>NW_020869111.1:745236-765236 GCF_003789085.1 Penaeus vannamei | reverse complement strand
AAATTTCTTACAACGTTTGATGCACAATCGATTGACAAGACTGAGTGGTTTAAAATCCTCTGAATCAAAGGGGTGTTCTTGGGTAGACTACTTCTTTTCCTGTCGTGGCCTGTTGACGGAGGCGGAGTTCATTAACTGTTGGGCGACGCTGCACTACACACCGCCTTCTTATGCAGACGGGGGATTAAAGGGACCGTCGGTGCGATGGGAATCCCTCCTCCTCGCCCCCACCCCGCCCCCACTCTGGGATCAAGGTCTGAGACGGGATTCTGTCGGAGGTCGCGTGTTTTAAGCCATTGTATTTTTTTTAACCCCCCTCCCGATTCACCTTATCTATCTGTCTATCTATCTTTCTCTCTTTCTCTCTTCCTCTCTCTCCCTTTCTTCCTCCTTCCCTCTCTCTCTCTCTTTCTCATTCTCATTCTGTCTCCCATTCTCTTTTCCTCTCCCTCCCCCCTCCCCCTCCTCCTCACTCCCTTCCTTTCTTTCTCCCCCCCCCCCTCTGCCTCCCTCTTTTCTCCTCTTTGTCATTCACTTTCAACCATCTTTCCCCCCTTTTATCTCCTATTCCATATTTTCTTCTCACCCTCATTTTCACTCCATCCCGTTCTTCTCCCCGTTTCCAATGTATCTCAAGGAAGCATATGATTGCAGTCAAAAAGTTTGGTAAGATAAACATGTTGCAAACTTTTTGCAATGTGCGAGCTGTCAAACATTATCTCCAGTCCTTTTGCAGTTTCGTAAGAGTGAAGAAGCGCCTAATGGCCAGTTCTGCAGATGGAAAATGAACGATACACTTGGGGGAAAAAACAAATGACGCCGTTGTTCACACGGGAACTTATTGATTAACTTTTGTAAACACTTTAATTGGATTTGTTTATTTATGTTTTGCGTTTACAGATTATGATTCTTTTTGTGCCTCCTTGGATGGATACTTAGATATGCATCCCATCGCCTTCAGTATTTGACTTGAGGAAAGACGCTGCGCCATACGAGTGACGGAGGAGGACTGCACTGCACTTGTTAGGACTTCCTGCGAATTTGCATAATTCTGTTATCAAAAGGGCTATTCTGTCTCGTTATTTGATAATGTGGTTGGGGCGCAACGAGCTACATACAGAACCTAATTGAGGCTGCGTCGCGGCCATGCATCTTCAGCGCATCTCTCTCGTCATGCGTGTGAGCGGAGAGGTGCCAGACGGTGCCAAGACGCTGATAGAAACTTGAACTGCACATTTTTCCATCATAAATTTTACTCTGTGTATTTTTTCCCTTTTTAGCCGTATCTAGTGCAAAGAAAAATGAGAATTATTTCAAGGGAGAAAGTCGTTGTAGGAGGCGTCAATTTTATGATGGACTTGCGCACTTGGCACTCGAGAATGCCGTGAAAACAAACAAAGGAGCAGAGTCCGGCCTCGGAGTCTTACCTAAGTACAGCTGGAGTCTTAGGATGTTACGTTGGCTAGTATATTTGCTGCCGATAGTTATTTGTTTGCTCATGTCACAAGTCAGGCTCGTTAACTGGTCATGAGCGAGGCCTAGCAGTAAGGGAAGGGGGAAAGGGGCTGGAAAGAGCGGGGCAGGAAGTGCTGGCAGCCGCGTCCTCTGGCAAATTGGGAAATGTATTGCGTCGCCGGCTGATGGGAGATGGCGATAATGAGTTGCAAATTACAGCAAGGGTGATGGGTCCCCTCGCGCCGCCGCCGCCGCTCCCGGGTCGTGTTGCCGAGGTGATGGCGTGGGACGCTGAGGTCATGTTGTGGTGAAGAGGACGCCAGGGGTCACGTGGTGGGGTGCTTGTTGCATGCAGGCTGGCACAGACTCGGGGAGGGGCGAGAAGGGGAGGGCGAGCTCTTTTAATGTTGATGAATCTTCCTTTGTCTTGGCGTTCCTCTTGTTTTAGTGGAGAGCATTTTCAGGGCGCTGGATGCCGTTTTCTGTCCTCTCTTTTGCTTATTTGTTTCCGTACTTGTTTTTGTCGGTTAAGGAGAGGTTACTACCCACGCGGCGATTGAATTAATTATGATCTCATCGCTGACACATGGGGCGTAAAGGCGTGTATTCAATTCCTCACGCGCTCGAGCATAAACTCATGCTTTTCCCTCACTAGACTTCCCTTTTTATGGACTTGCATGGGAATTTCATGAGTGATACTTTCTCACGTCATTTCATCATGCACACCTTCATTACGCGCAGAGTCTCGCGTTCTCTTGCATACATTCTATCCATTATCTCTTGAGTTAAAATCTGCTTCACGCTAGCACTCGCACACGTATACGGATGTACTAGAACACGCACGGATGCACACGCACCGTCTCTCTGGCACGCATACACATGCACATGTCATATTTGCCCCCCCCCTCCCCCCTCCAACCCGCCCTCACCACACAGAGGTTCGTGGTGGTTTCCCCCTTAGCATGCACTTCCTATCCTTGGCTGATTCATTGTTCGGTCGTGATGGTCTTGCGTGTTTTATTTTCTTTTTTCTTGTCTTTCTTTTGTTTTTTCTTTTCTTTTTTTACATAGTTGGTTTTATCAGATGTTATTCTTCGGTGGGTTTCCTCGAGGATGGGTACACATGGAGTCAGCTGACTGACAGGGAAATCGACAACTTGTGAATTTATGTATGCGATCAGAGATGTTATTGACCAGTGTGTCAAAATACGCATGATATCATTGTATGATATCGACAGATACTGTGTTATATCCAGTGCAAGATCATACATTTTTATCTTTTATAATTTTAAGTAAGTAATCAGCACTGTGTAGTGTTTAGCGATTTTCCTTCGTAAATTTCCTCATAGGTTTCACCCTATGTGGTTAGGAAGGGTTCATAATTTTACCCATCATTATCATCCCTGCTGGGGATTTGATTTTTTTCTCTCATTGTATTGTCAGTGAAATATGCTAATGATGCGCGTGATGTAACTAATGTATTCTTAAGTCTCGGGTCTTTAGCTTCCATGCCTTCTGCGAGTGTCGGAACGGATAGTTAGGATCGTGTCTTCGCAGCAGGAGCAGCTGACCTTTGACCCCGCATGTCTCCTCTCCTGGCGCTGCCGTCATGATACACGTGCCTCGCGCACTGCCTTTATGTGCTACCTGCGCGTGCTGTTAAGCCCTGCGACACCGTGGGTGTTTACGAACGGATGTTGGTGTTTGTTTTCTTGTTGATTCGCGTTGTAAATAATATGGCGGCGACGACGTCTGCTGCGAATGGCTGCTTCGTGACAGGAGAGAATCAGGTGTCATGTTCACGTCGAGATGGGATCGTGACCGTAGGAAGGCCTCGTCATCCTACCCGGCGGCGACGGCTGAGGCCTTTGTGATAGATGCTGAGGATGGAGGGAAGAGGGGGTGAGGGAGGAGGCTGCTGGAGATAGGTATCGTGGAATGGCTACTTCGGGTGTGGTATCGGCCGACTTGTGAGCTTTATTTCTTATTTTCAATGCTAGACATGCTTAGTTCAGCAATCTACCCCTAAGCTGACGCCATGAGATGATAGGTTAAAGGTTCATAATTGTAGGGTCTAATCTTCTCCTCCGAGAAGGGAGTGAGAGAGGCCCTCAGCTCTGTCGTCGAGGAGGGAGGCCTGGGCTCACTAACCGTGATCTAAATCTTGTCTCGACGCATTAGGCGCGCGCGGTAAATCAGCTATTGTGTCTGTTGTAAGACGAATACAAGACACGGGGAAGAGGGGCGGCGATGCGGGACTCGTGCACCGACTGAGGTAGGGCAGGGGCTGGGGGGAGACCAGGGGCTGCTGGTACGGGGGGGAGTGGGGCTGTGCGGGGGGAGTGGCTATCGGCTCGAGGTTCAGTTTGACGTGTGGATATATATAACGTGGGCAAAAAAGGCGTATTGTCCGTGCGTGGAGGCTTCGGCCGTGTGTTACTGGGCCGACAACGGTCATTTATCAGAACTCTCCTTTCGAGATAAGAAATGTATCCGCATGGAGAGAGAAAATTGTTAGTTCTTGAAAAATGCTTACAGAGATGAAATGATCTTTGATTTGATTCTCTGGAACGACTCGCATTTTATTCATGTATATGTTGTAAGTAAAAATCCGGCAAGCATGTAAATATTGGCTGGCCGCGTGTGTGTGTATGTGCGTGTGCCTGTGTCTGTTTGCCTTCCTACACGGTCTGCTAATTGTCGGGCCTCACCTGTCTCCGCCATCACCTGCCCCTCCTCCTCACTCTTACCTGCCGGCTGCCACTTCACCTGCGCCCTCTCGCCCCACTTGTTCGCTCTAGGTTCTGCCTTTGTGCGTTCTCGAACCCTCCCTCTTCACCCTCGCTGTCCTTCGCTGTTCCCTCTGCTTCCTCCCCCTCCTTCCTACCCCAATTTCTGCTCCTGGTCGCCTGCTTTCTCTCCCCCTGCTCCAGCCCCTACTTCCACTCCTGCTCCTGCTCGACGGCTTGTCCTTCTCTCTCCCTCCTCCCCTTTTCTCCCTCATCCGTCACCCTACCGCCTGCCCATACCTTCTCTTCACGGCTGCCTCCTGCTTCCTCTTCGTGCCGCCGCCACCTGTCTGTCTGTCTGTCTCTTTCTATCTGTCTATCTTTATCTTTCTGTCTATCTATATATATACACCTCTGTTTATATATCTATCTATCTTTATAAGTCTATCGAATTATTTTCATCTATCTGTATATACCTATCCATCTATCTGTCTGTGTATCTATCTATCTATATCTATCTATCTATCTATATATATATATATATATATATATATATGTGTGTGTGTGTGTGTGTGTGTGTGTGTGTGTGTGTGTGTGTGTATATATATATATATATATATATATATATATATATATATATATATATATATATATATATGCGTATATGTATGTGTATGTTATGATTGATATCATATTAATCAGTTTGTTTATTTTCAAATTCTATCTCCGCATCCCCCCGCTCTTCGACCCTGCGTCCCTCCTCCCCAACCCCTGCGCCCAGCTCCCACTTGTGTCTCGGCCCCGCGTTTTTTATGACCAAAGCCAGCCATCCATTCCCCCTACTTAAATATTCTGATTATTTCGACCACCTGCACATTGCTAGGGCTTCTTTCCGTTTTGGGATTAATTTGTGTTTAATGTCACCCCGTGATTTGCGTTGAGGGTTTTAGCTGCCAAATATACCTCAACCGCAGAGTAGCTATTGACTCAAAGCATTAGTAACAAGCTCTCTGCAAAAGCCAAAGTGACGAATGAGTTAGAACAGTGTGTTAGGGCAAGCAGAGTGGGAGGCCTTCTTTTTCTTACTCTAGGGGTCATAAACCTAATTAGGTTTGGGGGAAACTCGACCTTAGCGTCCACTTCGTCCGTGGCAGTAACTCCAGACGCTGGCTCGAGGACGCAGCAAGAGCAGCCTCGAGTGGGGGTCTACTGGGGCGGTGGTGGTGAAGGGTTGGGTTGAAATTGAAATTGAAACAGACTTATTTTATGGAAAACAAAACTTCACTTACAATTATGGAGGAAGGGACAGGGGCAATAGCTGAGGTGGGTTAGAAGTTATGTTTGGATTAATGAAGCTAAGCTAAGAAAGTCAAGCCAAGTAAACCTAATGTGCAAAGTACGAACGTATCTGGTGCCGATTAAGAAGAAACTTTTAGGTGCGAATATTGCGTCGGATGGCGCATGTAAGCGCTGCTGCTAGTTGTGGTGATGAGTCGTTGCTTTGGTTTTTGTGGCTTGGGGCATTGTGTGATAACCCGGTACCTGTTTCCCAGAAGAAGATACACTATACATTGCTGGCATTGTTGATGCCTTATTGTGTCTCACAAGAGGCCTGTGCGTGTTTATACGTTAATTCTGCCATTGTTGTGGCATTTCCCCTCGCACATGCAAGAGTCCATTGTTATCAAGCCGAGGACGCGGGGCATGGACGCCTCTTCTTATTGTTATCTCGGAGTGGTCCTCCCAGCGGGACCCCGGGGGACGTGGCGGAGGGTATAACCGTTACCCCGCAACCCCGTGACTATTGCGCACGCATATTTAAAGACGTTGTGACTGCAGCACAATGCAGCACAACGTATAAGTACACTCATGAGCAGGAATGGGATTTTTGCCGAGTACGAAAGGGCTTTCATTGCTTTGACTCTCTCCCATCTCGCAGGGGGGGGGGGGGGTTATTGTGTAGGGGCTCCGGGGCGTCTCAGCTCCACTGGATATGTTCATGTGGTGCGTCATTATCGCGTGGCTGTAGGTCCAGCAAGAAAGTCCTTCGAAGGTTATGCTTGGTAGGTATGACAGGGTTTGGAAAGATCAGAGCTTTTCTCTTTTACGAAATAACGGCGCCCAAAAATCTAATATCCATCGTACTATCATACTATTTTGCTCGCTCTTCCTCATTCCTTCTCATCTCCTCTCCTTCTCTTCATCTCCCTCCCACCTCCTTCCTCTCCTCCTCCGTCGCCTCTCAGCCCAACCATATGTTAAAGGTCATGGGTCACGCTGGAGGTCAGGGTCTCATCGCTGCAGGTGCCACAGAGCCAGGGCAAGTTGCAGCGGAGAGGATTTTGTGTGATGCAACGGTGTTTACCCGGGGATAGACGATACGTTCACTCGCGCGGTGGCACCAGGGCGTTGAAGATGAATGACAGAGGGCGTGTGGCCAAGTAGCCTCCGCGGGCGTGCAGTTGCTGAGAGTGATAGTGCAGTACCGTGACGACGGTGCACTGGTGGTCTATAAATAAGACTTGGCCAAGGCGTCATATCAGATATACTTTCACAGATTGTACTGATATGAGCAAGTAGAAGGTACTTAGATTTAAATTCAGTGCTGTATGGTTTTGATTGTTCATTTCATTTTTCAGATGGTTTGCGGTTTACATTGAGTTAAAGATTGCATGGGTGCGATTGATTAATCGAAGCAATACACGCTCGCGCGGACATTTCTTCAATCAGTTGCTAATATATAATTTAACTTTCCAGTTAAGTGATGGGGGCGGCATTTTCCCTCTGGTTAACAGGTTAAACCTTTTCCGGAAAGAGATTCCCCTAGAGATCACGACAGCTTATCCTGTAGATTTGTCAGCTTCAACTTGGTATTTGCCTTTGTCTAAATATGATGAATATTTATAAATATAATGATTAATATTATTACGTCTTGGAGGGTACAAAGTGATACTGCACTATCACTCCCATTAATCCCTCTTATTAATCGGGATTTTTGGAGAGTGTTTCTCATAGACGTTTAGATTTGGCTTTAAGGGTTCAGTGCCATACTAAGGAAACGGAGGATTGCGCATTCCCGCTTCCTCACCCCCCACCCAACCCCATTCGCATCTCCAAATCAGTATGCCGTGACATTCTAAAGTTTGTGACGTCACTCCGTTCGTGTTGTGTGTTGACAGTGCCACACACCCCTTGCCAGCATTCACCGTGACCTTCAAACACTCGCCGCCTCATGTCAAGCATCAGTGCCAGCGATCTTCTACCCTTTGCCAATCTCTCCCTCTGGCCCTAACCTTCGATGCGAAATTCCTGGCCTTCCTCCCAGTGTCGTGCGGGAAGTGTTTGTGTAGATGACGTGAGATCTGACTGCTAGAATGCTTACGATATGTGTGCGTCCAGTATTGGGATTCTCTGGGATTTATGTGCGTGCGTGCGTGCGTATTCGCAAGCGTATGCATATGAACTAAGATTAGGAATCTGAGCGCTCTTCTCCATGTCAGGTACAACCATACTAGCATTTTTTTGCACATCAACCCAGCGGCGCGCTTGCACTTGCTCGCGATGTAACCTTGAATCATGTAAATTCGCTTCCCAACGTATTATATCAGCACCAGAGATATGATCGTATTATATTTCAGAATTCCCGTCTCTCACAACGTTAACCCGGCGCAATAACTGCCAGTCGCATAAAGAACGGCAACGGATTTCTGTAGCCCGTGACTTGGGGCTTGAAAAAATGATTTGATAGCGCTCGTCTAGTGTCTGCTCAAGTTTTCGAGGGAATAATGTCCACCTCGCCCCGCAGGGCATGGGGCTGCAGTTTTCGTGGCCGCTGTTTGCACAAGGCATCGTCGCTCTCAGCTGGGCCGGGCGACTCCGATTCGACGCCGCGATTCACACTCGCTGCGACTCCGGAGTCTCCATTCGGTGCATTACAGCACGAGAGTGTACGTCGCACTCGCGAGAGTTTATTGCATGTCAAACTACACTTATTTTCGCATCACATTGCTCAACACATGCATCATATTGCTGCCATGAATGTATTGCAGTCTGTATGACGCGACAGTTTCCCATTACATCATTTATTGTCATTGCATTTATGTGAAAGTACTACAGCCCTTTTCTTGGGAACACCGTGAGGTACTTTGCGGTCCTTTTAACCCGGCGATCGCTCCGGATAATTTTCGTGTCAAAATTACCTTTTTTTATTGTGTAACGAAAGACAGGCTGACCTAGCAAGACGGCCGGCGGTGGAAAAAGGGTTGTTTTAAAGCAGATCTGCCTCTTGGAAACATCGTGATTCCGAGTCTCGGCCGCAGCACGTCGGGTTTCCAGGAAGTACCGAACGCCTGGCTATTCATGCTCGTTCTGGAAAAGTAGGCTGCCAAAAAGTATATGTTGGAAACTGCCTGGGTAGCTTAGGATTTGAGACTGGCTTTTTTTTACCAGCTTTCTTTTTTTTACGTTTTTGTCTCCCCTCCATTGGGTATTTCGCACTCCCCCTCAGCTATTCTGTCCTGTTTCCTTCACACACAATTTTCCACTCTAGTTTATTCTTTTCTGATTTGTGTTTACCGTTCACCCTTTCGTCTTATGTTTCCTCTTCAATTTTACTTCCTTTCTTCCATTCACTCTCATTCCTTTTGTTACGGTGGTTGTTTTATTACGATATATTTTTTCTCTTCTTTCTTCTCTTGTATTAAGGCGTGCCCGCGTGCTGCAAGTGTTTCCTCAAGAGCTTGGCGGTTACGAATCCTGCAGGGGGCTGGGAAATCGCTGTCGTACTCACGGAGGCTTTCTTTCAAGCGCACTCTGCCCTCCACCCCCCCCCCTCCCGTTTCCTCTCCCTCCCCCTAGTCCCAACTACTTCCTCCTCCTTCAGCTGTGCTCCAAAGAAATTCAAATACTGGTCAGATTTGATGCTGGTTTCGCCTTATTTGTAACGCCCTTTTCGAAAAATGGGGCACCCAGTTATGGGGGAAGAAAGGTGGGGTAAGGAAGTATTATTGTAAATCATGAATAACTAATGATAAAAAAGATAAATACAACACACACTTCCCATCTGTGCATCAACGCCGTGCCTTTGATTAATGGCCGCAGATAAGGCGCGGCATTCGACCGCTTGCACCAGGATCTCGTTTCTGTACATTCAGTAATCCAATATGAGCATGTGTTTGTGCTTGAGCGGAAGTCTGGCCCTTCGCGAAAAACAAAGGCGAGGATGTGGCGCTGCGTGAATTGCGAGGGGATGCTGAATTTGAATATAGTGTAATTATTTCGGTCTTTTTTTAAGGAAGATTTTTTTTTTCTATGTTTAAAGGCGTCGTAGCACCATGTATCCTCCTCCTCCTCCTCCTCCTCCTCCCCTCCTCCTCCTCCTCCCTCCTCCTCCTCCTCCTCCTCCTCCTCCGCCCGTCCCTCGCTTCCTTCAGTAATCTCCTTTACCACTTCGGGAAAAAGAATATAGATATGTAATAATAAGCATAATCAAAATTGTATACACAATTCCCGGTACTTGTATTTAATCCATAGTCGTAAGTCATCACTAGTGTGTTGGTGTGACAGCGCCAGCTAGATATCGAGGTCGTTATAGATAATCGTACAAGCACCACGCGGGCAGCAAGAAAGGGAGGGTGTTATTGTTGGCGAGTATCTGAGCGCTTGTGGAGAAGAAAGGGCGAGATGGAAATGAAAGTAAGATTGGGAAGGGAGGCTAAATAATGGACGGTACTCGACCCTAGCAAGACACGGGGAGTACGGATAAAAATAGCTACACGCGTGTGTGCGTCGACAGCTGCAGTAGTGTTTGACGATAAAAATGCAAAAGGAGCGTATACGGGAATCTTTTTCCTTCTGCCCTTTGTAGCATCCGCCGCGGAGAAGGTGCTTACTATTCAGTGCTGTCTTGGCGGGGTCAGGCGACGCAACTTTCTTCCTCTGGGAATGGACTTTTATTCAGTTACAAAGACCGGAATTTATGGTTGGATCATGTTGCGTTTAGTTATGTGCTAATATATCATGTTTTATGCGCAGCCACGATCATATCAAGTATCGCGATCCTCCAAGAAATAGAACAAGTAAAAGAAAGAAGAAATATCGGTTTCGGTTTCCGTAGATTATTATTGTATTCTTGTTGCCGCGCACATGCCGCCTCCTTTGATCGAAGCCGCACCTCCTCTTTCTCCTGCTATCCCTTTTCGTGTCCTTCGCTGCCTGTCGCCGCCCTCAGTCGCATCTTGGTTGTAAGAATCCTTACGCAGGCTTCCTTGCAAGGCTTATCCCACACGCACATCCTCTCGCTCTAAGCCCCTTCGCCTTACCAAGAGGACATTATTCTCTTCCTCTTCTTCCTTCCTTCGTCTCCCCTCTGCCCCCACCCAGTGCCATCGACAGGATGTGGAGGCCGCGAATACCGGTGTCCTTCCCTACCCTCGCGGGCACAGGAGTGTGTATTGGCGTTATCTGGACTCCATTATGGGCCTTTTCTGTGTGCTCTTTTCCCGGGGTCTCGTGTCCCTGCATGATAGAGGAGAGATAAGCGAGGCGGCGGTTGCGGTCCGTCTGCGGCGAACAAAAGGTGGCGGGCGCCGGGGAATCTTAGGTAGGGCGGGGTAGGGGTAGGGGGAGGGGCAGGGAGTGGAGGGGCGAGGGAAAGGTAGGGAGTGGAGGGATGAGTGGGCGGGAACCTTGCCCGCACGTCTCGTCGAGGTAGTAGTGGCCGTCCATCAGGGGAACTGAACATGATTTTGACCTCGTCCACGGTCCTGTGTACATGAGAGTGAATTTTACATGGCAGTGGTCACTACATTTATGGATGAGATTATGCTAAGGGAGGTCGTAAAAATAAAGTTCAGGTACTCATACCGGAACTTGGGAATTAAAAGATAATAAAAACTTTTGGATGTCACATAAACACATTTTATATACACCTGTATATACTTACGTATCTGCTGTCTACTAATATTGACTCATCTGAAGCGCTTGCTTGAAGAGATTCACAAACCTGCGTTGAGCGGTTGCCTGTGTGATCTGCCACTTTATGTGTGCTTTTGTGTTGGAGCGCCTACAAATTGATGTAAGCGCCGACTGGTTCTTGATAGCTGCGATCTAAATGGCCCTTGTAAGGCACAGTGTAAGGCGTGTGCGATAGATAACGGATGGTCAGCCGCCTGGTTTAGGGGACGACGCCGTGCTGCGCGAGATCCAGCGCGTGTAATCGCAAAACAGCGAAACCTCATTATGGAAACCGGCCCGGCGGAGACCCCCCTCCCTGCTCGCCCCGAAGTGGGACCCCTCGTTTTGAGCGGGGATTTGGCCACTCGGGATCGGTGCTCGGGATCTGTCACTTTCCTTATTTCCGCAGCTTGGTTTGTGTAACGGGGACCGGGGGAGAGGGGGCTTGTGGCTGACTAATGCCGCTAATGCTGTTATCACCACAGATGCGAGTGACGGACTCCTCCATTCTCGCTAAGGCTAATTACTAAGCGCTCGTCCCGCTCCTTCCATTCGCCCCATATCGAGCTAAGACAAGCAGATAATACTAGGCCCCGATTTACTCTCAAATGTACCTCTTGCTTGCTAAAACACCCTCTGTCACAGCCACTATGGCTTACGCCCCTTCTGGAAAAATAGGAAAACATTCAACCTGCCAAGGGTATCAGGGGACAGTTCAGCGAACAGGGTCATGTATAAAAATGCATAGAATTTGCCGTGAAAGAAGGCGGCCCAAGGCTTGATGTATGGCCTGTAGCTGAAGTTTGTCATCAGTTCAGAGCTCACCAGGGAATTGATAGCAGCAAAAGCGCCCGTGACCCTTTATGCGGAGTGCTGGTGGTTTTTATTTCAAATCATATATCAAAACTGAGATCACTTTCGCGAGGTTGGTTATTCAAATGAAGGAGACTTGCAATCACTTGGCGTAATGTGTTTCTGTTCGGGGTCATCTGCGTCCGTTGATTCCGCCGTAAATCGTAGCGGAAAATGAGCAAGGAATCGACCTGAGACGGCTTTATTTCCCTCTCGGTCGCTGGGCTTTTAGGGGATCGACTTGGGATTGGAGACGCTGACGAAAGTGCTCCCGTTTTAATGGCGGAGGACGTGGCCGGTCAGGCCAGGATTTATTGCGAAACGTCGCTTGCCTGGGGGAGCGTGGAGTGCTTTTGCCGCATATTGAAGGGGCGGAGGATTTTTCTGTTGGGTGCGGTTTTGCTTCGGTAAGGTTTAGGTTCTTAGCTGAAAGAGAAAGAGAAAAAAAGTTAATAAGCTTCCACTTTATTTATTTATTTATTTATTTTTTTTTTTTTTACTCACAATGCGATTGCATGTGTAATGCAAATGTACGGGTCTGTGTATGTGAGTAGGAGGTGGGTGGGCGAATTCCCTTTTTTCCAATGCGCGCGTAGTGTGTGTCTATTTTTCGTCTTTCAGGGTCAGTCTCTGTCTTCATATCATAGGGGGTGGGGGTGAAGGCAGGGGTGAGGAGGAGATGAGGAGAGGCTCGGCATCCCTCTCAATAAAGCTCATTCTTTTTATTTTAATGCTGGCCCGGGCTATTGTGAGTTCATATCGTGGAAAACTGCAGCTGACATGCCAAACCTGAGATTTATTGGAGACCAGATCTTGAGAATACGTGGGCGTTATCTCCAGAATTTGACCTATTTTTATTTCCCGTCTGCCATATCACGATGTGATTTGTTTTTCTTTTTTTCACTCGGTGATTATAGAAGAAAAAATTATGAATACGTCACTAACACAACTTGTCTTCTCAACCTCAGAGAAAAAACAGACTAGCACAGATACACACACTGCACGCGTGCTCTCCTCCCCACCAACTCAAAAGTCACGCCGAATTGATAACGGCGAATCTAACCTCTGAGCCGCAGGATTACGAGTGCAGTGTTATTGTCATGAGCCAGTCACGGCAGACCTCGTGTCGTCGAGAGTGAGAACGGTGAACGACCCCCTGAGTGTAAACAAGGACCCGCCCTACCACCCACTCACCCAGCATCTGTCATGGAGGGGGTGGTAGATGGTCCGTAGTGGAGGAGGAGAGGAGACTTGCCTCTTGTGGTCAAGTTTATGGCCATTCGACGCTCATTTTCTATTTAGTCTCCTTGTTTGCCGACTCCGATGGTCAGGCCGAGGTGGGGGATGGGTGGGGGGTTGGGGGAGTTTTATTTGTGGGGGAATAGCAGTAAAAATAGTGATGGCCGCGGAACCGATAAAGGCGATCATTATGGTTGCATTGGTAGCCGTGCTTATGAGAAAAAAATACTATGCATAAGCTATATATGATAATGAGGTACTAAATTTTTTTTATATGTAAATGACTATTAATGAAGTTGTTGCACACAGAGATGACGTTGAGAAATTGGTGAAGATATAGAACGTGAAGATATTGTTAAGTAGTCCTAGAACTGTAGAGCTGTTCAAAATAGTTTTGGATATTTTAAGATGAATATACTTGCATGCTGGTGCTGAAATGAATACGCGGATGGCTTTCTTGGCAGCGTTGGCTATGTGTACTAATGTTTTTTTTCTCTCTCTCGTTGCAGGTGAGTTTGTACCCAAGCGATATGCATTACTGGCTTCGGGAGAATTGTCGAAGAAAGGTACAGTTCGTGAGTATAAGTTTAAAGGCCTCCCCTCCCCCTTCTCCCTCCTTCCCCCTCCCCCTTCCTCCTCCTTTCCCCTTCCTCCCTCCTTCCCCTCCCCCCTCCTCCTTCCCCCTCCCCTTCCTCCCTTCCCCTCCCCCTCCCTCCTTCCCCTCCCCCCTCCTCCTCCTTTCCCCTTCCCCTTCCCCTTCCCTTCCTCCCCCCCCCCCCCCACATACACGAAAATGCAACGTCGATATGATTTTTCAGTTGCCAGGTCACGCCCTTTTACTTGCGTTTGAAAAGGAAAATCATGGGCATCGATTCCAGGAGGAACGTCGCATTAAATGATGCATGTTATTTACAAGTATGAATGTATGTTCGGTAAATTAGTTGAAATTTTGGAAGTGTGTGCGTGCAGAAGGGTGACGTGAAGGAATGGAGGTGTTTGTATGTATGCTCAAAAATATTGGAAGATAGTAAGAGAGAGGGATGGAAAGCGCGGGGTAAAGAAGGAATGGGAAGAATAAGGCCTGTGGTTATATAGACCTTGGGGGAAGCGAGGGAGAGAGAAGGATAGAACGAGAATTAGAGGGAGGAGAGAGAGAGAGAGAGGCATAGACAGAGCGAATGAGAATGAATGAATCTATCCGATGATTTCATAACAGAAGTTGATTTCGTATCTTGAGAACTTATGCGGTTTAATTCACATCCCATTTATTTGCAGCAATCGACAGTGTTCGGAGAATAGAGAGGGAAAGCGATAACCAGCTAGCTAATCAGAATACAGGGCGAAAGACAGGCACAGACAGATAAACAGACAGACACACACACACACACACACACGCGCATACTCAAATACGCACACACACACGCACACACTCTCTCTCTCTCTCTCTCTCTCTCTCTCTCTCTCTCTCTCTCTCTCTCTCTCTCGCTCACACACACACACACACACACACACACACACACACACACACACACACACACACACACACACACACATATATATATATATATATATATATATATATAATATAATATATATTAATATATATATATATATATATATATATATATATATATATATTATATATATATATATATATATATATTATATATATATATATATACACACACATACACATAGATAGACAAAGACAGACCAATAGGTAGACACATACAGACACAGACAAGCTTAGAGAGAAAATCAGTGGGGAGAGAGGGTGGTAAACTGGGCTGTCTGACCGCACCGTCAAATCATTTATTCATTTACTCAGAAAATAACAGCGGACGAAAATTGAAAATAGAAGCCTCGTCATGGCGTTAGGAGACGACGGACTCGCCAAGGGTGCGGTCCCGGCAGACACGTCGGAGTCGGGAGGCGGAGATGCCGTGTGTTTTGCATGACGGATGAGCGTGTGCGTTGCGCCCCCCTGATGGCTGTTGTTGTTTTCGTTCGTTGTCAGTGTTCGTTAGCGGGCCACTTCGCTCGCCAGGGAAGGGGAAGAAGAGCTGTCCAGTGGAATAGAGAGATTTAAAATTTTGAGATATGGTACTTGCGTTAGCTGAATAGAGGAGGATGTGCACTGTCTAGGTAGAGTAGGTGTAAATAAAAGGTATAAGGAAGAGAAGGAGGGGGAGGGAGGGGGGGGATAGAGGAGGGAGGAGGGGATAGAGGAGGGAGAGTGGGAGAGAGGAGGGAGTGCTGGGGAGAGGAGGGAGAGTGGGAGAGAGGAGGGAGGAGAGAGGGAGGGGGGAGGGGGAGGGAGAAAGGGAGGGGGGAGGGAGAGAGGGAGGGGGAGGGAGAAAGGAGGGAGAGTGGGAGAGAGGAGGGAGAGTGGGAGAGAGGAGAGAGTGGGAGAGAGGAGGGAGAGTGGGAGAGAGGAGGGAGAGTGGGAGAGAGGAGGGAGAGGAGAGAGGGAGAGTGGGAGAGTGGAGAGAGGAGGGAGAGTGGGAGAGTGGGAGAGAGGAGGGAGAGTGGAGAGAGGAGGGAGAGTGGAGAGTGGGAGAGAGGGAGGAGAGTGGGAGAGAGGAGGGAGAGTGGGAGAGAGGAGGGAGAGTGGGAGAGAGGAGGGAGAGTGGGAGAGAGGAGGGAGAGTGGGAGAGAGGAGGGAGAGTGGGAGAGAGGAGGGAGAGTGGGAGAGAGGAGGGAGAGTGGGAGAGAGGAGAGGAGAGAGGAGAGAGAGAGGAGGGAGAGTGGGAGAGAGGAGGGAGAGGGAGGGAGAGTGGGAGAGAGGAGGGAGAGTGGGAGAGAGTGAGGAGAGTGGGAGAGAGGAGGGAGAGTGGGAGAGAGGAGGGAGAGTGGGAGAGAGGAGGGAGAGTGGGAGAGAGGGAGAGTGGGAGAGTGGAGAGAGGAGGGAGAGAGGAGGGAGAGTGGGAGAGAAGAGGGAGAGTGTGAAAGAATAGGAAGAGAGGGAGAGAGGATGGAGGGTGGAGGATGGGAGAGAAGGGGAGTGGGAGAGAAGAGGGAGAGAAGATTGAGAGAGGAAGTGAGGATGGAGAGAGGAAGAGAGGATGGAGAGAGGAAGAGAGGATGGAGAGAGGAATAGAGGTTGCAGAGAGAGAGGGGTGGGGGATGAGAGAGGAAGAAGGAGAGAGAGGGAGAGAGGGAGAGAGGGAGAGGGAGGCAGAGAGAGAAGGGGGAGGGCGAGGGCGATGGGAGAGATGCGAGGTGACGCGGGTAGGCGGACGTGGGCAGCGCTGTTGTCTTCACAGTTATCATCATTCCTTGGGCGTGAGTCATGACTGGTTACGGCATGGAGTCATTCGTAGGACTAGCTCGGGGAGAGAAGTGTTCGGCTGAATGGTTGCGGGGCCGCCTTTGCGGATGGGTGGGCTGAGGGCGTGTTTACGGGCGGTGGAAGGTGGGGTCCTTCTCTCTTCCTTTGGTGAAACTACGGGTTGTGTTGGTAATGGTGATGGTTACAGTGTGTGCACGGCGAGGTGGTTCGTAATAGCACATGTTTTCAGCTGGCGGAAGATTAGATCTGGTTAGAGTTGACATAAGGCAGGGCGTGTCAAAAATGATTGGAGATGGTTACTGTATTTACAGTTTGCGATGGGGAAAAGTGCAAAAAGGCGGAGCAGATGGACAGCCGTTTGTAGACGAAAGAAATTGTTATTTTTACGTAGACAAGGGCCACTGTTTATGGTAATGGGTAGATAAGGCGAAATTAATTGGAAGAGTCGAAGCTTCAAAATTGTGATGAGGTTTGATTGCGGCCTGAAGATCGGGTTTTCCTTTTTTTATTTGTTTTCTTATGACAATAATAGAAAATCTGAAGAAAAAAGAAAAAGGTGGAGGGAGACAATTTTCTCGTGAATGTCCATCTTCCTTTTAGAAGAAAGAAGTAAAGGTGTGCAGGACGGAGCTCTCGCTGGCTGGTACAGGCAGGGGATGTCGTGCTTCTGACATATTTAGATATTTCGTACGTGTTACATGTCATTGCTTAGCTTGTTGTTTTTCGTGTCTTCGTATGTGCATGCAATATCTAGATATGCGACATACCTATATGGATACATATTCTGCCACTATCTGTCTACATCTATGCAACTATTCAACGTATTTCTCCTTTTACACACACACACCTCCCCCCTACACACACATCATACAAACACAGACAAACACACACAAACAAACACGCACACGCGCGTGCGCGCATGCGGAAGATAAGTCCGTACGTTTATGTATCTTTGTATCGGTACGAATCCGAGAAATAGATTCGTACTACTAACTCTGGTTCGTCTTTTGGCACATATATTATGTACTGCCAGTCCATTTGCTTCCTTTTCAGCTCGTATCTGCGTGTTACCACTGAGTGTGTTTCACTGTCGGTGTCAGAAGATACATAGTTCATTATTAAGGCGGAGGCTTCTCGGCTCCTCTCACCTGCCGGCATATTGTAGCGGACTTTTGTTCTGTTGTGGTCTAAAAGAATTCGCCGGCTTTTCTTTTTTTTCATTTTTCCTTGTTCTTATTTTTATGCTTATTCTTATTCTTAATGTTCGTTTTTTTTCTCTTTCTCATTATCCTTCTGTTCTGTATCCTCATTTTCCTTCTTCTCCTCCTCCTTCTCCCCCTCTGCCTCCGCCCCTTCCACCCATCCTTATCATCACTATTATCATCATCATCATCATCATCATCAATCATCACCACCGCCACTATCATTATCATCATCATCATCATCATCATCATCAATCATCAATCATCACCACCGCCACCATCATTATCATCAACTCTTCTGCCTCCTCCTCCCTCCTCCTCCTCTTCCTCTTCCTCTTCTCTATCCTCCTCCTCCTCCTCTCCTCCTCCTCCTCCTCCTCCTCCTCCTCTCCTCCTCCTCCTCCTCCTCCTCTCCTCCTCCTCCTCCTCCTCCTCCCTCCTCCTCTTCCTCCTCCACTTCACATAATCATCATTATCATCATCATCGTCTTCACCAGTTTTTTTTCTTTTACCTTCTAATATTTCGTCGTATTTTTACGCCTGACCTCCTTCATATTTTTATAAGCTCTAAGAAAAGACCTTTACCGAGGGGCAATTCACAATTGAAACACGCATTTGCAAGTTCTTTTTCAGACCTTTTCGTGGTTGTTTTAACCAACGATTACGTATGAATTTCGGATGAATCAGCGAATGCATCCATAACCCATCCTTAAGCGTCGCATCAAACATCGTGCGAATTAGATTGAAAAACTAGAAGCGGGAAGTTTGAAGTTAAAACGGCACTTTGGGGGGATATGCCAGAGCAGTCGATCCGAGACGAGTTTTGAATATAGTAATGCGTGGAATCTCAAGAAATGGCACATGGAGTCTCAAGAAATACGACCAGATCTTAAAGACGACCAGCCGTGGTTGGAGAGTTGGCTAGTGTCTTCTTAGCTTCTTGTCTCGTTCAGTCTCCACCGCATGTCGCAACGTGTTTTCGGTTTCTTCCGCATTTGCTTGTGTAATTCTCAGCATGTACAGACGGCGGTCTTAGATGCGACCTCGAGACTTTGTGGATACCTCGGAATGTTGTCACAGCAGTGTTGCCGGTAGCGGGTTTTTCGCTGGGGCAGCATCGCAGGCCTCGTCTCGGTCCTTCCCTGGCACTTGTTGTGATGATTCAAGTCAAACAAACTCGGCCAGCTCATGCACAAGCTCCCTGAGTCACACATGTTTAGGAAGATCGCAGCTTCCGTGCTTGGGTGACTGTCGAATGCAGTAGAGAGCTTTGCGTTTGTGCTGCTGCGATATTTCTTTTAAGCTGTGTGAAGGAGTAATGAGGCTGGATTAAAAGAAATGAAATCTTACCTTTAATGTATTTTGAAGGTTATTTTAATGAACGTTTCTACTTCTACACTTTCTTGTAGATATTTAAAGAGAAAAAAAATATCACATGGATTTGGCTCTACTTATATCGAAGGAGAGAATTTATCTGTAAGAGTAAGACAAAGGGTAATAATAATGTGAGACTTGAAGCTCGTCGTTGTTCTCACAGTGATGACGTCATCATCTCGTCGTAAACACGGAACTTTGCCTGCTGGGCGTTCTTACCTACCTGGCATTGTGGCGATTATTATCATCCGTTTGGTACTAGTCTGGGCGAATAGTACCCACAGGTATTCCGGTTTTTGCACCTTAGTCAGGGACTGAGCTCCTTTTTTGCGTATCGTTCAACCAGTCCCGTTTTAGGGGGAGGGGGCGAAAGGCATTAGAGAATAATAGCGCATTAATGAAAAGGAAAGATAGGGGAGGGGAAAGGATCACGGAAATTTCGAGCCGAAAAGATGCACTGGATTGATTTATTTTGAAAGATGGAAGACATCACAGACTAATCCCAAAAAAAGATGACTGTGCAATAAAGGATGTTCAACGGGCCGTCGTTTGCAATCTATTTTGCAATAATGATCAAAGCATAGAACGTTAAAAGGCACCTATTCCCTTTGATGTTTTGAATACGATGTCCGCCTCCTTGTTCCCTCATACCCTCCTCCTTCCTCTCAACTGAGGGCTCTATATTTCCCCGGACAAGTCTTGCAAAACAGAATTCGCAAGGGCCATGCATGCCGTTTGGCGTAATCAATTCATCTATAATCTGTTGAGGTAGGTTGTCCGTGTTGCGGGCGGTCGTGCGTGTGCTCCCCTCGCCTCTTTTCCATTTCTATTCATTATTCGCTACCCCTTTCCCCCCTATCGTACAGTCCGTCTCCACGTACGGTGATAGGCATTTGCTGAGAC
>NW_020869111.1:727736-737736 GCF_003789085.1 Penaeus vannamei | reverse complement strand
TCGTTCAATTCTTCACCTTTTTTTTCCATTTGCTTTGTCCTATTATTCCCCTAACCCCTCTTCCTCCTCCTGTTCTTCGCCTTCCTCCCTTCCTTCCTTCTTTGTCATTTTTCACTGTTTCCCTTATTATTCATGTGTCCTTCTTTCCCGGTCTCTCTCCCAAGTCTCGGCCAGCGTCTTCGCACGGCAGAGAAGGCGGAAGAATGATGAAGGGGCCGCGGTAAATTAGTGGTGTAGCCCTTATTTATGGCTTTCGTTCGCGGGAGAAAGTGTATGGAGGAAGCTTTACCTGGTAGCATTTTTTCCCCTGGCGGCATCCTCTACCTGGAAGAAGCTCTTATTAAGAGAAACGCATAATACTCAAGGGGAATATGATGGGGGGTATATATATATATATATATATATATATATATATATATATATATATATATATATATATATATATATATATATACATATATATATATATATATATATTTTTTTTTTTTTTTTTTTTTTTTTTTTGGGGGGGGGCAGGACTTGCATCGGCAGAATTCAATGACAAACTTGGAAATGCATTGTACTAGAGACTTGAAAACGGCAGGATTTCGAAATTAAGAAAGTGAAGTACTTACAGGACTATTAGAGCTCGGGGGAGAAGTGCCGCGAGGAAAGGATATCGAGTACACTAGATTTTCAGGAGTTGGAACCGAGAATGCAGCTTTGTGTTGAAAATGTGTTGAAGGCGGAGACTTTCTTCTGTTTACCTTATTTTGGCATAATGGATCGATTGAGGTGAAGTCAAGGATTCCAGACGCAGGCTTGATGAAGGGAAAATAGAGCTGTGTTGAAAGTCATGCTCGAATGGTACATAGACATACTGATATGTGGTATTTCTACAGGATTTGGGATTTGTTTAATATTTTTACTTCATCTGTGATTAATAAAACAAGATTGTTATTATTCTCTTTTAGATAACCTTTTTTGTAAGGGCAGATATATGTAGATCATAGCAATTGTGTGATAAATCCATTCTCAATACTTGGATAAATAAAAAGGCCGTGTCTGTATTATGGTGTCTGCCCGGGCATCTCGCAAGGCAGCGCTGGTTCTGTCTCGTTGTATTGAAGATCGATAAGCAAACAGCGAGTTGCCACAGTCTATCATTGACCTTTTCAAAGTATCCTCTCCTCCCTCCTGCCCTCCATTTATTTCACCTTTCTTTTTCTATCTCGGCGCTGAACCATCGCTTTTCTTTATCCTCATCCTCGCCGCACGCTCTTTACCGCGGCTTTAGCAGCCCCACGCCGTACATGTTGAGCCTTTTTAGTCTTTGTTATAATGAATTGTTCACGGATTTTCGTCTTTTCTTTTCACGACAGACATTTATTTCGTAGACTTCAAGTCGGTCGAAATATCGCTCGTCCTTTTCCTCTCTCTTGTCAGTAAATACATCGGACATGTGGTCTTTGGGCGTTCAATCAGTGTCACTTACCTTAGGGATAGGTCTTCCCTTGGCCCAGCATGTGGTCTCCCGAACAAGACCAAATTGTTGTTTAGTGGAGGGCGAACCGCCTTCGTTAGTCGCGTCGCAATCGTCACGAATAGGGTTGCGTCGTTTGCTTTATTTAGTGGGAGTTGGCATTACTGGCTCGTGCATCCTTTATCTCTGGCCTTCCCTCTCTCGTCGTCGTCCAGAATGGAGTGTGAGCATAGAAGTCTGGCGCACCCGAGTGGGGTCAGCTGAGTGTGAAATCAAAGACGACGTTATGAAGCCTGCAGGAGTCGCGGCCCGTTGCAGGTGACGGGTTGCATTGGCTTGTTGGCGCACGCGAGAAAAGAGCCAATGTCTCGTGCACCTTTAAGCTTGTCTGTGGCAGCCATTCAGAAAGAGATTTCGAGTTTTCCTTTAGAAGTTTCCTAACGACAAAAGCGCTCGCAGGCCTCACGTGTCTCGAGCAACTCCTAGAAAGAAATTGACCCGGCGCAGGAAACCATCGAAGTGGTAACATTAGATCCCTCTCCTTCGTGCTTCCCTCTCTCGCGGCGCGGACTCTGCTCCCTGCCTCTCTTTTTCTTTGTATTCTTTTTTCTTTCTTTTCATCCCCTTACATATGCTGGAGTATTTAATCCGCTTCCTTCTTTTTTCACCAGTATCCCCCTTTCTATCCTCTTTACGGCGCCCTTTCCAGCTCGAATTCCCCTCCGTCCCGTCCCCGTCCGCCTTTCGATTTTCACCTCGTCTTGCCTCCGTCGATCTGTCGCAGTAGCACCTTCCAGGCCGCTGGCTGCCGCGGCCCTGCCTTCGTCAGCATTCTCCTTGCTCTCAATCACGACCCTCCACCGAGCCATGGGCCCCCTCCCCCCCAGGTGTCGCCCTCCCCCTCAAATTCTCCAGAATTTAGCTCTTTACAACTTCTTTGGCTTTGCCATTCGAACAAGAATGCCGGGTTGCACCGAGGATTTTTACCTTTGAAGACGAGTTCATCGTTCACTCAATTTCTGAGATTTGCTGTGTCTTTAATGCAGCTATGAAAAAGACCCAGTCTTTTTTCCTAGATTTTAAAGATCATGGATGGAGCCGAGAAACATTTTATTTTCAAAACGTAATGAATTTGATTTAATAAACCAAAGAAGTTCATGTCGCCAATCGTTTCGACAGCATTTGCCCCGAAAGTGCCACCTCCACATCGTGAATTCGAAAAACGTGGAAAAGCTGGATAATGTAGCAGAGGCCCTCCGCCACCTTAGACCGTCCCTGGCTCCTCTCTTGAGCAACCTCAAAGCACTCCTTCGCCCTCATTCAATCTCTGTTCTGGAAGTCTTTTATCTCATTTATACATTACATTTATTTACTCTATCATATATCCATTTAATTACTCCTCTTATGAATTTGTTAATTCAGTCACTCTTGTTTTGTTTTTCTCTCCCTCATTTTTTAATTCTTTCGCTCAATGTATCTTATTCCCTCAGTATTCATTCACTTATACGCTTTCTTCTTTTTACCTTTAGTTTCTTTCCACCATTAATTTATTCATCAATGCTTTGTTTCTCCGTGTGCCTGACAGGACTATGAACATCATTAACTTCTTGTCACTGCTGGATGATCAAAACTTTTTGGGCACAAACTGTTAAGATTCACCCTAAGCTTGCTCTGCTGCATCACAGCAGATTCTTTTTCATCTGACATCGCTTATAAAAGAAATTAAGTAGATCTGATTAAATATGAATCGACTCTATGTTAAACACAATAGCAACACCAGCCTGATGCGACGGTATAAAAATTCCCATTTGGTGTAGTGACTGGGCGCCCTTGTATAAAGCCGTTTTTCGTCAAAACTACTTCAAAGTTAAATTTATTTGCTGACAAAAAATACCATAAAATATGGGACTGGCCGTCATCTTAGGACGACAGCAACTGATTAAGAAGGGCAAGAGAAAAGAAGCACATGATATTAACCTATTTTCGGACGCAAGAGGGAGGTCACTTTTCCAATCTTCGAGGCGTTTCGCGAGAAGCGGCCCAGACGGTCCCCACTTTATGGGTAAATTGAGGGAGACAGACATCAAAAGGAAATATTGTTCTATATTTTTTCCAGTTGCCAAGTGTTCAAAGCTCCAATGTCTTGAACCTACTGCGAGTGCCCTTTTTACGAGCAGTTGCAGCTGCAAGTATTATTGTGTGGCTAATGGTAATGGTGTAACCTGTCATTATGTATGAAGGTGTTTAAATACCCGGGAGCGTCGACGGGGAGCACGAAGCACGAAGTTATTTACGAGTTACGTATTCTTTTGGTCTCTTGCTAGGGGCAGGAAAGAGAAGAAATATTGGTATACGACGCGATGCTAATGGTGGTGATTTTGATTGCATTGATTAAGGTAGTGATTGCGATGGCAATGACGGTGATAAAAAGGGGAACGGCAGGAAAGGAACGAGAGAAGTAGTAGCAGGTCACTTACGGAAGCGGGGGTACAATTCCTTGCGGGGATGTCTCGAGATATTAAGAGAAGGACACGCTACGAGGTACGGAGAGCAAAATGGCATCTGTGTTTCACTAAGAAAGTTGGAGAGACGGTTACATTAAGATATGTCTCGCCGCTAATAGCAGAGAGTGCTGAAACTCGTGTTGAGTAAAATGAATTGTGATGATAATGGTGATAATGGTGGTAATTTTCTAGCAAGTATGTGAAGGGCAGCACTTCATTTAATTCAAGAATTCTGGTTCTTCCAATTTACTGTATACAGCTCTTATTTGTGTGGTCACTAAAGAAAAAAAGAGCTGGCTGAAACTGCACTGTCGTTCGTTCATCGCCTGGAGTTGTCGTCCATGGAGGTTAGGTTTTGTGTTTTTCAGAAGATTGCAGAAATGAGGGGACGGCAAAGAGGGAAAGAGATTCTGGAAAGAGGGCGATGGTGATGGTAAGGCTTGGCATGGATGAAAAGTAGTAAATAAGGTAAATGAATTGGTGCGAAGGAGAGAGAAAGACAGAGACCGAGAGAGAGTCTAGGTAAGAGATGACACGGAGAGGGTATTTGGAGAAGATGGGCTTGTCTTCGCTTCAAAACGATTTTCTCGAAGACGAGGTTGAAATTGTTAGCAGTGCGTCGAGCTAATTACTAAAACCTGTTACAAGCCGTGATCCTATCGCTTGCGGGGACCGTGTCCGGGGCCTCTCGGGGCGCGGGGTGGAACTGTTTACTCTCAGGACGCATCGCCAGTGTGACACCACTGAGAGGACCCCGGAGCTGCGTCATGTCACTGATTGGAGTGACACGTCAGAGATGGTGTTTTTGACATTTTCTTGTTTTATCCTCATTGTTTTTTATTAATAAGCTATCTGTGTAGAGCCTGAAAATAAAAGATGTTCTGCGTGGTACTTCCTTGAGATTTTTGTTCATTTGTTGCTCCACGGAATCCCGGCTTCGGTCTCCGGGAACGCCAGGGGAATTCCTTGCAAATCCTGTGGATTCCGCCTGCAGAACCCCAGGCAGTCCTAACCTTGGCCAGACCGAGCAGGGGGTTCTCTTCGGGGTTACTCTGTGCCCCAGCCTGCCTCCCCCCCTCCCCTCACGGCGCGCTGCAGCCATGCCTCGGCCTCAACACGAACGTCAGCAAACCCCGTAAGGATTTGCAGGATCAGCGTCATGTGGATGTGGGGCTGGAGGAGTGGATCGGAGTTCGGAATCATATTGGACTCCGAGGACACGCACACCCATATATGAAAGCGCACGCACACACACACACACACACACACACGCACACACACAC
The DNA here is from genome assembly GCF_003789085.1 of Penaeus vannamei. Classification (NCBI taxonomy): domain Eukaryota; kingdom Metazoa; phylum Arthropoda; class Malacostraca; order Decapoda; family Penaeidae; genus Penaeus; species Penaeus vannamei. Next base: position 732,487 of record NW_020869111.1, on the reverse strand, counting down.
ACACACACACACACACACACACACACACACACACACACACACACACACACACACACACACACACACACACACACACACACGTTTTTTCAGTTTCTTGTTGCGTGATGTTGATCCTAGCGGAAGAATTTCACATCCCGTCTCGAGGCAAGTGTAAATGCATTGTGACGTCACGGCAGGATGTCCAGGACCCGGCCATACATAATGGTAAGCAGGTGCGCCGCGCTGCGCTGCCGCACGCCCTCTCTCCGCGTCCACCTCTCTGCGGGGAGCGTAAGGCGTTTTTGTTGCAGCGCACGTCTGTGTTTCCATTCGCATATATAAACCCTCTACGCCGTTTCACCTTACCTGGTATTTTTTTTTATTATTATTATTCTGCTTTATATTTGGAATAGTGATACCCGGACAGCTGTCGATTATCTCAGGATGGATATCCCACATTGGTGCCATTTGCCACCGTTTGGCATCAACGCGTAAAAAGAAATAGGGGTAAACAAGAGCGAGAAAAGGTGTGACTTGGCCATACCGGTGGAACGTGACTTGCCTTGCCATGGCCAGCCCGGTTCGTGGATTTGCCTGCGGACTCGTCTCCGTCCCGCGGCCTCTCCTGCGGGGCCCTGGCGCTGGGATCTCTCGCTCCTGGGCGGGGTGGCTCACGGGATTGCGGATTTATGTCTATCGATCAATCTACCTACGACACTTGCATTTTTTGTTTGGTTATTTATTTTATGTGTGTGTGAGAGAGAGAGAGAGAGAGAGAGAGAGAGAGAGAGAGTATGTATGTGTGTGTGTGTGTGAGCGTGCGTGTGTAAAACTCCAAGTAAAAGTATATTAATGATAATCTCGCATTTTAAGAGTCAAGGAGAGATCAGTGGGGCGGATCAGACAGTTTTAATAGCCTTTTACTTTTTCCCCCTTTGTATGAATTTGGAATCCATTTTGTGCAACAATTCGGGGCCGGCAACCTGAAAATGTTTTGCTAACTTTGTTGTAGATTTCCACCGAGCTGTTTGCTGCGGGAATGTTAGAACCGTGGGGACGTGCACGCAATGAAGTTTATTTTGAGAGCGCTTTTGGGGACGATGAGGGAGAGGCCATCTGGTAGACATGGAAGCAAGCGGGGACGTGGAATTATGTGCGAATTTGGGAAATATGCGACCCTCGTATCATGTCTCGTGCTTTTTTTTCTCACTATCATTCTCGTTCCAGCCTCTTTTTTTTTTTGTCTTTCCCCCGCACTCTCTCTGATATTCAAGTAAGAGTGAGAGAGAGAGAGTGAGTGAGTGTGTGTGTGTGTGTATGTATGTATGTATGTATGTATGTGTGTGTGTGTGTGTGTGTGTGTGTGTGTGTGTGTGTGTGTGTGTGTGTGTGTGTGTGTGTGTGTGTGTGTGTGTGTGTGTGTGTGTGTGTGTGTGTGTGTTGTGTGTATGTATGTATGTGTGTGTGTGTGTGTGTGTGTGTGTGTGTGTGTGTGTGTGTGTGTGTGTGTTTAGAGGCAACCGTGTATTCCACTATAAAACCGTCCGTAAAAAGGAATGGCAATGATGACTTAATCAGGTCGCATTTTTACTCACGCAGGTGTCTCGCGCGATTATATAGCGTCGTCGACCAAAAAAAAGAAATATTCGGACTCGAGAGTGACCTACAGCAGCAGTAAGGGCCAACGTCCCACGCGGCGGCAGTAGAAGAGTCGCCTTAGTCGTTCGAGCGGGCCTGGTATGCCGATGGTACCGTACCTCTGCCCCCCGGATCATACTCCTATTACACACCCTGGTGATATCGCCCCTGTTGCCACCGCCGTGTCCTCTCCCGGCGCTTTATTTGGCCGTTTGTCCGACGATGTTGCCTTATCTTGCGTTGTTGTTGCTCTGTTTGCCGTCTGTTTTTCGCACCGAGGCAGACGAGCGGCGTGGCAAGCGAAGCGGAGGAGCAGATGGACCGCTAGGCAAGCACGGACTTGACCGGAAGATGAACGAAATTTTCTGTATTTTATGTGCACCGCGTTCCTGCCGTCACGGTGTCGCCTCTTTCCTTAACCTGGCTCGGGCATGCGATGAGCGGAATCTGACCTTATCTCGGTAACTGCGTCGTTAGCGAGTTGACCTTCCGCTCGCCTTCTCGACACCTGAGGATTGGACAGGATGCGACGGCGAGTGATTGCGAAGGCGCTTGCGGTGCGATACGAATTATGAGAGCGCTGAAGGGCGGTAGGGATTATGAGGACGCTAGGGTGAGGTAGGGATAGTGAGAACACTATAGTGAGGTAGGTGTTATGAGGACGCTATAGTGAGGTAGGGGTTATGAGGACGCTAGAGTGAGGTAGGCATTATGAGGATGTTAGAGTGGGGTAGGGGTTATGAGGACGCTAAAGTAAAGTAGGGATTATGAGGTCGCCAGATTGGCGTAGGAATTATGAAGACGCTAGAGTGAGCTAGGGATAGTGAGGACGCTAGTGTGAGGTAGTGATTATGAGGACGCTAGTGTGAGGTAGTGATTATGAGGACGCTAGAGTGAGGTAGGGATTGTGAGGACGCTTGAATGAGGTAGTGATTGTGAGGACGCTAGATTGAGGTAGTGATTGTTGAGGCGCTACAAGGAGGCAATGATTATGAGACGCAAGAGTAAGTAGTTATTATGAGGACGCTAGAATGAGGTAGTAATATGAGGACGCTTGAAGTGAGGTATTATGAGGACGCTAGATGAGGTTAGGGATTATGAGGACGCTAGAGTGAGGTAGGTTTATTGAGACGCTAGAGTGAGGTAGGGATTATGAGGACGCTAGACGGACGGTAGGGATGAGCGACATGGACTAGAGTGAAGTCATGGGAGGCGCTAGAGTTGAGCGTAGGGATTTGTGGACGCTAGTGAGGTAGATTATCGATGCGTAGAGTGAAGTAATGATGGAGGACGCTTAGTGAGATAGGGATAGTGGGACAGCTAGAGGAATAGTTATGAGGACGCTACGACTGAAGTAATGCTTGAACGCTAGAGGTATGAGAGTAGGGATTATGAGGACGCTAGAGTGAAGTAATGCTTGGAGGACGCTAGAGTGAGGTAGGGATTGTGAGGACGCTAGAGTGAGGTAGGGATTATGAGGACGCTAGAGTGAAGTAATGATTGGAGGACGCTAGAGTGAGATAGGGATTATGAGGACGCTAGAGTGAGGTAGGGATTATGAGGACGCTAGAGTGAGGTAGGGATTATGAGGCTAGAGTGAGGTAGAGATGTGAGGACGCTAGAGTGAGTGGGATTATGAGGCGATTAGGTGAGGTAGGGATTATGAGGACGCTAGAGTGAGGTAGGGATTATGAGGACATGTTGAGTATACTACGCTGCCACCAACTCGAAGGCTGCCTCGAGCGCTTACTCCTCCCGTCTACGTCTACATGGTGTAAGGGTGTAACACATGATTAAGGAATCGATGCCCATCCCATTTCCTGTATCCCAGGAGCCCCACAGCCTATGGACCGCGGGTGATTATCCGTATTACCCGGCGGTTTGATGGATACCCCCGTCACCCTCGTGCAGGCCAGGAACACCACGCATTAACCCTCATTACTAAACATTTATCACTTGGCGCTTATGCTGTTGGCGTCCTCGGTCTTTCGCCACCGTGCCAGTCCGAGACCCGTGCGCCGAGCGATGCATCTCCCCCTCGCGTTGGCTTTGCCGTCTGTCCCTTGCGCGGCCCTGGCTGCGGGTTCTCGACGGAGGCTGTGGATGCGTTGATCTCTGTGTCTGTCCGTGAGTGTGCCTGTGCAGCAAAGAGTGAGCGAGGTGTGCGCGGACATCCTGCTTGTGCGGTGTGGCTTGGTAGGGATGCGAGGGGACAGGAGGGGGAGGGGGCTCGCTCCGGAGGTGGGGCGGTCACGGCCAATGAGCTCGCCTATCCTCCCCACACATCCTCCACCTCTCCACCACCACCATGCCTCCACCAATGCACACCACATGACTACCACCACTACTACACCTCATCCCACACCAATCCGCCACCACCTTGAGATTCACTCCCATCTCGGCCACCTCCATCGCAGCTACGCCAACATAGCTTCATCCTACTACTCCCCGATCGCCTCCATTATCCTTCACCACAATCGCCACCGCTCGCCGCCGCCATCACCGATACTCCAGCTCGATCCATTATCAATGTCTAATTTTACCTGTGCACTTATGTCAGCGTCTTTTAACTCTCTTTTTTCCTTGTGCCGAGTGTTCTCTTTCTTCTAACCGGTGTCTTCTCTCTCGCCCTTGCGCAAGTGCAACCTAATCTCACCGCCAATACCGCCGGTTAGATTAGATGTATCACCATGCCGTTACCTGATTTGACTTGACCGCGGCTGTTATTGCTCACAACTGCCGCGACAGTGTCATCGTCTTCACAATTACTTTTCTTTCTTGCTATCTTGCAACTGTCTTTTCCAGAACCGGAACTTTTATTAGATATTACAATTGCTGTTTTTGCTTCTACTTAACCTTCGCGAGACTATTTGTGGGGTAGAACTAACTGTTATGACCCTTTTGCCATTACTCTCTTGACCTTACTACCGCAATCAGGTCGTATTCGCACAAATGTTATTTTCTCATTAAAATTTCGTTTGCCTAACGCACCCCATTAAACTGTCGAGGTTATTGTTGAATCCTGCTTCATTATTTCAGCTGCGTCCCCATTGTGTTTGCCGCATTCGTCCTGAATGTATACTCACTTCCCTCGCCGCTTGTTGACATGCAGTGAATGTAATGATTTGCGGCGC
>NW_020869111.1:717736-722736 GCF_003789085.1 Penaeus vannamei | reverse complement strand
ATATATACATATATATATACATATATACATATATATATATATATATACATATATTAATTATATATATATATACTATATACTATATATACATATATATATATATATATATATATATATATAATCATATATATACATATATACATATATATATATAGATATGTATATATATATATACATATATATATATATATGTATATATGTATATATATATAATATATATATATATAATTATATATATGACATATATATATATATACATATATATATATATATATATATATAATATAAATGTACTATATATACATATATATAAGATATCATATATATACATATATATATATACATATATATATAGATATACATATGATATAGCATATATCATATATATATATATATATATACTTATATATGGTATACACACATACACACACACAGCACCACGACCGACACAAACACACACACACACACACAGCCACAGCAGCCCCACCACGACACCACACCACACACACAGCACCACACACACATACACATACACACACACCACACAGCACATCACACACACACAACACAACATAGACACAGCACCACACACACATGCACACAGGGACCACACAGCAATACCACACAGGCCACACAACGCTGCGACACACACTCCCCAGCAGGGACACAAACGCACACACACGACACCACACACACGTCACACACACACACACACACACAGGCCCGAAAGCATACATAAATAAATACACATATCTTTGTATTTACATATGATATTTTTATAAGGAGGGGGGCAGAATAATTTTCATCGTCGTCTGCGACTTTTGGGCTAAAAAAAATTATCCACCGCGCATTTTTCCTGCTTTCTCTCTCTCTCTCTCTCTCTATCGGTCGAAGGTTCTTCTCATCTCTCTCTTCTCTCCTCTCCGTCGTCTCCTCTCGTCCCTCATTGTCGTCTCGTCTCGTCTCTCTCTCTCGCGCTCCTGTCTCTCTCACTCACGTCACTCGACTAATCAGGCGCGGAGCCCCCCTCTCCCTCCCGTTCCTTTGCCGCCCTCGTCCCAACCATCTCCTCCTCTCTGCGTCTCATCTCGTCTAAATCCAGTCTATCTCTCTCTCTCCTCTCTCTCTATCTCCTCTCTCCTCTGCGTCCTCGTCTCTCTCTCTCTCTTCCTCGGCGTCTCTCGCTCTCTCTGCGATCCTCCGGTACTCGCTCATCGTCTCTCCGACTCTCTCTCTCTCTCTCTGTCCAAGGAATGGTACTAAAAGCGTTTTGTCAATTTGTTCACCGCCTCTAATCTGATTCCTTTCTCCCTTAACAGGTACGTGATGAGATCAGGACGGTGCCTCAGAGAGCCTGAAAGCGAGGCCCTCGGTGCAGCTCCCGGGGCGTCGATGAAGACACGATTGAAAGCAATGTCACGGGTCAGTAGGCTTCGGTCATCCATCCAGGACTGATGAGATTCAGTCGGCGCGCGGGCTCTTCCTCCCCTTCTCTCTTCTTTGTCGGTTTGTTATTTTTTTTCTTTCTCTCGCCTCTCGTCACGTTGCTTGTCTGGGAGTCCGTCTGTCTGTCTGTGTGTCTGTATGTCTGTGGCACGTATTTAGAATGGGAAGGGATTTGTTTGCTGGCTGTGTGCTTTGGGGTAAAATGCTCTAAGTTGTGTGAATGTGGTATTTAAAGTCCAACTTCGAAGTAACTTATGAGCATGAACATTTTGCAACAGGAACGGCGAAGGGAAGAACAAGAAAGAACAAGATAACACACGAATTTGCCTATTCCTGTGTTTTCTTGTTCTTCCCTTCTTGTTGCAATTTGTTCGACATGAATTCCACACGAGGATGAACAGGGAAGCCTTTATGTTATTCGACAAGGCTCGAAACAACTAGACGATGAATATAGCTATATATATTTTATTGCATGATTATATTATTTCCTTCTGTATTCAACGGCAGGAACATTTAATGTACCTCTCATGAAAATCTGAAGTGAAGCGGGCGTACGGATTCAGTGTTGCGAATCACACTCCTAATTTCAAAATGTCTTTGTAATTAAGACGATATTTGTTCTGGTGTGTAACTTTTCACAAACTACTGCCTTCAATTCCCGCTAATCATACAAAGCGAAGATGATTTTCCCTATATCCTCCTCCAGTCCGTAAATGATGGGGGTTGGCAACGCTGCGACCGTAACCTAAAATCAAACTTCGTGATAACGGTCTTCTAAAATAGAGAATTAATTCGAAATAACGCGACTCGAAATTCAAAATTTACTTGAGTCGTTACTTGCTGGTAAATCACTTCCGACGCTAGATACGGGCCTCGGTCTCTCTCTCCTCTCTCCTCGCTCTCTTCTCTCTCTCTCTCTCTCTCTCCTCCTCTCTCTCTCTCTCTCTCTCTGTCCTCTCTCTCTCCTCTCTCTCTCTCTCTCTCTCTCGCCTCACTCCCGTCACTTCCCTCACTCCCATCCTCCGTCCCCTCTCCCTCTCTCGCTCTCCCTCTCCCTCCTCTCCCCTCTCTCCCCTCTCCTTGCCCCCTGCCCCGTCCCCCCGCCCCTCCCCCCCCCCCTTCTCGTCTCTCTCTCTCTCTCCTCGCCTCTCGCTCTCTCCTCCCTCTCTTCTCTCTCTCTCTTCTCTCTCTCTCTCTCTCGTCCTCTCTCTCTCTCTCTCTCTCTCGATCTCTCCCTCTCTCCTCCTCTCTCTCTCTTTAACTTGATAAAATGTTCAGTAACTGACTGTGTGGCGCGAGAAACGAGGCTGTTTTTTTTACGGGCACGGACATAGGCCTACATCAGCATGCGTGAGTGATCACCGCAAGCAGCCTTAATGGGAGCGAGAGGCTAGACCTAATAGCCACGTGCCCGGCCGGGGAAGGAAGCCGCCCGCGTGCCTGGTCTGTGATTAAGCCCGCCCGGAAACAATGGGATGGATGAAAATGGGGGAGGTGGAGGAGGCGGGAGAGGGGGTGGGAAGTGAGATATTGATAGGGAGATGAGTAGGTGGGTAAGGAGGAACGGGGAGGGGAGGGGTGAATCCACGAGGGTCTCCTTCTGAAAATCCCGGGTACTCACGGTGATGGATGGTCGTGAGGTATTGTTGTTATTATTTTTTGGACGGCGGAGTGGAATTAAGGGGCAAGCGCCTCGGTTTTCTACTTCTAAGCATGAGGGATTTGTTTTTGTGTTTGTAATTTAACCAGAAGTGATATGTACAGAAAAAATGGGGAGTATTTAATTACAGACGGCATTTGGTATGTCATTTAAAACTAGAAAAAAGGAGTTTCACATTCACAAAGAAAAGTCTAAGAGAGGATTTTCGAAAAATAGACCCCTTGAAATGCGCATCTCCATTTTTCCTGACTCTGCCGCGGGTTGGGAAGAGAATCAATCTCCTCACCACTTCTCAGCAAAAGGTTTTAAGGAAAGGATTTTAAACGACCTCCCCCCCCCCTCCCCTCTCTCTCTCTCTCTCTCTCTTTCTCCTTTCCTCCGCAGGTCACATCGACCAAACAAACATCATCGATTCATCCTACCCCCCTCCCCTCCCCTCCCCTCCCCCTCCCCTCCAACGTTATCATAGTGTTTAGATGGCAGGAGAGACTCATTACTGACTTCGCCTTTTTTTTTATCAGATCCAATATTACGGAGGCGCGGGGGGCAATAACCGTTTGCATACATTAAGCGTGGGAGCCGGCGTCTCTGGGCGGTAGCACTTGTGGGCCTCGAGCTCGAGTTGAGATGATAACAAGCGGTAGGGGTAAATGAAGGCGTTCCTCGATAAGTGATAAGGGTCGGATATTTCGTGTCAATATTTCCCCCGTCAACACTTTGATCGTCTGCACGTGTGTCCGTGTGTTTGTATGCGTGTACGTCGTTGGGCCCTCTCGAGAGGCAGCTGCGTTCCCACGAACTTGCATTTTTTAAATATTGATATTTTTTCTTCATTATACTTCTTTCCTTACTCCCTTCTTCCTTCTTCTTCTCTCTTTCCCGTATCCTTCTTCCTCATCCACTCCTCTCCCTCTCCCACTTCCATTCTTCTTCGTCCCTTTCTTTTCCTATTCCCCTGCTCTTTCGCCTTTCCTCCTCCACATTTCTTCTTTCTCTTCATTTCCTCCTCCTCCTTTCCTCTTTCTCTTCCTTGCCTCCTGCTTTACTTGTTCTTTTTCCTCTTCTTCTTCTTTCTCATCATCTCTCTCTATTTCTTTCGTCCTCTTATTGCCCTTACATTTCCCCTCCATTCCTGTTTTGTCTAAACATGTTGAACTTTGAGACATATAGACAGACATGTAGAAAGACAAGTGTCCAGAGGATGAGAGAGAGAGGGAGGGAGGGAGGGAGCGAGAGAGATAAATATATCGAGATAGAGAGCTAAAGATATCGAGATAGAGAGAGGGAGATAGAGAGGTAAAGAGAGGGAGATTGAGAGATAAAGAGAGGGAGAGAGCGAGAGCGAGAGATAGATACATACATACAAACATACATACATACATAGAGAGTGAGAGAACGAGAGAGGGAGAGATAGAGATAGAGATAGAGGGAGAGAAGAGAGAGAGAGAGAGCAGAGGAAAAAGAAAAAGAAAAGAGAGAGAAGAGAAGAAGAGAAGAAGAAGAGAAGAAAGATAAGAGATAGAAAAGGATATAGATAGATAGAGAGAGAAGTTTATTCATTTGTCGAGCGGCCGCGTTTAAAAGGCATTCTACAGCCTTAATTACAAGCGAGAGAAAAGTCACGTACTTTCGTGCTGACTCCCCCTTTAATGTCTTCCCTTTTAAGTTGACCAGATTATAAATCATGACAGCCAGAAACCCATTAAAGAGAGAAAAGTATATAGAATTAAGAAAATAAAAGCACACGGGCCATGATTTACTGCTGCAAGGCCAGGCCGCGGTGCCGCACGCGCTGCATTAGAGCTCTCGCCCCGCCGCTGAGGTTGTCCAGGCACGGGGGCAGAAAGTCGGCGTGCATTAGGGCGAAACAGCTGCCAAAGGGACTGCGAAAGAT
>NW_020869111.1:710236-715236 GCF_003789085.1 Penaeus vannamei | reverse complement strand
AACTAATAGACCGTAGAACGCTTTTCGAGAAGCTGTACCCATCCTTCGGCCAGTGCGTGGGTTCAGTTGTTTCCGACCTGATGTAATGGAAGGGAGGCTCTCCTATCCTGTTTCTTCTTTTCATTTCGTCCGAGATTAGCAGCAACCGAGTGAGAAATTGGTCTGGATTTAGAATTGCAGGTCGACCAGGCAGGGAACGCGACCGTGAGATTGTTGGTGGCCGCTGTACCGTACTTCCGTGGACCGTCTGTCGTGACGTCATTCCAGCTGTCCGGCGAGGAGGGTGGGGGTGGGAAAGGTTTGAGGGTATGTTTGGAGGGGGGGGGGTTGGAGCTGGTTGCCAAAAGACTGACAAACGAGCATTCTGTACCGATTCTCGCGTCATCTTTACAAAGGTTGTGATTGAACGGTGCAGATCTATCTGAAAGTTTCAGCGCCTTCGGGAAAAGCAAGGAGACTATTTATGGCATATCTAATCCCTGGATTAGCGGTAGCAGCCATGTCCACAAGTCTTTACTTTTGGTGTTAAGCTCGAAGTGCATGTGCTTTTTGCTTCCATTGTGACGCCTGAGCTGGTGATGGGGTCATTATAGTTCTATATTGCCCGCGCATGCCTAGTGAGAAAGAGCGTTGGGGCTATTTTGAGCGCCATATATTGCCACAGATTTATCGCTGCTTTCGGGAATACACAATGCTTGCTGTAGAGAGAGAGAACCCTGCTAAACCTGGGCGAATGAGAGAAAGGGTGATGTAAGTTTGATGTTAAAGTATGTTTGATGTGACATTTAACTTTGGAATTGTTATTCTTGTTATTATTTTTTTATGGAAATCGTCATGCGTTTAGGGAAGGAAATGGAAAATTGTTGCTAATCATGGCCTATGTGCTAGATTATATTAGTATGTTAAGCTGAAGAGTCGAAGTTTTTATTTTCACGGTTCTTTACTGGACAAATTTCAATTGTAAACATTCACTTATCAAGGAGAGAATATAGGGAACACCCACTCGCGAGAACACGCGGAAGGTAGCAGGATTAGTACTAACGCAATATTAGGCCGTAACTGGAAAGTCGCAGATGTAGACATAATTGCAGGCAACATCTTCCTCGTGTCTTCCGTTACTGTAATGTCCTCTAGTTGTATAAGGTAAAGGAACAAGCAGCCAATGCGCCGTTAAGCCCGGGCTGTGTGCTCATTAAGAGAACCATTATCGCATCCCGTGTCCATCTCGCCGAGGAAGTTCCAGACAATGGAGCCATCCCCGGGGACCCGCACCACGCAGGAGGACCCAACATGGCGCGGGAATCCTGCAGATAAGCATAGCAGGAATAGCTGGCGGGTATTGTTAACTTGTACCATGGGGGAACATGCCCCACTGGAGCTTTTGATCATAATTATGTCTCTGTCCATTCTGTGGTCATGTGTAAAGCGAGTGTGTAGATGCTGATTGCTCTGAAGAATCCGCGATCTTCGCTTTATTATATTTTAGTAACAAGAAAAAGGAAGTTTCAGTGCAATATTCCGCGACTGGGGTTGTCATGAATTAATTTTTTGACATTCCGAATATTAAAAAGTAATGAAATAAAAGTTAAGCCCGGCTTCTGAAGATTTAAGAAAAACGGTAAGCATGGGAAGTAAGACAGCAACATTTAATTTCTTGCTTAGAGTTAATTGTTTTTTTTTTTTTCGGCTTTCCATTATCGAGAAAGGAATCCAGTTCTCCCGTTTCCAACTTGAAAGGGACACTAAAGACATGGAACCGATATGGTGAGTGATACTTGGGAAGCACCGGGAATGATACGGCGCAGCATTCGAAAGAGGCTTCTTTATCCCGCATTCTTTATCGAGTCAAAGAGGGTCATTGTGGCCAGATGATGATGATGATTTAAACAGTGAATGGGCAATTATGAAAAACATAACATGATTTTTTTTTGAAACCGGCGTTGTCACGTGGTCGCGTTACGTGTTATACCGCACTATTGATTATTCATAGACGCGGTCGTACCCAGATCCCGAGTCGTAAGTGTTTGCCTCGAGGTCTAGAAGATGAGAGATGCCTGGGAAGGAATAGGGGAGGGGGGGGGTTCTGGTGCGTTGTGAAATGGCGGGCTGGATACAAAGAACCGCTGTAGTAGAGATAAAGGAGATTTACTACTCGTAGACAGTGCTTGGAAGTGTTTCTGACGCAATTATAGCCACGTAATATAGGGGGGAGGGGAAGAGAGGAAGATAGATTGGGTTGAATAGTAAGGGATTAGAGAACGTGATTCCAACAAGGAACAGGGTCTTGCACGATTTCTAGAAAAGCGAATAAAGTTGATGTTAATGTTAGTTTAAGACACCCATACTCTTGACGTCGACGCGCTCCTCACAAGTTGCTGGGGAAAAGATAGTAAGATTTCTTATCGATTGCGAGAGGAGATTGACACACTAACCTACACAGATAAGGGAAATGGGTATCGGAACTGAACACGCACAAAAATCACGTGTCTTGCCAGTCCATTGGGGTGACCATTGTTACATCAGAGACGCCCATCAGCTCAGTCGGAGTCAGCGTCGTAAAATAAATTAATGTTCGATAATGGCAGAGGAGATGGAAATTAATTGGAATCACGATGCTGTCGGATTTTTTTATTAATATTTGTAAATTCTTAAGAAAGGATTAATTCAACTAGAAATAGATCTGTAAAGGTTTCTGTATGTTTTTTTTATATAGAAAGTTAAATTCAGATTTAATTTCTCTCTCTCTTTTTTAGAATGGATGCATTAGTCCCCATTAAACTTTTTAACTTAGCGTGCTGTAATATTCTTCTAGTTAAAAAAGTTACTTGGGTCCTTTTTATATATTTCACTTATCTTTACGATTTTGATACTTTTTTATTCAAAAGTTTCCAGTACATGTTGTATTCTTCCGATGAATTTATTCCATTTTATATATGTTTATGTCTCTGATAACTGTTGGCGGTCACTTAGGATGCTATTCTAAGGATAAATTGTCAGCTGTACTTGTAAAGAATATACCTGTCTAGTTGTGTGTAACTTTGATGTTAATGCCATAGCTGACCAAGTTCTCGGACCGTCGAAGCTGCCGGACCATTAAATGTCGGTATAGTGAGGTTCAGACAGTATTTTTTCGGGGGTTTGACGTTGAGACCATGAAGTAACGAAATAACACGTAGGCAGGGAACTATTACATTTGGGGTTCACTTCCGTTGCTGTCTGCTGTTGCTGAGGTTCGGTCCGTCGTAGATTGCGATTAGGACCGGGACCCGTTACAATAGCCTTAATCTTGCTTCCGCGCGAACGGTCCCGCTGGTCTGCTCACACAACAGGTAGTCCCTTTATGATGTTGATTCTAAGTTAAGGACAGACGAATTATTCTCCGAGGTGTGTATTTTTCTTCTGATAAGTTCAATTTGAATGACCTGATGAACCCTTTGCTCTCGGAATTAAATACTTGTTCTTTTATACGTTGTGATATTAGGTGAACTATCTGCTCCAAGACTCCGCGATGGTAAGAAAGCTTTGGGCCCATAATTGAATACCTCATTTTATCAAGGGAAGTTCCCGGAGAATGTTATCTCTGCAGGGAAGCGGCAATGAACTTGGGCGTGGAAGGAGACGAGCGTTATCACATGTAGCCTTTCATATCTTACCCTCTCCCTTTTCTTTTTTACTTTCCCCCTCCTCGCCCCTTCAACTGCACGAACTCGCCTAAAAGGGGTAATTAAAGTGTGCCAGATCTCGAGGGCGCTGCAAGTTTGGAAAGGTGTCCCTCGGAGGGGGCGCGAGCTCGTCAACAGCACGAAGAGCGGAAAGGGAAGCCGTCATAGATACTCTGCCGTCGCATATCGTTCACTTTACCATATGTTAATATATGGTAAACGTAAACGTATGTTACAAATTGGAGGAGATCGGAGCTACAAAAGATATGTTTTTTTTATCTTTTTTGTAAATATACATTTGTGATTAAGAGAGAGGAGAACGTCTTCTTCACAATGCGTATTTTTCAACGAGGTAATATAAGGTCAGGTTTCGTCTGTTCGGTGCGGATTGTGAGTCGTCGTCGCTGGTATTGCGTTCTGAAATGGGAATTAGAATTGAAGTTGGGAAGTTGGAATAGGAATTGAAACTTGGGACAGTTTTGTGAGGGAAATTGATGTGAGATGGGTGTACTAGTTTCTTAACAGTTGAGCGTGTACATTAAGTTTGTACTTTGGAGTGTACTTGGGAACTGATGTGTAGAAGCAGTTATTGGAGTACTGAAACAGAAGTAGGATATATACCTGAACAAATCAATGAATTTAATTAGATTACTTCCCCTTTCTTGTTGAAATGTCATGTAAGTTGACATTGACATTAACTTCACATGATTTTGCTCAAATATGAATAAGCATCCCTAACTGTATCAAAAGATCTCCAAATATCCGATTGTAAGAAATCAACAATCAATGTGTTCATGCTGTTTGTAAGAGTGAATATGCAAAACATTGGATTATTATTTACCAACAAAGGAATCCAGAGTGAGGAAGGGGAAATGATTATGGCGTTTTTGTCCTTTTTAATCTTGCGTGAGTCAGAACGGTTGTGATAACCAGCGCTTTTTTATGGGGATCCCTTTTCGCAGTGTGCTTTTATCTGTTTAGTGCCCGGGGACGGGGACACAAGAGGCCCAGGATGTGTGACCGGCAGAGGGTACTCAGGACATGGCGGCTGCTGTTGTTTCTTTGTGTTGGCTCTGGCGGTCTTTGCAGGAATTAGGGGGAGGGGGGACGCGCAGGCTCGGACCTCCGCCGGATATTTCTTCTTTATTTCGTTCATTTTATTGGTGATTTTAAGTAGATTTGTTGTATTTTTTTTTGTTTCAAGGTCGGATTCTCTTTATTTGTGCTATCGCAGTTTGCGGTTTTGTTGTGACTCCGAATTTATCGTGTTAACCACTAATTACGTCCTGCATGAAGTAATACTCTTTCACGAAATAATTGAGTAGGAAGAGTCCAGCT
>NW_020869111.1:702736-705236 GCF_003789085.1 Penaeus vannamei | reverse complement strand
GGCTCGGTAGGGGAGGTGGGGTGGGGGATTGTAGGGAGGTTGGGATGAAGTGTTGGCTTTAAGGGCATGTTGAGTGTGGCGACCGTAGTTAAGGTTTCGGCGGGTGGTCGGAGGGGAGACCGTTTCTGTGTCAAAAGGGGCGGAGGTAAAAGTCATATGCGATTTTTTTTTTTTGGGGGGGGGGGCGTCGAGGTGAAATGAAGGGGCGGGCAGGGAAAGTGGAGATGAGGCGTGAAGTAGAGTGGGCGAAGTTGGGCGCTGGGGAAAGAAGGGAAGGGATCTGGGTCCGCTGAAGGCTCGGGGTTTATGAGAAGCTTTCTGCTTTTGAGAGAGGAGAAAGGGGAGGAGGAACAGAATGAGGGAGAGGAGGAGAAAGAGGGGGAGAAGAATGAGGGGAGGAAGAAAGAGGCGATAATATTAATGATGATTATAACAGACGTGGTGATAAGAGTAATATATCGACAATTGATAATGCAGTGTAATATCTCAACAAAAAAGTATTGATGATAGTGGTTATGATGATGTTAATGGTGATAGTAGACATGAAGATAATAACAGTAATGATAATAGTAATCACGATGGTGAATGGTGATAATAATGATGATTATATAATATGATATGATAATGGATGATAATATTAGTAATAGTAATAATGGTAATAGTAGTAATAGTAATGATAATAATAATGATAATGATGACGATGATAATAATATTATTAGTAACAACTGCGACAAGACTAACTGAAGAAAGTAGAGAAAGAGAATAGAAAGAGAGAAGGCTTGTGTGCCAGCCAGAGCGGCCGTGTTCACATTAATTCGGGAAGTTTCGTCCGCCTTGAATCATGGTCGCTTCCGGCATCCCAGGAGCGTATCGCCCTCACCTCCCATTTTTACGACCTCGGCACGCATATGTTCGCATTCTGGCAGCCATAATTATCTCGTTTAATTTCATAACACGGCCGAGAAGAAAGGCCTATTTGGTATAATTGCCTTTCGTATGCATATGCATTGTCACTGATGTTTGAGTGTTATTGTCTTAATTTGCTAGCATGTTCTGCAATGGCGTCATCTTTTTTTTTTTTTTTTTTTTTTTTTTGGGGGGGGGGGAGAATGTTGCTAAATTAGATTATTTACGGCCGGCTTAAGGGTGTGAAATTTGACAAGGGTGACGTAATGCCAACTGCCGAATGGATAAGCAGGCAATAATGGCAATGAAAATAGACCAGCATCATGACTCGATGGGTGGATGAGAGAGTGAATGAGAGAGAGAGAGAGAGAGAGAGAGAGAGAGAGAGTGAGTGAGTGAGTGAGTGTGAGTGAGTGAGTGAGTGAGTGAGTGAGTGAGTGAGTAATGTAAAACAAGGAATACGGTGTCTTGAGATCAACTGAAGAAGGCGAGACGAGATATTTACCTGGTATTACGTGGTACCATCTGAGTCATCGCCGGAAATAGCTGTGATGCCGGAATCGATGTTCGCGAAGATTTCCAGAAGGGAAAAGTAAGATATAAAATCTTTAAAAGGCATTTGAGGTGTATAGGAGAGTTTCGAAAATATGGCCTGAGTTCTTTTAAAGTAAGTTCTTTTTTTTTTTTTTTTTACTAAAATAAAGAAGGATGTCGGAATTTAACGGAATGTTTGTGATCAGTTACAGACTTTTAGGGCCTTGTTTTGACCATTCACTGATGTTGTCAGGCCGATTTCCTCCCAAGTGGAGGTAACAGTGAGTAAAGAATTCATAACACTTCATTTCCGTCATTGGATTGTTGCATTTTTGTCTATTTTTTCTTCATTGACTTGCTTATCACAAGTATAGCGTCGTTGTTGTGAGTAGGACATGTTAGTATTATCTTTTTTTTTTATGTTGGGCATACTTTGGTTCTAATGACATTTCGGAAGGCAAGATTCTCGTCTCTATTCTGAGTGTATTACCGCTGCCAGTGGTAGTTCTTGCCTCGGCAGGCCGAAGGGAAGCGGCGGCGACGTGCAGCCACGTAAGACCTTCGTGTCTCGGGCGGCTTGAAGTGAGCGGCTGCCCCGGGTATTGTTGTGTCTGCGGCTCGGTGCTGGGCGGGTGTTGGGTTATTGGATACTTTCGTGCATGGAGGATCATTCACTCGTGATTGCTTTTGTTTCCAAATGGAAAGGAATAAGTCGTGGTGAGGTTTATAGATCGATATATTATTTGTATTACTTTCCTCCTGTCGGCACTCTTTGTTTTGTTTCCTTTTCACTTTTAGTTCCTCATCTCGCCCACGCACCGGGCGGCTCTTCGGCCGCGCCTCTCCTCTCCTTTCCGTGTGGGTGCGGTTTCTACCCTTGCACACCTCGCCGCCATGCCAGCGCCCACGCCTGTGCATCCTCTACCCTCCTCCTCCCTCTCTTCCTGCCAAACCGCCCACTCCCACTTACGATGCCCCCCCCCCCTTCTCGCCCTCTTCCTTTCCACTCTACCTCGTAATTCATCTTGAACCCTTCAGCCTACTCATGACCTTTTTATTC
>NW_020869111.1:687736-692736 GCF_003789085.1 Penaeus vannamei | reverse complement strand
GCCGCGAGGCACAGGGAACACAAAGGGACTACAATGCCGGTATTGGCTGACGAACAATTTAGACCGGAGTCTGCGGAAGTAAAACAGCGGTACGCAATCTTTATTGTATCCCCAGAACTAATACCAACTTCTGCCAACTTTCTTGTTCACGCCACCTCTCGCAGGCCACCATTTTTTGGGGGCCGTGTTGCTGGTGGGGGATGGGAGGGGGGGGAGTTGAGTGCCACTATGGAAATGAGCTTAAATGGCAGTTACAATATATTTTTGTCTGGTACCGGAAAAAGGGAGATAAGAAAAAAAGTAGCCTGTTACTCTTCTTATAGTTGTTTGCGAATGATCTCTCTTAAAGGTATTAAGAACGTTCAAGATGTGTATTCGATTTGTTTATATAGACATACAATTGTTATTACAGTTAACAGCAGTAATTTTACTTTTTCTTTTCCTTCCCTTGTGCTTCTCCTCACTGTCTTTTCATTTTCCTCTCTCTCTCTCTCCCTTCCTTTCCTCCCTCCCTTGCCCTCTCCCTCCCTCCCTCCCTCCACGCTCCCTCCCTTTCTCTTTTGCTCTCTTCCTCCTTCCTTCCTTCCTCCCTTCCTCCCTTCCCTCCCTACTTTCCTTCTCTCATTATCTCAGTCTCCTTTTCTCTTTCCCACCTTCTGAAATCTGGTTTAGAAAATTTAAACATGCTTATTTTTCAGTGATTACCTTTCAGCGTTGGTGATCGCTTCAGAGCATTTTCCCCCTCTGTTGTGCATTTCTTGTCTTCATTAATGAACGTCAAGGTATTTTTCCTCTCGTGGTCTTTTAGGGGAAAAGGTGCAAGCCATAGATGTACAAAGAAATGTCAAGCACGCAAAACAAAAGTACAAATTATGAAAGGGAAGCGGCTGAATTGCCGTTAATAGGATCGCTGATAATTATCTCAATTAAAAGTTCTTGGAAAGTTGCTCGGCGTTTTGGCTTCATCGGGACTGTCCCATTCCTTCCTTGGCCCTGGCATCACCTTCGCCCCTAAAGAGCGGCTGTGCGTCATCCTCTCCAGAACTTGTCCTGTGCAGTTCTCTGCCTCCTCGTGCTATCTCGCCCTTAAGGCCGCGTCACACTAGCACCTTTTCCGCCAATTTTTTGGCAATTTTATTTAACATCAAGACAAACATTCTCGAATATAACTCTTGATTTGACTATGCTTGGCTGAAGAAGTTGACGTTAAGGTTTTCAGACGAAAACGATCATTATCGTCTGACTGGAAAATCGACAATTCGCTCAAAATGGACAAAATTTACTTACAACTGACACTCTTCCAAGCCTTCCTTCCTCCCCGTTACACTTTTACACCCTGGTTCCCACGTCTTCACATTCAAGGTCTACATAAGGTCTATGTATGTACTTATATTGACCTTGTTCACACTTCCCCACCTCACCGTACTTCCGCTTTGTCAGACTCCCTCTGCAAAATCGCACCCCCGACTATCTCCACACTTATGAATTACTAGTGCTCTATTGTGCATCAACACATGTAGTTCTGCCTCATCACACCTCTCTCTTCACTCATGTCCACTCATAAGACCCTCACCCATACCCCTACCCCACCACGCCCCCTCACCCTTATTATCGCCACTTCCACTTTGCTGCGCTTCCCCGCCCTTACTCTCCCCCGCCAGATTCATTCACCCTTGCTTCCTTTCATCCTTGCTTACGAGTCGTTATATGAGGCGACATGCTACTCCCCCCCCCCCTTCCCCGTACTCTTTGCCGCGCTGAGTGGATGCCTCTCCAGGTGATTAAACTTTCTATTTATACGGGGAAAGGAAAGGTAACCGAGATCTGTCGAGCCGTTTAGGGAAACGCTTAGCAACGTTTTTTCCCTTCTGTATCATCGATGGTTATTGTTGTTTTCTAATGTTGTGGTGTCTAGGGAAGAGCGTTGAGTTTTTTCCCTCCCAGATCATCGATGCTGTTTTGTTACTGTTATTGGTATATAGTGTGGTAAAGCTTAGCAGTTTTCCCCGTGTAGACCATTGGCTGTTGTTGCTAATGCTGCTGCTTTTGTCTTGTTATTGTTTATTCAGGGAAAGGCATGACAGTTTTTTTTCTCCCCTTCCACATAACCGTTGGTTGTTATTCTTGTTCTTGTTTTGTCGTTGTTTTGTAGCGGGTTTCTACGCTGCATTGCCAGCCTTTAGGGAGGGAGACAGATTTACAGTGATTAGAAAATCCTTATCGGGCCAGCAGCAAGCGCGTGATCGGCACAGCGAAACGACGGAACAGGCCAAGGCTCGTGTAAATGCTAATTCCGCTTGGAGGCCGATTTATTTCGCGATCCCTCCTCGCCACGCGCGCGTCATCGAGAGCGTTTCAGGGAATGCGTGAAATAGACGGCGGCGGCTGTGCGTTTCTCTGCAGGTTTTTTTTTTCTTTTCTTTTTTCATCGTTTCAAAAAATCTGATGTCTGTTGCTTAATTAAGGTGAGAGGCACGAGACTTTTTTTTTTTTTTTTTTTTTTTTACTTTTGTGAAATATTCGTATTATGTTCATGTATTTTTTCTCCCCCTCCCTGCTAATCCCAGTTGGCGCTTCGGTCGGTTTCCATTTGCTTGATATTTTTTCTTTTTTTGTAGCCATATTAGGATATATTTTTTTACTTTAACTTTAAATGTTGTAATTTTACAAGTTCCCTTCCCCTCCTTATTAATGAAGCGATTGACTCGGTGCCACCGAGGCCATGATTGCCTTTAACCCGCTTTTAAATCTCTGCCAACCAGCAAGTAACCCAACCTTTTTCCACGTTGCCCCTCCCCCCCCTTCCCCAAGCACCCCCCCCCCCACTGCTGCTGGTGTAGAGTATCGGCAATTATATGCTGTAGGAAAACACAGGTTTGCTGTTCTTGCAGACGAGCTCGTTCTTTGATGTCTTGCCTCGGGGGAGATGTAGACTTCAGACAGACATCGATAGCTGTCTTTCATGTTACAGCGTTTCAGCCTTTTTTTCTCTTGCTCTCCTTCGTTTCCTTCCCTTTTTCTTTCTTTTGGCGCTGTTTATCCCCCTCGTGGTTGTTTGCTCTGTGTCTGATCTCGGGGAGCCCTCACCCACGTCGCAAGAAAAGGGCGTCTCGAGCGCGTGTCGTCTCATGGGCGCACAGACGCCAGTGGCAATAGCAAATGAATGATCGCGGGTTTCTTTGAAGGCGGGGGGGGGGGCAACAGGCAGGTCTAGACTCCCCGAAACTGGCGAGCGTGGCGGCCCGGCCTCGTGAAGGAGCCTCTCTCTCATCGTGCCACCTGCAGCCCGCAGCCACTCAAGTTTCGCGTGCATAAATCTGTCCAAGTGGTATATGTCTTTTGGAACACAATAACCATACTGGGACGAGACTTTCGACTGCTCGCGCAACACCGCTTCGGCAAGTGTTGCTGCTGTATTGCTGCACAGCTTCCTTGGCACAAGCAGTATTTAAAAACAAATGAATTAATAACGTAAACAAATATGCTATTCATATTTCTGCCATTACCAGAAGATGATATTAACCATCTTTTTTTAAGCAACTTGTATTTACAAACCATCACAGAGATCACCATATTCTTGCGCCATCACATCATTCGGCGGCACAGCAACGCCACACCCGCCGTTTTTGCCATCACCACCCACGCCGCCGCCCGCCACAAGCAGCACCACACCTCATAAGGTATAAAGTTGCGCGCCTGTTATCTGAGGGAATGTTGGCGATGGTTTAGGAGACTGATAAGAGGGCAACTAGCTATCAACCGCAGACAGGAGGTGCAAGTTGTCCTTATCTGAAGGCAGTTTCTTAGGGATATAGTGAACAAGGGAAAGCATAGAAGAACCCTACTATAGGTTTACGTGTTTCTAACTTTACGTTTTTTCTTCTCTTTTCTTTTCTTTTATTCGGAACTGAACGTCAAGACTTTGCTAACGAGAATGTATACAACAACATTATATTCAGAAAGTGTTAATATTACGATGTTTTTGGTTGGAGTTGAATAAGCGTCGTGAAGCACGGTAAGTGTACCGATTGTATAAACAGTTCCTTTATCTAGTATCATTTCCCTAATTGATCAAATCTGGGACATAGAACGTATGGTAGAAATTCCTGATCAACGCGACCACATCTGAGGCGATTACTCACGGGAAGACGATGGGCCTGGGCGTGGCGGAGTCTGCAATATGCATCCGCGACATTTCGGATGAGGAACACCTGGGGCGAGGAGGCGAGGAGGCGAGGAGGCGAGGAGGCGAGGACGGCAGTTGGGTTGCAGTTCCATCTGTCGATTCGGGAGGGGATTCGGCTTGGCTTCGGGTTCGGTGAAGTGCGCGCTGTATGGTGAGGTGGGCGAACAGGGTGTGGGGCGCGGAAAGGAGATAAATGCGAAAGAAGCGACGAGAAACAGTTTTGTAATGAGAAACGACATAATGATAACCTGGGTAAACGGGAGAGGAGGAGGGGCGAGAGAGGATGAAGGAGATAGGGAGAGAGACGGAGAGAGAAACGAGAAAGCGAGCGAGCCATGCGCTGCGTGCGTCGTCGCCCGCTGAAAAAGGCAGGCTCGCGGGAATGTTTCAGGACGCAGCAGGTGCGCCGCTTTGGCCTAATCACGATTTCAAGAGCCGGAAATCGAAGTCACGTGACTCGATTTCCCGCTTTTGAGAATTTGCTTTTTCGGCCGAAATGTTTGTATTGGTCCGTGCGTCCGTCCGTGCCCGAAAACCTTTGCCGGCTGTTAGGGTTTCCGCTTAATTGGCGCGATATTTTAACCTTAATTACGCTGCTGCTTGTATTAACTTCTCTCTCCCGCATATATTGTGTTAAATGACTCGGCGCCGTAAACTATGAAGAGAAGAGTGTGGGCTGAGAATGAAACCTTTATTAGAATTTCTTGATATAGAAAGACAAGTGAGAACTGTTTATCGTCGTCGAATTGCACTGGCAAATCCGTGTACATGAAGTTAAGCAAGGTTTAAGAAGTTCTTATTTACAAAAGCAGGG
>NW_020869111.1:680236-682736 GCF_003789085.1 Penaeus vannamei | reverse complement strand
CCTTCCCCTTATATAGCTGTCCGATGACTTGTGTCTGGGCAAGAATTTGAGCACGTGAGATAATGGGGTTTAGGTTCCCAGCGTAGTTGAGTTGCCGAGTTTATAATTGAGCTCTCTTTAATGGCTCGCCTCAGCGGGGACGGGAGTTCGGCGGCATTGATTCCCTCTCTAAGTTGGCCTGTAACTTCGAGTGTTGTTAGTAAGCCTCGTTATGTTACTTCATCGGATGCCTTTTATTTATTGCTATACCCTGTGCTATTAGGGGGGATTTTATGCACTGTGTAATGTTTAGCGAAACTTTGATATTCTCTTTTTTTATTGATAGTTAATTTTGAAGGTAGTTAATTCATAAATATGTAAGAGTTATTGCTGGTCATAAATCTTAGCTAATTTTGAGCTACCGCTTAAAAGACGCGGTGCGTTTTAGGAGTCGCTCCTGTATGCTGATGAGAGCGATCGCTCACCTGATGAGAAGCGGGGGAACGATAATCGTTAAAGGATCGATAAAGGATATCGATAAAGAGAATTAATGCGACACGTTATAGATAAGGGCATAGGCCGATTCGTTAGTTGATTTAAAACGTTCCAGTCACGCAAGGGAGCGTGCCTGTCTTCTCTGGCTAAAGGCGCACGCGACCAATTACTCATCGCTCCCCGCGGGTGTCAGGCCCGCCGGAGAGGACCTTGGCTATGGGTGGTCGTGGGCCTTCATCTGCCTGCCTGCCTGGTGGCTGAGAGGGCGGCCATGAATACCTATGGAACCCTAGCTAGTGTGCTAAGGCGCGGTTCAACTGGCCTTCTGTACGTCTAGGGCCTGGCTTGTGTCCGAGTGCCCAGCCAGACGTAGTGTTTCAGCTGCGAAAAGCACCGCCGTCATAGACCCTACATGCTTCTTGCTTGAATAACACCGCGCATAGGTACCTCTCGGTTGAGCAACATGGAGCACAAGGAGCTTTTCCTTGTTTCACCGCAAGTCGACGCGAGTGTAGATTCTTAGTTTCAAATTAGCCATTTCTTGTTTATTTGTTTTTGGTAATAAAAACGAATTTCGTGATTATTAACTCTTAATGTTTTACATAAAGTCTTCAATATAACTTTTGTTGACTTTATAGATTTTGATATATTTTTTAAGCGAATTACAGACAATATTTCTAAATTGCGCCCTGGAAAGCTCGGAGATACCCGAGGAAAAACATGCTCTTGGTCGTTTTTTTTTCGCTGGTTCCCCTCAGCCTCCAGATTTCGCCCCAAAGTGACGCGATTCGGCCCAGACAGTCGCGTTTACTGGCAGTTGAACCGCGCCTTCAGCTTGTAGCAAGATTGTCTTTGTAGCTTTTTTGATTTTGAAACATGTGATAGTGACAGCTGAGTGTATTGGTACACAAGGACGAAAACATACGTAAGCACAACTGAAACGAATGTAAGTACTGAAAGTGATCACATAGGAATCCGCTTGAGTTATTGTGAAATAATCTATTGTCTTTTTTGGTTTTAATATGTCCTACTGTGGTTGTGTTTGCTGGTTACCAGGGGGAACAGGCTATCCCACAATACAACAAGATGGCTTGTACGAGTCCTATAGGTGAAAGGAAAATATGTTTGCATATAAATTTCCATTGAGGAGGAGGCTGGTAGATAGGAGCAGGTTCTCTTATTGGCTGCTGTTCGAACATAGGGATATGTGTTGCTAGAATAAAAGCATTGCCAAAAGAGAACTATTTTCAGTGCCTGTAGTCTTGGTCGTGAACGTCAATTATAAAACAATATATGGAGAGTGGGTGGAGTACGTGAGCTCGCCTACCATTACAAATTTACAGAATGATGGATGAGTCCCTTTGTGGCACAGGGCCTACGGGCATAATCCTCGGACGCCGTAGATCCGCACGCCTAAGTAGTGGCATTTTTTGGAAGGGGAAGCGAGGGGCTTGAGACATCCTTATAGAAGATGCATGAGAGAGTGCGAGCAGAGAAATAAATGATAAATTAAGGCGTGGCAACCCGTGTCCTGGTGATGACCACGATGCGCCTGCGTGACACAACACTTGGAACTTTACGAGTCACATTATAAACTTTGCAGATGGTCCAGCTAACCATATTTCTGCACCCAGCGGCTGGTTTGTTACCTGGGCCAGGGCCACGTAAAGGTGCACAGCCCATCCGCCTTTCGCTGATGGATTCTGCGGGAATAGATTCAAGTAAGGTCTAGGAGGAGCCTTTCATGTGGGCTGCCCACCTCGTTGTGTTAGAAGTGATTCACGTGGCTTCATTACTAGTAAAGTCACAAAGAGAAAAAAATGTGTTATTTAATTCGATGACTAGCTACGATATATGTAAAAGTCTTTTTTCAGTATTTCAAATACATATTGCAGAACGTAATTTTGATGTTTATATGAATATTCCTTAATACATATGAGCCTAAAGCACCATCCTTCCGACGAATAATCTCGTCCTACTGGTCAGCAAGATGTCTGCCATGGCAGGGTCGAAACTAGTCCTGCCA
>NW_020869111.1:667736-672736 GCF_003789085.1 Penaeus vannamei | reverse complement strand
GAAGCTGCTAGATAAACACTTTCCTTTTTTCTGTCTATCCTCAACCGTTGGCCGTGAGTTGGAAATGCAATATATCTTGTCCTCAGA
Source organism: Penaeus vannamei (assembly GCF_003789085.1). Lineage (NCBI taxonomy): Eukaryota > Metazoa > Arthropoda > Malacostraca > Decapoda > Penaeidae > Penaeus > Penaeus vannamei. The sequence goes on along the minus strand of NW_020869111.1, from coordinate 672,649 downwards.
AATTTCCTGACGTAGATTCGTGTAGCTCTTCCCGTTCTGAAAAATAGAAAGGCGGTAAGGAAAATGAGGGAGCGACGCAGCCGGAGAATCGTCAATAAGTGTCTCCGTGTCTCTCGCGCTGCGCAACAATTAAAAACGATAATTAATGATTGCCTCCGTGTGACGGCTCGCTCTTCCTCCTCGCCGATGTGACAGGAATATCATTAAGTCTGCGTCGCGGTCGGAGAGGCGAGCGGCCCGCCGGCGGCACGGCGAGGCGCGAGTGACAGACGTGACCAGAGCCAAGGCTGGAAGTAATCACGCAGACAAACAGACTTGACCTACTTTCTCCGTGCTCCTCACGGGGAATTAGAGATGACCCAAGTGGACCGGGACAAACGTGCAGCCGGGCGGGAGGGAGGACAGTCGAGGGAGAGTCATGGAGGGAGGAAGGCAAGGAAGGGGAGGGGATGAGGGGGGAGGCGGGTAGTGGGCGGAGATGATTATAATTGGCTATGGCGGCCCAGAGATAATTTTTCATTTCATTTTTGTTGTCCGTTTTCTTTTTCTTTTTTTCTCTCTATCTTCCTCGTTGTTTTGTTACAATCCGAGTTACACCATGAGTCATGTGGACCCTCGTAAAATATGCATTTTATTAATGTAAAATGAATGTCTTTAAGCTTTAATGAGTATTCAGTGTACTACACGGTTTAACATATTTTGTCATGTCATTTGAATCAGTTGCCACAACTTGCAGTTTTCTTATAGTCGATACTGAAGAGTCAGAATTACCCAGAGAATTTTCATAGACAAATCAGAAGATGGATTAGTCTAAATCTCCAACGATATTCTCAGATATATCTAGATCTATTTTCATAGCAGGTTATCCCACACGAATGTATATGCTAACGTCATTACAGTCCATTGAGCACGTCGGGAATAGGCTTCGAGGCGACGTGTCATCTGAATCAAGCCTTTTCACTGATTCATCGGATTGATATATGACCTACGAAGTTTATTCTTATTTAACCATATTTTTTGCCCTTGTCCTAGTTCCGTTACCTGATACTTGCGCAGCTCATCTTGTATTTTTTCGTTATTCCTCGTATTTCTCCGCCTTTCGTTTTCTTCTCTTCTTACCCGTATTATCCATGACCCTTTGCGCCGTCTGGTGGCCGACGCCTCCCTTGCCACGGCGCCTCTCCCTACAAGACGAGCTCAGCCGCCCGCCCCGAGTAGTCTCTCCCAACGGGCCGCAAACCCCGTGTCCCTGCCGGCCTCCTCAATCTTAATTTGCGCCAGTCGGGGGCATTGGTGTCCAAGCGTGCCTCCTACCTCCTCCCCTGCCCCCTGCCCCTCCCCCCCCCACCTGTCTGTGCCTCTTTCAGTCCCTCTGCCCCGCGTCTTCCATCGTCCCCCAAGGTCACTTTCGTGTCTGGCGGCCTCCGTCTCCTCTCGCCTCGAGCCCTCGATTCTGGCCCTCGCCTTCTCAGGCCTCGCCTGGCGCTTTAGTTGTGTCCCGGGATGCGGGGAGAAAGGGAAAGAGAAGCGGTGAAAGAGAGAAGGAGAGAGGGAGAGAGGAAAGGTGAAAGAGAGGAGAGAGAGAAAAAAAAGGAGAAAGAGAGGAGGAAAGGGAGAAGAAAGGGAAAGGGAGAAAGAAAGTAAAAAAGAGCGCGCGAGAGAGACAGAGGTTGAGGATGAAAAGGGATAAAGAGTAGAGAAATAGAGAAAGAGAGAGAAAATGTGTGTGTGGTGCGCGTGTGTGCTGTGTGTGCGTGTTGCGTGTGCGTGCGTGCGTGCGTGTGTGCGTGTGCGTGTGCGTGTGTGTGTGTGTGTGTGTGTGTGTGTGTGTGTGTGTGTGTGTGTGTGTGTGTGTGTGTGTGTGTGTGTGTGTGTGTGTGTGTGTGTGTGTGTGTGTGTGTGTGTGGAGACCCATATAACGCCCTCCTCTCTCTTAGGATTTGGGTGCCTACCTTAATGATTAAATGATATTGCCCGAGGTTAAGGAATCACCCCGATGTATAGAGCATCATATATTATTTTCGTAATGTTGTTAGGAAGTCTCCTGGGCGTCTGCTTTTGGAACAAGGGATCGATTCATGATCTCCGAGGGACCAATGTACAGTTGGTGCCTCGTGCTTATTTCACCTTTGATTCATGAAGGAAACTCCCGATCGGTTTCATGGCCTCATTCCACTCTGAAGATTGTTGATAAGGATTGTGAATAATAATAACAGTAACAATGATAATGATGATGATAACAATCAAAATAACCGATAACAACAATGAAATTAACTGATAACAGCAACACTGAAATTAATTGATAACAACACAATGAATTAACTTAACAACAAAAAACATACAGGCCGGAACGGAATAAGAGAACAGAGAGAACGCGGGAACACCTTGGCCTTCACACCAGCCCCTGGATTCTACAGTAATTGAATAAAAGTTCCTCCCGTGCCGTCGACGAGGAGCAGCAGCGCCACCCCTGGGCGAGCATGGAGATGGGGGCAATCGAGCGAATCAGCTGTTTTTCTCCCTGACACGGATTCCCTCCCACCGCTCCGGGCTCTGTTATGTTTGTCGCGTTGTCGGCTGATGATCGAGTGAGAGCGCCCACCCATATTTCTGTTCCACGGGGAAGCTGGGATGGGGGGGGGGGGGGGGGGGTAAGGGTAAAGAGAAAAGAATTTTGTCTCTTTTTTTTTCTTCAACTAATCTTCTCTCGGGTTCGTAGTACAGTTATTTGGCTGTTTTGATTTGAGTTTTGCTTGGGTTGATTTCCTTGTTTTATATATCCATATCGCCAGGATTACTTTTGGCATATTTTTTTAGCTTTCATAATAAAGGTACAACTGTCTGTATGGGTCAGGTATGTTGGGTCGCTGAATATATCCACAAAAAAGTAATTCTATTTGAAGATTTATTCAGAAATGAAACTGTATTTCTAGTTAGCATGTATCAATTAATATATACGATTAGAAATACATGATAAATGTGTAAATATCAGTATTGATAGAGATAAACATGGAGTCTCATAAAAATTACACATGGCTATTTTACAGAGAATTAAAGTGAACGGAAATTTGATATTCAGACACAGTGCATTGAGAATGCTAACGTATTTTTGAGTAACTCGCGTTGTAGCATCCGGCCTGATGAGCTCGAGTAGTGAAGAGTGTAGATAAACACTTTCATGTGAGTAATCATGGCAGCGATGGAGGCCCGCTCTTGCATTGATTAGCTCAGATTTCCCTCAATGAAAATAGATATATTTGGATTGCAGGATATCGCACGACGGCTGCAACTGCATGCAAATAACTCTTTGTGTTTAATCTGTTTCGGATGTTGTTCCTTTTTTTCTGTTTTCCCACGAGGAGATGCTTTCTATTTTGCTTTGATGATTGTGGAAGCTTTTTGAAATGGGATTTCCTTCGCGTACCCTGGGCAGCCCGCGCGTATATCGTACAGTTAATGTGCAGAGACCGATCCCGTTACAGTCTGAATGGTTTGATACCTCTTTTTATTATTTTCTATTATTGTTTTATTATTTTTGTTTATGTTTTTTATTCTTTCGAAATGTCTCATTCGAAAGACCTGGAATGTGTATTATTTTTATGTCTTTGTTATTCGTAGAAATTTAGAACGGACGAACAATTAGCTTTATTTTTATCGTAACAGACATCTCTCTATTTATTTGTTATTTTCATTTTTCGAGATGTGTCCCATTCGAAAAATCTGGTGACCAGCACTGGCGCGGTGTATTATTTTTGTTTATGTTTTTTATTCTTTCGAAATGTCTCATTCGAAAGACCTGGAATGTGTATTATTTTTGCCTGCCTCGTCATTCGCGGAAATGGAGAATTGTTGAAAAATAGCTTTATTGTTATCATGGGAGAACAAGACTACGATTTACTAATGCTGTCAGACGAGAATGTGGTGGTAACTGCGATGCGGATCGGGGATTATGTTTAATGTAATTGCATGAGCATAAGTGAAGTCAGTATAAGAGTAATTCTGCTGTTGATGGTGTCGGTTGTTTGCAGACATCTTAGAATATAAAAAGAGAGAGCACGGTGCCGCTAATTACTCACGCGAAAGAAGAGAGAAATCGAGTGTTCTTTCGCCCTGCAACAACAGCGGATATCAGAAGGCGCGGACGAGAACGCAAGTACGTGTGTGCCCTCGCATTGAATACCCAATGGCCATTTCCCTTGCGGAGAACGAGACTGCGGTTGCAGTGCGGCAGTACGCAAAAGGAGCTTCGGAAGAGGTTTGCAAGTGGCACTCGGGGTCGTATGAGAGGGACTTTCCCCTTTTCGTTCCTTTTCTTTTTGTTATTCGAGTTCATAGTCTCTCTTGAGGTTGTGCGCGCCGCGTTGTGTGTGTGTGTGTTTGTATGTATGTGTGTGTGTATTTGTGTGTGTGTGTGTGCGCGCGCACGCGCGTGCATGCGTGCGTGTGCGTGTATGCAAATGTGAGTAAAGCATACAGAGGTAGTTTAATGCGGGTTGCAAGACTTGTTGAAAGCAGATGCGGCGGAACTTCCCCGAGTGTTGCTGTGGAACGTCCCTGCACCCGAAAGAGTCTTAATAGAAGTTCACATTTTCAAAAATATTGGCGAGACGAGGAGGTGAATTCTCATCGCGCGACAAAGAGCAGAGGAAAACAAAAAAGGAAAGGAAGACGAACGGAAATCGACCTAAGCAAGGGCGTCCCCGTCGGTTCGCTGAGCATGGGAGAGCTGAAAACAGGAGGGTGTCGTTCTCCTGTCGCGAAGGGAGAGGAAGGGGCCGCCGCCACCTCCCTCGACGGCGGTCCGGGGAGCGTCCAGAGAAGCCCCGCAAATTAGACTTCCTGGGGCTCGAGTTCCTCCTCCTTTCCTCCTCGGTCTTGCTCGTGGCTCTCCTTTCAGCTTCGCACTCTGCTTT
>NW_020869111.1:647736-662736 GCF_003789085.1 Penaeus vannamei | reverse complement strand
CTATCTGGAGGACGACAAAAGGAGCTCCCTCACAGGTGGCTACAAGTGAAAACACTCTCTCTCACTCTTTCTTTTTCTTTTCATCTCCCTCTCGTCTCCCCTTTCCCCATTCTCTCCTCTCTCTCTCTTTCCTAGCCCTCCCTCCCATATCTCCGCGCGCGTCGTAACTTAGCATCGGAGGCCATTAAAGGCGTTATGCCAAAACATTAAATTCCGACACACCACCCCTGCCCACCCCACCCCCGTCAGTCCCAGCAGCTTGCTCAGTTAACACCCGGACAATAACCGGGTTACCTCGCCGCCCGCTCGTCACTCATTGCAAAGGGCGGCCCAGGTAATTCGCCGCTCTGCTGACCTGGTGTTGCGGTCTGTCACTCGTGCGTAGAGAGGCGGTAGTAGAAGCGAGGAAGCGAGAAAGAGAAAGGCGGAAGGAAAGGAAGGAGAGAGAGAGAAGAGGATGGGAGAGAGAAAAAAAAAGAGAGAGAAAAAAAGAGAGAGAAAAAAAAGAGAGAGAAATAAAAGAGAGAGAGAAGAAGAGAGAGAGAAAAGAAAGAGAGAATGCAGAAAGAGAGAGCAGAGAAAGAAAGAGAGAGAGAGAGAAAGAAAGAGCGAGAGAGAAAGAAAGAGAGAGAGATGAGAAAGAAGAAAGAGAGAGAGAAGAGAAGAGAGCAGAAGAGAGAGAGAGAGAGAGAGAGAGAGAAGAGAGAGAAAGAAGAGAGAAAGAAAAGGAAAGAAAGAGAGAGAGAGAGAGAGAGAGAGAGAGAGCAGAGAGAGAAGAGAGAGAGAGAGAGAGAGAGAGAGAGAGAGAGAGAGAGAGAGAGCGTGCGAATGTGTGTGTGTAAAATTGAATGACAAAAGGTGGCTAGGGAGAGAGAAAGAAAGCGAATGACAAAAGGTAGCTAGAGAGGCAGAGTAAAAGGGAGGAGCGAACAAAGGGAAAGGCCAAGGGAGCGGGCGAGTAAGCACTGCTAATTTGTATGTGGGCGTGAACTTTTTTACACTTTTTTTTTGCCAGTTGCTATTTTCCTAGAGTCGGGAAATTCAGTTTGAAAAGTATTTTGCGGCAAAAAAGGACTTTCCAGTATTGTTGAATTCAAATGGACTTTTTGATTCTTCGTGGTCGCTGTGCTCTTCAGTTTGAATAACTGCTAATCCCATCTTTATCTCGTTATTACTAGGGAAGATAACTTATCTATAACCTTGTAAAGTGTTGATCCTGGGCAATCAGGCGTGTCAACAGAGGAAGGAGCGTGGGAAAACGGGTTAGGTACGAATCGACCATGAACAGATGATTTTTTTCTCAGTGGCAATTTTTTTTTTTTTTTTTTTTTTTTTAAGCATTTTTATAGGTGATTTGTGGGTTTCGCTAAATATGGCGTCATTGGAGATAAGTTCAGAACCTTTCGTCTTATCGGTCGAGAATTCCAGCATCGCTTTTGGAAGGAAAGTGCAAAGGTTGTAGACTAAAAGCGGGATATTGTTGATTTTATTTGTTTTTGGCATTCAAGTAACATGGTTAATTGCACCACAAATAGGGTAAAGTGCAAGAACATGTAAAAGGTTTGAAACGTAAAGATGATCTTTTTTGAGTATGTTTACTTTTTAGGATATTAATCTACTTAAATTACAATATGGCTCAGGTTGTTGGCAAACAAATGGAAAAGGCTGTTCTTTTTTATGATTCAATTTTTTTTTTCAACTTTTCAGTAGTTAGCATAATAATCTCTTCGCCGCAGTGTAAACGGTGCTCGACCATATGCGTGAGATTCAGCCATTGTGTCGTTTTTCAGCTTCTGTGGGAAACGCCAAGGGCACTTTTTTCCAGGGTAGCGTATAAGCCAGATTAGCAGCACGTGACGCCGCAGTGACCTAGACTCCGAACGTCACCTTTGAAGATGAGGGCGTTTACCTTTTTTTTTTTTTTTTTTTTTTTTTTTTTTTTGAGAAGAGAGAGAGGAGAGAGAGAGAGAGAGAGTGAGAAGAGAGAGAGAGAGAGAGAGAGAGAGAGAGAGAGAGAGAGAGAGAGAGAGAGAGAGAGAGAGAGAGAGAAGAGAGAGAGAGAGAGGGGGGGGGGGCAGGCATTCAGGCTGGTTCCTGCCTGCCTGACACACAAAAACAGAACAGAAAAACACAAAAAGAGAGAGACGGAGACTGACCGAAAGAAACAGACAGACAGATAACACTGGCAGACAGCGAAGCGTTTCTCTTAAAAAAAAAAAAAAAAAAAAAAAAAAAAAAAAAAAAAAAAAAAAAATCTGCGAATCATTACGACCGGGAAATCCATTATTTTTTTTTTCTCTCCCTTTCTTTCTAAGATGTGCGCGTCCTTGAAGTGTCCCTTTGTCGTGTCCAGATCCCCTTATGTCTCCGTCCTGTTGTGGTCGGGTCGTCTCGTTTTGTCCCGGTCCTGCTGCGTCCCGACCCCATTGTCAGCCCCAGCACTCGATCCCGGTGCGCCTTGGTGTCTGATCCCGGCCTGCGAGGGATTAATTACCGGCCAGAGATGTCCTATTGCTCGAGGAGGAGGGGAGGGGATCGGGTTCCTCTTTTTTTTTCTTCAAGGAGACTGGTAGATGGAGTTGGGGGGGATTTTTTTTTTTTATCTTATTAATGTGCTGTTATGTTTTTTGTTTTCTTTTTTTCTGTAATTATTTTTTTCAGCTTTTAGACACGAAAGGAAGCGGGTTAATTAAAGACGTATCGCTTACCTCTGAAGGTTTGATTGCATCTCCTCCCCATTTGGTATGTTTTGATCATCATTTTATCACCCTCAATCTCAAGTTATTTTGCGTGCGCTTCTTTACGATACTTTAAGTGTATTTTTGTATATATGTATACATGTACATATGCACATATGTATATATCTATACATATACATATATATACCATACACATACATATACATACACAACATACATACACACATGTATACGCATATATGAATATGAATGCCACCTATACATGTACATTATACATACTCATAAACATATACATAAATGTACATAGAGAGAGACAGACAGACAGACAGACAGAGAGAGAGAGAGAGAGACAGAGACAGAGACAGAGACAGAATATGAACTGATAGACAGGTAAATAGATGTAGTTGTCTCAGATATTAAAAGGATTTGTTATTCAGATACGCATTTGTTCGGGAATTCCCTCCCCCCCTTTATTGCTACGTCGGCCAGAGAGCCCCAATGTTCGCATCAGAGAGAGTCAATCTTGCTGCAGTTCGACTACTAATTGGCGCGCTTACCTGGGCTCGGCGGGCAGCGTTTCCGATCAGCCTTTGTCATTAGATTATGCGTCCGTGGGGTCTCTCGCGGGATAACGAGGCGGCCGGTTATTTATATATATATACTCACCGTCGTTGTATAAACTCGCCATCACGCACTGCACCGGCCGAGTGAGGGAGATACGTGAGGTTATCTGTGCGAGTGGTCTTAGCGAGGTCTCCCCCTGGTTCGCCGGAGAGACGAGGTTGGAGTGAGGGAAGGTGTCTGCGCTTGCGTGGGTTTTGACGTTTGCGAAATCTTTTGCGTTATGTCCTTCTGTGAACTCCTGTATGTATTATGTCTAGAAGATGGTTTGATATCATGTATGTATATGTATATATAGCCTTCACTATTTTTTTCGTTTTACGTTTTTCTTCCTAGTCTTTGGCTGTCTTTATTACATTTTGCTTGTTCTTTCCTTTTTCGTATTCCATTTCCCTTCATTCTCCTCCCCTGTCTCCAGTAAAGGAATGGCGTCAATTAACAGGCCGCCACAAACTGAACATGGAACGTTCGGCACTATAACACTCCTCGTGCTTGTCGCTTGGCATTTTCCCGACACACACACACGCCCGCTTGCATACACGCGTACGGGCGCAAGCGCTCATTCATTCAAGCACACGGTCATTCTCTCTCTCTCTCTCTCTCTCTGTCGGGCATTCTCTCTCTTCCCTCTCTCTCGTCTCTCTCTCTCTCTCTCTCTCTCTCTCTCTCTCTCTCTCTCTCTCTCTCTCTCTCTCTCTCTCTCTCTCTCTCTCTCTCTCTCTCTCTCTCTCTCTCTCTCTCTCTCTCTCTCTCTCTCTCTCTCTCTCTCTCTCTCTCTCTCTCCTCTCTCTCTCTCTCTCTCTCTCTCTCTCCTCTCTCTCTCACACACACACACACACACACACACACACACACACACACACACACACACACACACACACACACACACACACACACACACACACACACACACACACACACACACACACACAACACATATATGTACACACACACATAGAGTGAGTGAGTGACTGTGAGTGTGTATGTGTGTACGTGTACGGCGACGACCACTCAATCGACCACACTTACAGTGTAGTGTGTGTGTGTGTGTGTGTGTGTGTGTGTGTGTGTGTGGTGTGTGTGTGTGTGTGGTGTGTGTGTGTGTGTGTGGTGTGGTGTGTTATCACTGTGTGACTCTGCCTGTCTCTCTCTCTATCAAACTATATGTCGATCTACCTGTCCATCCATATGCTTCTCACCTACCTCTCTCCCTCTCCCTCTCCGTCTGACCCTGACACTCACTCCTCTCAGAAGATTGGCAAACGGTAAATAAATTAATGAATTAAAGAAACAAAACATATCGAATATGATAACAAAATAGCAAAAGTCTCGCTAGAAAAAGATAACTCAAATACAGTGCACCGCCACACAGCAGTGTAGCGAGTCCGGCCGAGGCTGGAGTTTTGCGTGTTAATCTGCTCTCGCGTTTTATGTTATATATAACACAGGGAAGTGTGGCGGACGGAGAAGAGTATGGCGTGGGGAGGGGAGAGGAGGGGAGGGAAGGGAAGGGGTGGGCTTGGGCGTTACCGGAGGGAACAACAGATGGTTGGAAGTGTTCTGTTCTTTGTGCCAACAGTGTCTGCCGCCTGGACCGCCGTGGAAAAGAAGAAAAAATATATACCCCAAAAGAGGTACATTCGGCTGGGGAGGCTTTTATGATACGTCGATGAGGATTTTCCGCAGCGACTCCTCTTCGAAGGTCGATTCAAGATTGCGTTTGCGAGGCGAAGTTGGTCAGGCTGTGATGAGAAGAGCTGCTTTTGATTGAGGGTTGAATTGGCTTTTTTTTGTACTGGCGGCGGTTGAAGGCCACACTACCGCAGGATAGAGAGCGAAGGCTGAAAAGGTGCCATTAAGTGTGAGAAAAATAAAAGAAGAAAAGGAAAAATCGTAGGTAAACAAAAAAGTAGCATCAGTGGAAGGCTCAATGTTCGATCGAGTTACCGAATGCCCATTTTTCTCGTTTCATCCCCGTGCTGCGAGAGGGTTAGGGAAAACTTTACTTTTAGGAGTCTGTTTAAAGCCATTAGGGGTATCGGAATACATTTGAATACTTTTTCAAAACTTCGCGAACTGAATCTAATTTCGGGTGGATTAATTAGCGCTTGGGAAAGTAGACGGCTTTGATTTGTCTCTGTAGTTTAATGAAGTGATACGTATGTTCATTTATGTATGTGTTTGTGATATTCTCTCTGTCGTCTCTGTCTGTCTCTCTCTCTCTCTCTCTCTCTCTCTCTCTCTCTCTCTCTCTCTCTCTCTCTCTCTCTCTCTCTCTCTCTCTCTCTCTCTCTCTCTCTCCTCTCTCTCCCCTCTCTCCCTCTCTCCCTCTCTCGCCTCTCTCCCTCTCTCTCCCCCCTCCTCCTCTCCCCTCTCCCCCTCTCCCCCTCCCCCCTCTCCCCTCTCCCCCTCTCCCCCCTCCCTCCCCTCCCTCTCTATCTTCTTTCTTTGTGTGTGTGGTCGTGTGTGCATCTGTTGTGTGTGTGTGTGTGTGTGTGTGTGTGTGTGTGTGGTCTGTCTGGTCTGTGTCTCCCATTCACTCGCCGACATTCACTATGTAGAATTCTGCGAGACTGCAGAGAAAGAAACTAGTCACTCTCACGCCTGGATGAAACAGTTGTTCCGATTACCCGTTGACCAACTGTCCTTTACCTCCCCCCTCCCCCTGCTCCCCCATGGTAACTTCCGGTAATTTACGTTGCGATATTTCGACCGCTCCTCCGCCGGTGTGTTAGGTCTCGCTCCCGACATCGCGAGCTGTGAGGAGGCTTCAAAGTTTATTTTATTTTTTATTATTTTATTTATTTTTATTTTTTTTTATTTTATATTATATTTTTTGTAAGTAGTTTCAACTTCATTCGATGTATTTTCTCCTCTTCGAAGTCTAGTTTTTCCCCTCTGAACTTTTCAATTTTTTGCTCTTCTTTTTTCTTGATTTGTGGTTGGCGGATTATGGCAGCCAGTGATGTTCTCATGGCCGTTAAGTAGCGTGGAAGACATCCTTTATTTATGGTTTTGGGAAAATAGTCTCGTTATTGTCTTGGGTCTTGTGTTCCCCCGCTTTGCTATAGGTTATGCGTTCTGTACTTTGAATCAGCTGTATTCGTAATGAGTCCTATTTTACTCTATTATTCTCAAAAATTAAGAAAATAGAAAAAATAAATAGATAAATAAATAAATAAGTAGATAAATAAATTAGATAGATAAATAAATAGATAGATAAATAAATAAATAAATCGCGAGCTGAATCTCATTTGGGTAGTTTAATTAGTGTTGGGAAAGTAGACTACTTTGATTTGTCTCTGTAGTTAAATGGAGTGGCAAGTTCATATATGTATGTGTTTGTGATATTTCTCTCTCTCTCTCTCTCTCTCTCTCTCTCTCTCTCTCTCTCTCTCACTCTCTCTCTCTCTCTCTCTCTCTCTCTCTCCTCTCTCTCTCTCTCTCTCTCTCTCTCTCTCTCTCTCTTCTCTCTCCTCTCTCTCTCTCTCTCTCTCTCTCTTTCTCTCTCTCTCCCTCCTCTCTCTCTCTCTCCTCTCTCTCTCTCTCTCCTCTCTCTCTCTCTCTCTCTCTCTCTCTCTCTCTCTCTCTCTCCTCTCTCTCTCTCTCTCTCTCTCTCCCTCCTCTCTCTCTCTCTCTCTCTCTCTCTCTCCTCTCTCTCCTCTCTCTCTCTCTCTCTCTCTCTCTCTCTCTCTCTCTTCTCCTCTTCTCTCTCTCTCTCCCTTTCTCTCCTCTCTCCCTCTCTCTCTCTCTCTCTCTCTCTCTCTCTTTCTCCTCTCTCTCTCTCTCTCCTCTCTCTCCTCTCCGTCCCCTCTCCCTCTCTTCTTTCCTTTCTCCTCCTCTCTCTCTCTCCTTCTCCCCTTCTCTTCCCTCTAGTCTCCTCTCCTCTACCTCTCATCCTCATCTCCCCTCTCCCCCTTTCTCTCCTTTCTCTCCTCTCTCTCCCCCTCTCTCTTCTCTCTCTCTCTCTCTCACTATGATTGATTTCTAATCGAAAAAGTTAATGGTTGGAATGTTGTCATCAGTTCGATTCCGTGGGAGTTTGAAGAATTTAAAAGTAAGAATTTGAGGTGAGTTCTGAGCACAGATCGCTGGGTATTTCGAATTAGGATATTTGATATTTGAAATTAGATTTCATTCAAATGTATGATTTGAGCTTCTGTTCTACAACCTCTCTGCATTTGCTTTAGAAAAGGAAAGCGGAGAATGCACATCGTGTGGATATGTGGATATGCGGTATCTATTATTGAGTATACATTGTAAAAACATATATTATTTTTGTTCATTGGAGACGGGCTGGAAGATGCGTTTCCGCAGTGTGACCTTCCTTGATAACCTTCCATTACCATCATGGTAACGTCGTTTCCCGAAAACCTCATCTCGATGACTGCCCGAACACGCCTCTAACCCCCAGCCGCCAGGCCCAGCCATTTCCACCGCTCCGTCCACATCCTGTTCACCTGCGGAGCTCGATGCCCTGTTGTCTTGTTCGCTTAAGGATGTTCGGAGTGTGATGTGGTGTACCTTCGAAAATTCTCTCTCTTTCTCTCTCTCCTCTTTCTGCTCTCTCTCCTCTCTCTCTCTCTCTCTCTCTCTCTCTCTCTCTCTCTGCTCATCTCTCTTCTCTCTCTCTCTCTCTCTCTCTCTTCTCTCTCCTCTCTCTTCTCTCTCTCTCTCTCTCTCTCTCTCTCCTCTCTCTCTCTCTCTCTCTCTCTCTCTCTCTCTCTCTCTCTCTCTCTCTCTCTCTCTCCTCCTCCCTCCCTCCCTCCCTCCCTCCCTCCCTGTCCCCATTGTGTCTGTCTGTCTTAAAAACGATAACTCCCTCCCCTAGCCGCCGTACATGACCACGCATTCACAGTCGGCCATGCCGGATGCGGAAAGTGATATTGCACCGGAAGAATTGCTGTGTGATTATCCGTCAAACCGCTTGGTAAGTAGATTATTGGCTACCGGAAATGGTCGAAAATGTATCTGCCTCAAACAGGAAAAAGATAAAAACTAGAGGGAAACTTCAGAAAGATTTTCGAATGGAAGTTTCTGAATGAACCGTCGCATTTTATATGAGCACGTAGCCCATATGTGATTTCGCGCCAGATTTCTATCGGCTTATTGCAAGCATAAGCCGCGCGCCAAGCGTTCGAACACGCTTCGAGATTATCCTGAGCGAAGCCAAATGATCGTCTAATCGGACGGGTAACGCTCAGGTCGTCCCATAGTGCTTTATTTCACGATAGGAACAAGACACGTCCGGAGGTGGAGGGAGTGGGAATGAAGCGAGAGAAAGGAAGGAGGGAAATCAAGGAAGGGGTTGGAGGGAATGGACTGGGACTGGGAATGAGGGAAGGGAGTCCGAAGGATGAGAATCGAGGAAAAGAGAGTTGGTAGATAGGAATGGAGGGAGGGGAATAACGTTAGGAATGACGCTGTGGGAAATAAGAGGGAAAATGGAGGGAGAGTGATGGGATGAGGAATGAAGGAAATGGGGGAATAGAATTATAAATTAAGGAAAGGAGGATAGCGAAAGGGAGGAAGCGGGAGGCGAAAAAATGGTAAGTAGGGCAAGGAATCCGTAGGCAATAAAAAGGAAGAACAATGCTTCCCGTTTCTTCCATGGCTTTTCAGGGAAGTTGTGAGCGAAAAGAATGTACAATATTTCAGAAGGATAAAAAGGAGAGGAGGGAGGGAGTGGGGACTGCAGTAGGAACCTTTTATTCATTCATATTATTTTTTTTATCACGAGAATAGCATACGGCCGACGCAAGTGTCTGCTCGGCTGAATGATGCAATATCATTTTCAAACCAGATATTCGTTTTATCATTTCATTTTGGACAAGTAGGTCTGGGGATATAAAAATACTTGCGGACTACGATAAAATCTGCATAGATGTTCATGCAGATCACGAACAGCGTTGGGACCGAAGTTGATGTAAGTGTGAAAAGAGCGCTCTGCGAAATACGCTGTAAAAATATACAGTATATGTGTTGCGCGCCTGATTATGGCTGTTTCAAATAAACTGTTTTAACAAGCAGGAGAGAGAATATCGCGTTCGATTGTAAGATTGCGGGATCCAGAAAAAAAAGAGATATAATATTGCTAGCTACTCATGGTAGGAAGCGATACTATTGCCCCGATTTAGGTTATCGTCGAAGGGACTCCCGTATACATTGCTGCTGGAGGTAGCGCTGTTGTCGGGAAAGCACCGGCTTCGTACCCAAGGAACATCAGGGACGGAGCCTCCCGCTATCACCTGGGCGGGATCTAGAAGGCGCCTTTTACGAGTTGCAGTCAGAAAACGTGGCTGGAACTGCAGTGACGAGCGGTAACAGGTGCAACTTTGCTGTGCTGGTCTACACTTCAATTCAATCTTCATCCAATCATTCTGAGGCAATTATGGGAAGAAAGTACTGGATCAGGGACAGCTGAGACTCACCCCGAGTTGTAACTCAGTGGAAGAGTTTACTAAATTCTTTAAAAAGTGCGTCACTGTTAATGGCACTGCATCCTCGGCCACCACAGGCACCCTGTTATATTTTATGTTTTCTTACCGCTCGGGTTACACAGCAAACATAACTACAGAACATTCGCAGAAACAAGCGAATGATTTTACATGTTGAATTAGTAGCATCCTGATGACTTTGATGTGATCCGCACAAACGTTACAAGGACGAGACCAGATCGTTAGTCTGAAAAGCCACTCTAGGCGAGGATGTCTTTGCTGAACATGATGCTACATATCCTGAAGCGCGGTTCCTTTCCATTGCAAGAGGATGTATTTGATATCAGCATCGACTAAAGTTTGCCTTCTCTGTCAATTCATTTTCCCTCAAGTAGTGCATTATTCAGTAATTCTCTGGGCAAGATAAGATGCTTGGCAACCTCAAACGAGGGAGGCAATAAGGCTTAGCGGAGAAGTCCGTGAAAATAGACGTGAGCAAGACAAAGACGGTGTTCTCGCTATTAGCCCTGGCACGAGAGATTTATAAAACGATGCAAAGAGCGGCCAAACATTAGAATTAGAGAGAGGCTGCTCTAACCAAACGAACTTGGCAGATATAGTAAACATTAGATTTGAGTTGCCCGAATCAAAATGTATTTAACCAAGCTTATGCTGAGCTGATTAGTTTATATTTGCTGAGTCAAAGCATTGGTTTCAATGAAAAGCGCACGCACGCGTGTGTGTCAGTGCCTGTGCATATGTGTGCCAGTCTATCTCTGTCTTTACGTCCGTAGTCGAGGAAATTTTTAACTAGATTGAATTAAGGACAAGGATCGGGATCAAAATGATAAGCAATAATTGCCGAACAATAAAATCCCAAAAGAAAAGGGAAAACTATATCCTTCTCTAAAATCTGTAACATCATGGTAATCATCCAAGGACAAGAATTAATTCAACTTAACCTCGTCGCGACGATTGGCAAATAGTGAAATGTTGATGTGTTACAAGAAATAAAGCCCTTCCAGCTCAAAGACAGGTTAAGAACACGACTAAAGAAAATGTGTATGCGTCTTATGCCTAGAATTGAAAAATGGGATGATTATAAAGGTAGTTTGTCTTTGTGTGGGTATGAGAAATTGTTTTTTAGTTTGAATATGACTAAGTTTAATTATTTATTCCATTACTTGCTCCTGTAAAGTATTTGATCATAATGTGTGTATGTGTGTGCTTATACATACATACATACATACATCGCACATGTATGTATTATCATGTACATGTATTCGCAAAAAAGCTTTATATCTTCAGATATATGCAGTCAGTAAGAGAAATCATCTCGATTTATTGAACGGAATGTCTTGCCCTAAAAGACGTCGGCAGCGACGGCGATGATAAAGGAAATGGATTGGTTTGGTTATAGTTCGCTTTGTGTTGCAACAAAGGGTTGAAAGAGCGGAAACCCTGTCGCTGCTTCTGCGTAGGCGTAGGATAATGCCACTCCTCTGGGACATATACTCATCCTCCCACTCGCTCTCGGAAACGGACCCGGATAAGGCTATAAGGCACCGGAGGAAATGGGAAGAACGTGCTGCGTATAAGGGATTTTTGTCGCAATTATATTTACTCAATAGCACTACAACTCATAAATGTTGTAGTTGTAGGCGTTTCTCCGTAGTGATACACTGTTTAACTACATCATATAAAGTAAAAATCCATCGCAGCTCTGGCGCGCGAGCGCTTTGTCCTGCTTTTACCTCTTGCTCTCGCTTCCTCCTAACGTCATCTCTCTCACCTCTCTCCTCTTCTCAACCTCTCTCTCTCTCTCACACCTCTCTCTCTCTCCTCTCTCTCGCTCCGGCTCCCTCTCCTCTCGCTCATCTCTCTCTCTCTTCTCTCCTCTCTGCTCCTCTATCCTCCTCCAGTCTCTGCTCTCCTCGCCCCGTCGTCCCTCTCCTCCTCCATCACTCTCTCTCTCTCTCTCCTCCCTCAGCCTCCCCCTCCCTCCTCCTCCTCCCCTCTCCTCGTCTTCTCTCTCTCTCTCTCTCTCTCTCTCTCTCTCTCATCTCATCTCTCTCTCGTGGCTCTCTCTCTCTCTCTCCTCTCTGGCTTCTCTCTCTTCTGCTCCTCCCTTCCTCTCTCTTCTTCTCTCCCCTCTTCCTCCTTTTCTCATTCCGGCTCCCTCGTCGCATCCTTTTCATTCCTGCCCCTCTTTCTCATTGCCGATCCCATCCTTTTAAATTTATATCTCTCAATTCTTCCTCCATTTTTCTCTCATTCCTCATCCTTTTTTTTCAATATCCTGCCCCTCCCTTTTTTCATCATTGCGCCTCATTTTTAATAATTCCCTCTTCCCTCATCTCCCCGCTCTTTTTCTTTTTTGCTCGATCATGCCCATCCTTTTATATATCTCATTTCCCTTCTTTTCCTCTCATTCCCCCTCCTCTTTCTTCTCAAGTTTCCCTTGTCTCTGTCCCCATCTCTTTCCCCGTCCCTCCCCTTCCTTCCCCTTCCCTCCGTCTCTCCTTTCCTCTCTCCCTGTCGAACGGATGCTCAAGCTCCTTCTGAGGCCCACTCGAGCGGAATGTTGTTAATGCCTCGATATTGAAAATTCCTGATATATTTTCTCCGCGCCCAGGCGTCTCTCAAAGGACGATTATTTTATCTCTCACGACATTAGGAAGGAGAGGAGGAGGAGGGATGAAGGAGAAAGTAAAAGGAAGCAGGTTTGAAGATTCTATTCCGTGCGTTAAGGTTGGTGAATGGAGCGATTATGAGCTCTCTTTGGCGCATTTGCCACGTCGCTTAGAATCTAGTGCGTTTTATCCCTGATAGCCATTTCCTCCTTTCTTCGCTCCCTTTACTCCCAACCCTTCTGCACGCCCACTGCCAGCACCTCCTCTGCACATCCTCCCACCAACGCGTTCTTCCTACGCTTGAGACTTTTGCTCCATTCCCTTCTCTCCCTCCTTCCCTCTGTCTCTCTTTCTTCCTTTAGTCTATATCTCTTCCCTCCTACCATCATCCCTCCATCCCTCCATTCCCTCCACCCACAGACCCACTGAAGTAGACGCCCACCAACCCACACAGCCACCACCCCTTTGGCTCCGCTCACGCCCTCTCTCGTGCAAGTGGCATGTGACCATTCAGCGGAGGTCGCTCTAATCTTAGACCTCTGTAAGGCGTGGGTGTGATGTCACTGAGGACGGTGCACAGTGTGTGTGTATTTATATCTTTTGACGGCTTATATATGTGTCTGATATAAATAACATGATATATTCTAATTTTAGCTCTAGTATTGGAAGTAAAGTAAAAAACGAATTGCAGGTGATGACAGATTCGTTGTGTTTAGGGCTCATGAGGATGTTTTATGTGCGTTTGTAGTGTTAATTGGTGTTTATTAATTCATTTTTTGCTCCGCTAATCGAGGAGTGACGTAACGGTATTTTCAGCAAGTGTTAAATGCGTTGCTGCATCTCATTTGTCATAGGAACACCAAAGTGTATTTATGCGTTTGTACGTTTCATTAATCGTCTGTTGTATTTGTGTTGCAGGTGTGTACGTTGGCAGTCACATGGAAACTGAAGTGCATTGGTGCCGGAGGTTGCAGAAGCAGTATGTATACAGGGATACCAGGAGACCTTTGAAATATTAGGCTGCTCGCAATATCCTTGACAACTACGAATATAGTCCTACATGTGTAATGCTGTTTTCGGTTTGTGTGATGCGGTGGGGAGTCATGTCGAAGGTTGAGGTGGGATGGTATGTTGTTTCATCTTTGTTACTTGATCGTTATAGTCGGTATTTCTTGTCGTTGGTTTATTACGTTTGCCGTCGTTGTAGTTTGGGTTATACAGTTTTTGCTGGTATTGAGATTGACTTTGACATTTCAGTTATCATTTACTCATTTGATAAGAAAATGATTGATTATTGTCTTGTTCTTCTATCCCTTTCCCTGTGAAGAGAAGACTTGTCACGTCTATTACTTCTGCACGAATGAGCAAATCGTTCGCAGAATAAATCAGAACGCAGATGACACATAAAGATTTAAGAAAAAAATTGACTCACGGTGGTCATTCGACCAAGAACGCGAGTGGGGAAGTAGTTAAGGTTTATATATTGTTATTATACATTTTGAAGACATGCTAATCCAAGATTTTACACGTACCGCCGACGGTTTGAGTAACACCTGCCAGCTTCTTCCTCCCTTCCCTCACCCTCCCCATCATTATCAACACCACATCCGCCAATAATAAATAAAAAAGACGAACTCTTCGCAACTACACCCCCACCTCCTCTCCTTGCTCCCCTCCTCGTCGGTTGCCGACGACGGCGACGACGACCCTGTGACGGGACAGCCAGCCAATGGTAACATGACTTCATCCCCGCGAATCTGAAGCGTGACCTTGGCGTCCTCGCAGTCAGGATGCTGTGGGTTCACTTCGTCGCTGTGGTGTGCGGTGCTGCCTGTGCTGGAGGTTTAAATGGACACGTAGGACCTTAATCCTGGATGAACTATAGCGCGAGGCAAATCTGCTGTAGCTCTTGTTATTGGTGGCTTTCGTTTGTGTTTTACAATTATTCATCCTTTATGTATTTGTGTTTTTTTGTGGGAGGGGCGGTGCTTGTTTAGTAGGTTTGCTTAAAAAAAAGATGGTTGAAGCTGAAATTAATCAGACAAGAGTAAAAGATTTTATTTTTCGGTGTACTATATTTTTGCCAATTTCTACGCAACTCGCTAATTGTGCGATGTATTCAAGATGCATATGCAGATGCTTGATTCAGAATAATGTTATAGAATAATCTTATTTCAAGAGTAGGTGGTTTTCTGTAGGAAAGTATCTATTCCTTTCACGCTTCGGTTGTTGTAGGTTAATGTATTGTAATAAATGTTAAAGAAGTCTAGAAAAGTCTTACAAAACTGTATGTGGTAGTCAACATTGTCCATGTCCCTCATCTCTCTATCTTACACGGATTTACATGCAGAGAGCTGATCCAACTTCGAAATATAAACATATCCTTCCTCATAAAAATAAATTAACAAACCAATATACGTCATACGAAATA
This sequence comes from Penaeus vannamei, assembly GCF_003789085.1. Classification (NCBI taxonomy): domain Eukaryota; kingdom Metazoa; phylum Arthropoda; class Malacostraca; order Decapoda; family Penaeidae; genus Penaeus; species Penaeus vannamei. The sequence continues at coordinate 647,915 of NW_020869111.1, read as the reverse complement.
TCAATATCTTCTGGTTGCAGCGTGTGCGTGTGCATGTGTAGCCAGGTATTTTATACATTGTATTTTATACTTTCTAAAGTTCTGAATGACCTATTTTCATAATTTATTGTACATATATTTTCTGAACACTGGCACAATTAAGCTGCCTGAAACAAGCATTTGTAAATATTAGGAGCTGT
>NW_020869111.1:635236-637736 GCF_003789085.1 Penaeus vannamei | reverse complement strand
AGAGGAAAGACCCCGGCGACACGCGCTTTGGCCGTCGACCTTCAGCGCATTGAAGGCGAGCTCTGGTAGCTACTCCGAAAGGTCCGGTGATGTGGCGTGGGTATGGGGAGTGACTGCGATGCGCCGAGTCACGAGGGACGACAGAGGGCGGCAGGGGGGTGAGGGAGGACGAGGCCGAGATGCTGCGGACGGGGTCATGCATTAGAGATGGGGTGACGGGATGGGAAACGGCGGAAGACAGTCTGGGTAGCATGATCAAAAGAGTGCATGGCAGTGCATGAATCTTGTTAATGCTAGTTTACTGAGAGAAAAAATGAAAGATGAAAAATGGAAAGAGGAATGGTTAAATATTTGAAACGTCGATTGAATTTTTAAAGGTGTTCATTTTAATATTCTTGTTTTTGATGACAGGGCAGTTAAGTTCAATTTGGTTTGTTTTCCATGTGAATCCTTGATGATAGCGGGTGAACCCTTAGTGTTTATGCATGCCATGACGATAATAATTAGGATTGTAAGTATGATTATGAACATGTTGATGAATGATAATGATAATATTTTGTAAGAATAATGAATTACCTACTAAAGACATTCATACGAAGACTCCTTGCATTTATGCTTGTGGCGATAGCTATGATTTTCGTCGCTGAACTGCGCACTTAGTATCTTGTTTTTTTCCGAGTACTTTTGGAAATTTACTTTAATAAATTTTGAAATAACTGATTTGGAGTCATTGTGCAGATGGTGTTTTCCTTCCTTCGTGCATCGCAGAATGTATACCTTAAAGGCGAAACGGGGAGGGTCTCACGCTTCTGGTGCACAGCGACGCGTAATCCTCGGCAATAAAGATGGTCATCGCGCGCCGATAAAACGCAACATTTGCATCAGGGCTTATGCGGGATCGCGTGTTACCGACAGAGGTGTTTAGCTTTGTATGGGGATCGCAGCGAGGGGGTGAGTAACAACGGGGTGCGTGTGACGTGGGCGCCGCCAGGGAGATTACCACGAGATGGTAGAACTGGTCCCCTCCCCCCTTTTTGTCAGCTGATGGCTCGTGCAGCCCTTCACTCGTTCGATCGCGGCAGAGAGTAGTTACTGGGACATGCCTCAGTTGAGGGAGATGTGTCAGCTCTCCGCCTGCTCTCTCATTTCCGAAGTAGTAGTATCAGTTAACGTTGAAATATGTCTCGCTGTTATCTCTATATTGGCAGCGCCAGTGAAATCATAAAACTTTCATACAACTGTCAGTGTCGTGATTTTTACATGGCGAAACGAAGCAGCAACTTCCGGGTATCGAGGGATGCGATTGAGGAAGGTTGAAGTCGAGGGCCGAGCAACAGAACCACCATTTTGCTGATCGATCATCTTCTCTGTGAATCGGCAGTTGTTACGATGAAACGGGAATTTTACGTCTTTGCCCCAGTAATGGTTGTGAGCAATGGCTGGTCCCACGTTTAGGATCCTTGGTTGCGAGAGGTGATGAGACAGCACTTGGGGGCTTTATAAAGATAATAATCCATTTACACGAGGGTAGACATGGCACAGTGAAGAGTGTCGAGGGTGAAGGCGCGGTGGGATGGTAAGGTGTGAGGGGTTAAAACTCGGAGATAAAAAGTGGGTGCAAGAATGCGATGGCCCGGGAAGGGCGTGGGGTGGCGCCGACGTGCTAGGATATTTGCAAAGGAGACCATTTGTTATTTTTGGGTTTTTCATGAGGACGGAGATAGGGAAAGACGCGGTAACATGGCACTCGCGCGAGAGAAGGAATGCCAGGGTCATCGTGGGCGGGACAGTAAACCGGCTGAGGGCGTGCTTCGGGTTGGGATTGGAGACAGTTAACGTTTTATAGCGTTTACTTTATCATACGACGGGATTTTCCCCGGTGATTCGAGGATGCAAGGTTTTCAACGCTGCGCCTTTAATTAGGGCTGAGCCATAACGCCGTCGAAACAAAAACAGGCAACTGTTGTTTGATGATTTACAAACATAAAAGATTTTGCGCGTGCGTTTGCTTCATCGAATGGATTAGGCATTTGTCCGTGCGTTTAAACGGGGTCAGGATATGATGTTTTAGGCCTTTCGTAAGTTGGCGCCGAGATGAGTTCCGTGTTTTGTTGCGTCGGACCAGAATTAGTGCCAGAGTACCACATATATATCCCGAGACGCTTATCAGGCCTGGGGGCCCGTCTCTCAGGGCTGGCGATGGCCGTTCGTCATGTCAGCCGAGGTCGTTGTGAGCTCCCTTGTGTCCGAGGGCGAGCGGGGTGTTCCTGGCCGAGATCCAGGCGGGGTTGAGGTGGCTCGTGCACGCTGCCTTGCGCGGGGTCTGTTTGCTTCATGTGTTTGTTTTGTTTGGTTTTGGTTTAAGGTACGCTGGGCGTAGACGGCATGACCTGTGGTATAAGGGTACGAGAGGATAGGAAGAAAGGGCATGGGCACCACAGAAGCAGAGTGGAACGCTGGGACTCGATGGGTGAGACAGCACAATGATTCGTCTCTCGAA
>NW_020869111.1:613852-630832 GCF_003789085.1 Penaeus vannamei | reverse complement strand
CTCCTACCCTCTCCCTCCCTCCCTCCCTCCTCCCTCCTTTTTCTGCCCTCTCTCCTTTTCTCTCTTTCTGTCTCTTTTGTATGGAGTAAACCCAGAGTCAATGTTGACGGTGACACGGGATCTCCGCTCTTGTCCCCATTATGCGGCTCCCTCGCCTTGTCGCGACACGCGCTATAGATTTTACACGCGACAATAAACACGCTCCCCCGCCCTTATATTACCTTTCCTCGTCAGGGTGAGAGACCTGCTGAAGAGGGATATGGGTGGGGTAGGGATGGGGGGGGGAGGGTGCGGCTGAGGGAAAGAGGGGGGGAAAAAAGAAGAGGAAAGGAAAGGGGGAGCGGTGGAGGAGGTTGATTAAGGGTATTACAGAGGAAAGGAAGGGCTGAGGACACTCCTTGATCACTCAGAGGGGGGAGAGGTCTCACCTGGGGAAGGTGTTGGCAGGAAGCTTTGTCAAGGGCGATGGTGTGATGCTTCGAGGTGTGGGAGTGGTGAAGGTTTGGGGCCTCCTGCACCCGTCTGTCTCACCCCCATCTCTCGTCTCCTCTCTTCTCTCTCTCTCACTCTTCGTCTTTCTCCTTTCTTTTTTTTTTTTCTCTCTCCTTCCTTTATTCTCTCTCTTCCTCTCTCTCTCTCTCTCTCTCCTCTCTCTCTCTCTCTCTCTCTCTCTCTCCTCTCTCTCTCTCTCTCCTCTCTCTCTCTCTCTCTCTCTCTCTCCTCATCTCTCTCTCCTCTCTCCCTCTCTCCTCCCTCTCCCTCTCCCTCTCCCTCTCCTCTCCCTCTCCCTCTCCCTCCTCCCTCTCCCTCTCCCTCTCCCTCCCTCCCCTCCCTGTTCTCCCTCTCTCCCGCTCTCTACTTTCTTCTCTCTCTCTTTCTCCTTCCTTTTTCTCTCGCGCTCCCCCCCCCTCCTATCCTCTCTCTCTCTCTCTCTCTCTCTCTCCTCTCTCTCTCTTCTCTCCTCTCTCTCTCTTCTCTCTCTCTCTCTCTCTCTCTCTCTCTCTCTCTCTCTTCTCTCTCTCTCTCTCTCTCTCTCTCTCTCTCTCTCTCTCTCTCTCTCTCTCTCTCTCTCTTCTCTCTCTCTCTCTCTCTCTCTCTCTCTCTCTCTCTTTTCTCCTCTCTCTTTTCTCTCTCCCCACTACCTCCCCCCCTTCCTCCCCTTCCTTCTCCCCTCGTGCTCACATTCTCATTCTCAGGATTCGTTGTGTGTGTGCACATATGCGTGTGAGCCTGTGCGTGTCAGCCTGGAAGCGGTTTTGTTATTATTTCTTTTATTTCGCATTTTTATTTCCACGTCTCGTGAACTGAATGCATGATTATGCCTAGAAAGAGAAGCGCATTTATTCTCTGATCATATTTCATCTAGTGTAAGAGTTCAGTAATGGCGGACCTTGCTAACAAATTGGCTTTGCACAAGTCGATTAGATTAGTGTAATGGACTATCTGGTCCGCCTCCGCCAGGCACGAGTCTCTCGCTGTTTGCCGGGATCAGGGAAGGGAGGGGGGGGGGGGTAGAAAGAGCGGTTGGGGGAGGGGGTAAGAAGAGCCGGGGGGGGAAAGGGGGGTGGGTTAGAAGAGCGGGGGTTGGGGAAAGGGGGAGGGCATAATGATCAGGGTGATTTTCACGTAACCTAAGAACTCCGTGTTGTTTTCACCGGCATACAAACACTCGTTTAGACTCGGTATACATTAGCTCGATCACGCATAGTGTCTGAGCTCTTCCGCGTGAATCTCTTGTTGATGTTCATGTTCATAATATCGCTATAGGTACTTGCATACAGGTCAATATAGACAAAAGAATTGATAGAGATGTGCGCATGGATGTGGTATGGATATGATGGATATAAGCAGCCAGCTTCGCCGAGGCAAGCACGTGTCTGCCGCAGCTCCTGTGCCTTCTCTCGTGTAGTTGTCGGGAAGGATAATCCGGTTTCTCGAACTTTCGGTCGCCTTCTTTAAGAGAGTGACGGAGGGGAAATTGGGAGCAAATTGTTTTCTGGGCAAGGACGGGGAACTCCTGACGACGTTAGGGATTGGAGACAAAATGGACTTGTCACAGATCGTAGCAGCGGAGGGGGATTGCCCGGCCTGGCAGGCAGCATGCTTTTACGCGCGAATTTTCCCGTTGATGAGGTTAATAGGATGGGAGGTTTGAGAGAGGAATAGCTGGATTCAGAGAAGGTCGCCTTTTCATCCCCTTCCTTCTCTTTTTCTTCCTTCGTCTACTCCCCTCCCTCCTTCTCCGTCTCTCCTATATTTGTTATTCTGGTTTTCTCCCTCCCTTTCACCTCTTCCTGTCCCTCTTCTCCATCCCAGCCTCCCCTTATTCTCCGTCTCCGTCTCTCCTCCCTCCCACTCTTCGTCTTCGAGGGCGGCGGAGGGGTGTAAAGGCGCGCTCGTTTCACCCGAGGTCTTCAGCGAGTCGTCATTGTTTTCCACGGTCGGAAGACGGAAAAACATTTAGCTCGTGTCATCTCGAAGGCGTTGCAGCCGCCATGAAAGGGATACGATAAAAGCGCAAGGTCGTGTCTCTATCCAAAGCTTCATTGTTATCACGGTTTTTTTTCCGAATGATGTAAATGCATTACACTCTTTTCCTCTCTTTCTCTCTCATGTGAATACACTGGTTTCCGAATAATGAATGGCATAGATAGGTGACATGTTGTAAACACACTACATTTTTGACACGGTGTATATAAACTTTCAAGATGGTGTCTTTGGCACAGGATACGAGCTTCAGTGTTGTTAGTTTCCTCTCACTGGAATGTTTGTAGCTCCACAAAGTATTTGTTGGATGGAGTCTTTATAAGCCCTTAATCGCCTGGGAGAGAGGGGCAACTATTTAACCTGAGAACTTTAATTAATTTAGGATATTCCTAGTGCGTGAAGTTTGTTTTGTCCAAAGCAGGAGTGTTAACCAAGCTTTAAATAACGTTCCTGTGGAGTTTTGTAAGTCCATACTGTTTTCCATCATGGGAAAGTTCCATGTGGATCATGTATGACGTCGTGATCATCATCATCATCATCATCATCATCATCATCATCAACATCAACATCATCATCAACATCAACATCAACATCAACATCATCATCATCATCATCATCATCATCATCATCATTCATCATCATCACATCAATCATCATCCATCATCATCATCATCATCATCAATCATCATCATCATTCATCAATCATCATCATCAACATCATCATCATCAGTCATCAACATCAACATCAACATCCATATCCATCATCATCATTATCAATCATCATCATCAACATCCATCTTCATCGTCATCATCAACATCATCATATCATTATCATCATCATCATCAACATCCATCTTCATCATCATCATCATCATCTTCATCATCATCATCATCATCAACATCAACATCAACATCCATATCCATCATCATTATCAGTCATCATCATCTAACGGAAGGATCAGAATGAACTGCCGGGCTCTCCATTTCTCATGGAGAATAGTCAAGGGTTGGTTTGAAACAAAGTAGGGACCCCAAATATATATATATATATATATATATATATATATATATATATATATATATATATATATATATTATATATGTATATATGTATGTATGTATGTATGTATGTATGTATGTATGTATGTGTGTGTGTGTATGTATGTATGTATGTATGTATTTATGTGTATATATATGTATAAAGCTTTATTACTTTGCCCTCCTTGAAACCCATTTACTCTGCCTTTTTTCTCCACGCTGGTCTGACCTGACGTCTGCCAGTGAAAGGTGAAGTGTGTTGGCGATTACACGAGTAAGGGATCGTACGTTTACTGACAGGGACTTAATGCCACAGAGGCTTTCTGTTGTATGTATTCGTCGAGCACCGTAAAGCCGCATTAATCTCGTTGATAGGATTCGTCACGCACTTAAAGACGTTTGCGGATATGCGCCCACTTTTAAATCCCACAGTATTTTTTTTCACGTAGACTTGATGATAACTGACTTCGAGGATCTCTCTGGGAAATGCAAGTCCCCCCAAAATCTGGGGTTTTAGTGAGTAGCCAGAGGGGGTTGGACATTAGAAGGGTGAGGCAGAGAGGGTTGAGTGGTAGAACGGGGAGGGTGTGTCTCTGATGAGGGAAAGGTGGGGGAGGGGGTGGCCTGTTTTGTTGTATGGGGCTTGCGAGATTAGGAAGAGGGGCGGGGCTCATAGCGGTGGCACGCACCTTGTTTATAGCAAGGTTGAGGAGGGTCTGTTGCACGACAGGGATATGAGGACACGGTGGGGGCGGGGGAGGAGAGGGAGTAGGGCCAGGAAAGGAGTGAAGAGATACTATTGTTGAGGTAAAGGATATGGCCAGCGGAATGGACTGGATATAGGGAGAGTAGGGGTGGACGTGGGAGGAATGAGGGTGCCGGGTAGGAGTTATGACATGGGGGTGTGAGCAGGCGCAGGGAAGTGAATGTGGAGGAGGCGGCGCGAGGTTTATGCAGGAAGAAGCGGGTGATTAGAGGGTGATGGACGGAACGGGTGTGAGTGACACCGAGTAGGCATGTCGTGACGCTCGGCCGGAGAGAAACGCCGCGGCAAATTGAGGGTTTTGGGGAGAGAAAGGGGAGTAGATTATAGTGTCGCGTTTCGTTCGTAAAGCATATTAACGACTGCTCGCACGCCCTATTATGTGCGTGTACTCTGATTTGTTTTATGGCACCAATGCTCAACGAAGGGATAGGAAAGGAATGTGTAATTATTATTTACGAAACAATTAACCACATCAGTTGCAATTATATTTTGGAATGAATTTCCTTAGAAAAAAACAAATCACAGAAACATTTGTAGCATAATTAATTTTGATCAGGTCACTGGCCTCTGGAACGTAGGTGCTGTGATCGCATTTTTCGCCCCATGGGATGTTATTTGCCATCATGGTGTGGCAGCAACGTTGTTTCCGTGTTTATTTGTTTGCCATGCGGACAAATTAAAACTTGTTCCGCCACGGATTTTTTTTTTTTTTTTTTTTTTTTTTTTTTTTTTTTGCGAGGAAATTGAAAGATTAATATTACAAGTTATTATGATTATGATGATGAGCGAATTATGCAGTGAGCGAACGTCCCTTTGATGGAAATCCGGCGGAAGAGCGCTCGTCTTTCATCAACGTTAATTTGTACTTTCGTGTCTGTTTCAGGTACGTTGGCCGCTTTACGGGAGAATGGACGGCCGAGAAGGGTAATTATGACCGTTACTCAAGCCTCGAGGAAATAAATGCGCTCTTATCATTTGCATCCCTAATGGCCCGTGATTCCCAACCTCCTCTGTCACACACAGGGACAAAATAGACCTGTGGATTCTTTTTCATGAGCCTTCATGTGTGTGTGTGTGTGTGTGTGTGTGTGTGTGTGTGTGTGCGTGTGTGTGTGTTTCTTTCATATTTCATTATATTCGGTTTGCTTGTTCATTTATATTATTATTATAGCAGGAGAGTGGAGTGCCATGGCTCGGTTTACACGGGCGATATTTGCCAGGCAATGGTCGTCTGAGGTTTCGCTGGTTGGTAATCGGCGCCAGAAGAGCACGGAGGCAGCGGCAGTAACGGAAGCAGGTGCTCATGCTAATCTGAGCCGTGTACCGTGGAGTACATGCTGGGAACTCGGTATCGGGTTTCAGAGTCGGGTTAATGACGTGATATACGTAGTGCTGGGATAATGTGTATATATGTGTGTTTGTATTTGTGTGTGTGTGTGTGTGTGTGTGTGTGTGTGTGTGTGTGTGTGTGTGTGTGTGTGTGTGTGTGTGTGTGTGTGTGTGTGTGTGTGTGTATGTTTATTTATGTGTTTATGTGGGTGTGTATGTTTGTTTGTGTTGTTTTCTTTGTTTGTGAAATAATGACTGAGGCTAGATTGGTGGTTGGGACGGTGGTGATGAGATGATGTAGATAGGCCTCGGTAAGTCTTGGTTGACTTACTTTATAGCAAATAAATTTAGAGCATTTGATGAGTATCTTCCAGTCTGTCTGTTGGGTCATATCTATCTATTTATCGTTTCCCTTTTTAGCTGTTATCGTCTTTCTCTTTGTTTTAAATATCGTATGACAGCTGGAAATTCGATTCTCTTTCTTGCTTTCACTTGCTGTCACATGATCCTTTTATATGATAGCTTTTTCTTCCTGCCGCGGTTTCCTGGTCATGAAACGGCCGATTGGAAAATGATATGTCGAGAATGATAAGAGAAAAGTAATGTTTTATTGGTGTATTTTAGGAGGATGTTTATGCATTGTATATTTTCCGTGTGTATTATTTTGTTTCAGTGGAGATTTTCAGTCTTGTTCCAAACCCGTAGAGAAACTGAACGAAAAAAAAATGCGATAAGGGATGTTTCCATCTCCTCTGCGAAGCCCAGCTGGCCTACAGGTGGCACAAATCGTAATAGGAAGCTGCGAATTCCCAGCGGCATCGGGCTTGAAAATCCCATCATTAAAGGAGAACGCGAAGCAGAGGCGGCGGGCGGGCGGGCGGCGGGCAGACCGACGTGGGGTTAGGGCGCCGGGATGAACTAGTTGGAGCTAGAACGGGCGACGACGGGGCGGGGGTCCTTCGCGAGGTGGTTGAATGCGGGGGTTTCCGCCCGGAGAGTTTTCGTCGCTCGTCAGGCGTTGTGAGTGCGAGGCGGAGGGCGGAGACGAACGGGAGGCATTGTGTGGGCGGATATTACTCTCTGTCATCCGCGGAGAGATAACGTTACTCACGATTAGAAGGGCCTTTGGGTTGGTCAGTAAATATGTTTGTTCCAGCTTGCGTCGACTATGAATTAGAACGTGAATTACATTTATAGATATTTTCCTTCATCTGATGATTAAAAGGAATTAAAGTCATAAACTGTCCCCCCGAGCTCAGTGACGTAAGATCATCATCTTATCTTTCTGATGAACGCCATAACAAGCGATAAGAAATGGAGTTGAGGCAGAGCATCTGTCGGAAGAAGTACATATTAGTACATGCTAATGGTCACTCTTGAGCAGGCCATTTTTATTCACAGAAGGCCCACGCCCTCGCCGCCACCTCTCGGGCGCTGATAAAGACTTCCTGTATAAGGCCTAGTCATGGGACTGGGCAGTAAGCTCGCTTCATTAGCGTGGACGGGAATCGCATTTAGCTGTAATGAACACGGGACTAATTGACGCCACAGATTACGGATCGAATGGCATTTGTATTTTAGGAGCCTGTATGTGGAAATCGTTTCAATGATTGGAATGTATTGTGGGTTAGATTACTAGAGATAATGGTAAGTGGGGAGTGTGTAGGTTTGGATACTGATGTCGAGAGCAACAGATTTCAAGAAGAGAGAAGAATGGTCAAGGAAAAAAATGCAAAGCAAAAACTTGATAATACGGAGTTAGTTGTTCAAGGTCACTTTACCTAGATATGCGATATGTTAAAGATGAGATGTGCGTTTAGTCGATGTCCATTGGTCCGGTTATTTGAAGTTGGTCTCCTTTCGTAAGACACGGTTTGCTGTATTCAGTTTCGTTTTTCTGTCGATATAGGACACGTAAGCATAAGAAAATCAGTGTAGAGGAAATGATTTATGGAATAAAAAAAGGTCACGATTATGAGTGTCAAGGTCAGCTCGCCAAAGCCCCCGCCAGGAAGAGGGACCCTGATACCCCCCCTCCCCTTCCCCCTACTCTTTAGCTCCTCTTGACGTCGGCGAGTGCGGCGAGTAATTGAGTGTCTGCGTTGCGGGCGCCGTGATCGTGCTCCGGCCAGGGGAGCTGCTGCCGTGTCATTACATGCCTTATGCGTGAAGGCTGTGGCATTATGAAGACAAATTAGAGGCACGCCCTGGCTCGACGCGGATATTTGCTTTGTTTACACGGAGGGGAGAGCGTGTGCGATCGCAGGTTTTATGGACCCGATGGGGTGGTGTGTTGTGTGTGTGTGTGTGTGTGGTGTGTGGGTGGGTGTGTGTGTGTGTGTGTGTGGTGTGGTGTGTGGTGTGTGGTGTGGTGTGCGTGTGCGTGCGTGTGCGTGTGCGTGTGCGTGCTTATTTCCTACTTGTTTGTTTGTTTACGTGTTAGTTGGTAAGAGTCCCTTCATTATTTAGGGATGTGTGTCTTTTTGCTTAAGTCCTGCCACACATTTTTTAGGGGTTGATACAAGGCGTTAAGCAAGAAAAAAAGTCATTTCGAGGGAGTCCGATGGGACCTGAATTAGCGAGCCGTCCGCTGCTTTTAACGGAAAACAGCGTGACTCGTGCCGGCTGTTCTGCAACGGTCCGGCGATTACGCTCAACCGGCCGGACGACAGCTTATCCGGCTCGTAAGTAACAGTCGCGGAAATTGTTCGCTGGGACAAGGTGCGTCTTTTTTTTGTGTGTGTGAATGTGTATGTATGTGGGTGTGTGTGGGTGGTGTGTGGGTGTGGGAGGATGGACCGGCGCGGATGCGGTTCCAGGGAGAATTTAGATGTTCAGGATAATGACAGCCGCCAGAGGAGAAATGGCGGGAGGGGGAGGGTTTTTGGTTTTTGTAAGCGAGTTTGAATAAGCGGGAATAAAAGGATGGAAGAACTAAGGGGAGGAAAAATGAGAGAGGTCGAAAGGGATAGGGAAAGGGAAGGAGGGAGAGAAGGAAGAGATGTGAGTGAGGATAAGGACGTGGTTAGCAAGGAGAGACAGTTATGACAGAGGTGGGGTTAGGAGGAAAAGAGGGAAAAAGTGAAACCTGTGAGGATGGAAAAGGGATAAAGCGAAATAAAGGGGGAAGTGTGGGCGTAGTTTTAGGTATATGGCGGAATCCTTGCGTTCGGGAGGACTGCGTCACAAATCCAGCAAACGACATAATGGGTGAGGACAGCGGGCGGGAGCGAAGCGAATGGTAGACGGACCGGAGGAGACGCAGGAGACCCGACGGCCGTGAGACGCATCGGAAATGACGCGGCCTCACAAAGGGGCCAAGACATTTAGGAGATTAGCGTAGGAAGAGAGGGAAGGTTTGGGGGATACGGGGTTGAGGAGGAGGGTATGGAGGGCGAGGGCAGAGGAGGGAGGGATTGAAAAGGAGAACAAGGACAAGAAAATGTTTTCACGTGCTTAGAAGAAGGTAAAATAGTCAGCGAGCAAAAGAGAGAAGAGGAGAGAGAGAGAAAAGAAGAGAAGAGAGAGAGAGAGAGAGAGAGAGAGAGAGAGAGAGAGAGAGAGAGAGAGAGAGAGAGAGAGAGAGAGAGAGAGAGAGAGAGAGAGAGAGAGAGAGAGAGAGAGAGAGAGAGAGAAGAGAGAGAGAGAGAGAGAGGAGAGGAGAGAGAGAGAAGAATGGAGGAAAGGAGGAAAATGGGCGAGATCCTTAAGAGAAGCAGAGAGACACTGTCAAAGCGCCTGAGACGAACGTTTCATTTCACTCCACAAACGTTATCTCCGGCCACAATGGAGGGGCATCTCGGCATTTCGGATGAAAAGAAACAGATTACAAATGAATTAATGATAAACAAGTTCCTCAACGACTCGCTTTGTTGGGTAAATAGTATAATATTGCGTCGAGAGAGGACACGAGTTGTTCTTTGATGACTGCGAGATGCCCAGGGTGCTCCAGGCAAGCGATTTGTTTTGGATTCTCTCAGCAAGGGGGTTGGGGATGAGATAGGGAAGGATAGAAGGGGCGGGGATGGTGAAGGGGAAGGATGGAATGGGCGGGGATGAGGAAGGGAAGGATAGAAGGGGCGGGGATGAGAAGGGAAGGATAGAAGGGCGGGGGTGAGAAAGGAAGGATAAAAGGGGCGGGGATTAGGAAGGGGAAGGATAGAAGGGGCGGGGATGAGGAAGGGAAGGACATAATGGGCGGGATGAGGAAAGGGAAGGATAGAAGGGCGGGGATGAGGAAGGGAAGGATAGAAGAGGCGGGGATGAGGAAGGGAAGGATAGAAGGGGCGGGGGTGAGAAAGGGAAGGATAGAAGGGGCGGGGATAAGGAAGGGGAAGGATAGAAGGGGCGGGATGTGGAAGGAAGGAATGGGGGGATGAGGAAGGGGGAAGATAGGGGCGGGGATGATAGGAGGGGCGGGGATGAGGAATAGGGATGGGCGGATGAGGAAGGAAGGATAGAAGGGGCGGGGGGGTGAGGAGGCGTTCGTGGATAGGGGGTAGAAGGGCGGCGAAAGGGAAGGGAAAGGAGGGAAAGGGGAGTGAGGAGTAGTAGAAGCGTTATTGTTTCACATCTTGCTTATTGTGTATGGATGGTGGGGGATGACGAAAGAGGTGGGGGTGGGTGGACTGGGAGGGGAGGAGACGTAAGAGGGAAGAGGAAGATTGAGAGAGAGGATGAGGAAGAAAGGACAGACATAAATGATTTATATGAGTGACAAAGAGTAGGGAAGAGAATGCTGGACACCGAAATGGTCTTTTAAAAGGTGAAGCATAAGGGAAAGAAAAGGGCGAGAATGATTGAAAGTACAGGGCGAGGGGAGGAAGACCAAGATAAGAGACCGAGATTAGGAAAACGAGGATAAAAGGAGGAACGAACAAAAGCGAGGGGAGGAGTGTGGAGGAAGCTAAATGAGAGAGGGTGAATAAGCAGAAAAGAAACGGAAAGAAAGGAATAGAGAAAAGTGACCTGTTTTTTTCTTTAAAGCCAAAAGTTTGTCGTAATTTTAAATACCTTTTTAAAAGAAAATTGATAATCTTTTTCCCTTTTAAGTACCGCAGCCTATTTTATGAAGTCGTTTGGTGGTAAGGGATATTACAGGCATTATAATGTCCGGTGTTGTAATTACATTTTGTGTGAGCCGAGAAAATGTTCCGAAAGTATATTCAGTTAATGCTCCGGAGCCGCTGTAGGATGTTTTTGTTTGATGTGAGGCTTTAGGAGGCTTCCCGCGAGTGGTGTCAGGCTGACAGGCGGTGACGGCACCGGCTTGTCGAACACGGTGCCAGGATAATGTGGTTCGCGACGCCGGCCACATGTTTACCCCGGCGGAGATCCACGCACTCCGGGAGGATAAATTCCCTGTGCGAGTGCGCTCCCCCGGACAAACTCTCCTGAGCCGGCACAAAGAGAGCTTGCTTACCTGCTACAGACCACTACCCGGTAAATATTGACACAGCATGTACACCTTCCTTTCTGCCGTCTCGCGCACACACGGCGCGGCGTCTGTGCGAGCCTGCAAGGGTCGCTGGCTCCTCGCCGCACAACAGAACCATGGAAAAGAACCCTTGGATGGTACTTGTTTATATTGTTATTTTTTACATCTCTTCTCTTTCATCTGTGCGTTGGCTGTAGCCTGTTATTGTTTGTTTGTTCGGGGGGAGGCAGAGGCAGTTGCTGATATTAGAATGCTTTTATTAGACTGCGAGGAGAGATTTTTCCGTGCTTCTCATTCATTTGATGCAGTTCAGGTGCGACATGTCAGCATGGTCCCGCTGTCTTGGGGACTTCGCAGTGGGCAAAGCTGACGGGTCCTCACGGGCATCATCTCGCGGGGGGAAAGCGGGCCTGCCGGTGAGCGAGGCGCTCCCTCATTTCTTTAAAGAGATACCGAAGAAAGCAGTCGGGCAGGAGGTGCATTTATGCGACATTCGTGGAGAATATTCCCGTGGGGCCAGTGGTTCCGCGTCGCGCTCGGGGGCCTCCATGAATACGTAATGTTGCGTGTGGACACCGCCCTACGCTAGGCCCTCAGTCATTACCCCAATGTGCACATGTATGTGCAGACAAATTCTGACATAGAAAAATGTATATAAGCTAGGTAGGCAGACAGGCAGATACGTACAAATCCATGCAGACAGATAAGCAGACGCAGAAAGAGATGTGTGAGAATATAAGCCATATATAGCCATGCAGACTGCTACAAATGGCTATCTGGACCTTTTAATGGAACGGGCCCGCGCTGTGTTACAAGGCGCTTACATCCCAACACACATCCAGACCAGTTAGACAGCAGGATACTCCCTCTAACATTGTTCTTTAGAGACGCATGCAAAGCAAGGTATCTGTAGAATGCTGTTTTCAAGACACGAGCACGGCGTCACGCCCTTGTAGACACGTTGGAGACATGTTCACGATGCTGATGCTCCTGTTGTTGTGGATGACTGGCGGTGCTCTCCGAGGCTCTCGTCCAGGACGGGTCTAGCGATGATTCCTGTTATCACGCAGGATGCCGGAGGTAGATGCAGCACTGCAGGATTCGATTTCGCTCGCCGGACTTTTCTGGACATGCCACGGGTGTTCAGTGTTTATGACGTCTCCTTAATTAAGCGAAAATGTATAGATCCTTATGAAAAGGGTTTTAAAACAGAACAGAACGTTGGCAATCAGCCTTTATGAGTGTAGATGAAGACGCGAGAAAGTTTTATTTCTTAGAAGCGCACGAAACAGGAAAATATTGCAATCCATCGTATGATCCAGTGCCTAGTGCTGTTTAACGTTGGGACTGATTGCTAGAGTTGTAAATGTTTACATGCGAAGTTTAACGCCCCTGCTCTTCTCGCGTGTGGTTTTATGGTCGTGATGCATTATCATTGGCGTTTGAAATGCTTTTAGTTCCAGACACGGTGGTGTTTAAAAGGGCTTTCTTTTTCTCTATCTATCTTATTTTATTTCGTCCTTTATAGCCTGACTGGAAATAAAATTTAAAAAAAAGTTGTGCATATAAAAAAGATGAGGTATGTCAAAACTTCCATAAATAAAAGTCGACTGTCAGGTCAGTCTGGTTCGGGCACAAGAGGATGAGGGGCGGTGCAAGGGTAGGGGGGGGGGAGGCAATACCGGCGTTCATTGGCCGTAAAGTTTTAGACAGTTAATTAATTAAATGTTGTAACCAAATTATCCTACTGGATGAAGTGGGGTGTGATAAACACGGCAACATGATATTGGATGCATTTGCAGAAATAAAAAGGTGTATGCACAAGCCGAAGAATAGATATTTATTGCAAGGAAAATTAGCACATAATTGAGGCCGGTGTAAGCAGCCGCCCGTCCCTCGTAAAACATCCGAGCGCGTTGTTTACACAGGCGGAATGGCTTACTCTCCTGGATCTTTGTTATGGGAAAGAGAGCTTTGCACGCCCGCTCTTGATATCAGAATTTGCTCGTTGAAAGCGCTGGCGGTATTGCCTCGTGACGCAAGCCAGGTCGCGTGACTCTTGTGTATTTTGTGGTGAATAAGTATGTAGATTCTTTTGTGTGTGTGTGTGTGTGTGTGTGTGTGTGTGTGTGTGTGTATCTGTATCTGTATCTGCCTGCCTACCTATCTGTTCATGCGTTTATGATGTGCGTACGAGTCAGCCTCCGCGCCTTGGCCAGACACCACCAAGTGCGTTAAGAGGCACTACTGTAAAGAGGTCACGAGAGAGGCTATGGAACTCTCAGTGGATCCCCTTTAAGTGCAGGTCCTCGGCGTGGCTGGCCCGGCCGCGTGGAAGCCGCTCTCCTACAGACGAACCACCTGCCGTCGCGCCTCCTCTCTGCTCACTGCCCACGCCGCGGCCTCTTCTCTTACGCCAGCCTCCTCTGCCGCCTTGCTTGGGGTCGAGCCTTGCCGATCCGGTGTTGGTTAGCTCTCTCTGGGTGCTAAGGTTCCGGTATGCATGATTGCTTACTTTGGTGTATATTTTAATATAGAGGGGATCTTATCCCTGCTTGACATCTTCCTCCCTTCCCCCTTCTCTCTCTCTCTCCTCTCTCTCTCTCTTCCTCTCTCTCTCTCTCTCTCTTCTCTCTCTCTCTCTCTCTCTCTCTCCTCTCTCTCTCCTCTCCCTCTCCCTCTCCCTCTCCCTCTCCTCTCTCTCCTCTCCCTCTCCCTCTCTCTCTCCCTCTCCTCTCTCTCTCCCTCCTCTCCTCCCCTCTGTCTCTCCCTCCTCTCCCTCTCCCCCCGCATCGTCGTCATGTAGTCCTGGAAACGTGCTCATGGCAGTGGCCGTTTTGCTCTCCGCGGCCGAGCCATTTTTTGTCTCCCCTCTTTTGTTTCCCGCGGCCGGATCTGCTGCGCCGCATTATCTCGGGATCCTCGTCTTCTGCTGATTTCACTTTCTTGGGATCACCCGCTCGCCGGCGCCCCGATCCTGCGCCCCTTGCCACCCTGCTGTCTGATCGGAGTTCGGTTGTCGGGTTACGGTTTCTCCGTGTTTCTCTTCATGTGTCTGTCTTGTCTCTGTCTCTTTATCTCTCTCCTCCCCTCTACTCCTATGAAGTTCTCATTTTCTCCCATCCTTCTCTTGCTCTCCCTCTGTCTCTCGCTCTCTGCCTGTCTTTCTGTCGCTATCGTTTCTTCCATTTTTTATCACACGCACGCGCACGCTCGCTCTCTTCCTCAAACACACACACACACACACACTCAGACTCAGACTCAGACTCAGACTCAGACTCCTCTCCCTCAGACTTCTCTCCCCTCTCCCTCTCCCTCTCCCTCTCCCTCTCCCCTCTCCCTCTCCCCTTCCCTCTCTCTCCCTCTCTCTCTCTCTCTCTCTCTCTCTCTCTCTCTCTCTCTCTCTCTCTCCTCTCTCTCTCTCTCTCTCCTCTCTCTCTCTCTCTCTCTCTCTCTCTCTCTCTCTCTCTCTACAGAGAGCATGACTGATTATCAAAGTGTGATTATGGCAGGACATGCTTTTAATAAGGTTGAATTGTTAGGAGAGGTTAACGAAACGTGGGAGAAGAGGACAGAAGAATTGATGGGGCTTGGGTGGGCATGGCTGGATGAAGGGAAACGGGAGGAGGCGTGTAAGATACAGAAAAAGAGAGAGGGAGACAGAGACAGAAACAAAGGGAGAGAGGGGTTAAGGGGGTTGAAAGAGAAGGGGGAAAGGGGAAATAGAGAAAGAGACTGAGAGACAGTGAGGCAAAGATACAGAGAGATAGTGAGAGGGGAGAGAGAGAAAAAACAGAGAGAGGGAGGTGGGGGGAAGAGAAGAGGTGGGAGAGAGAGGAGAAAGAGAAGAGAGAAGGGAGAGAGAGGAGAAAGAGAAGAGAGAAGGGAGAGAGACAGACAGGCAGATTAGAGGTGAACAACAGTAATATGAAAACACAGAAAGAGGAACACGGGGACGCAGAAAGGAAAGGGAGAAATAAATGAGGAAACGAGACGAACATAGGAAAATCAACGATGATAAAACACTAAGAAAAATGAAAGACGAGAGAAAGATGAACGGGAAGGAGTAAGAGAGGCGCTCCTTCGGCCCCCTGTCGTGTCGAGTGACCGTCACCATAAAGGCGGGCCAGCTGAGTGTATTTCTCGTCGGTCGTCTATTTCCTTGCTGTTCCATAATGAAGCATTTGTATTGAGCATTGTAAGCGATTCCGAGGGGGGCTTATGGCCCATCAGCGCATATATTATTGGTCATGTCCATTACATTTTCTCTCTCTCTCTCTCTCTCTCTCTCTCTCTCTCTCTCTCTCTCTCTCTCTCTCTCTCTCTCTCTCTCTCTCTCTCTCTCTCTCTCTCTCTCTCTCTCTCTCCTCCCCCCACACACACACTCACTGACTCAGTTCCACCCACTCCCATTCACGTCCCTTTCTTTCCTCCTCCTCCCTTTTCCGATTGTTCGACTCGCGCCCACCATAAAAGCCACTTAATTCACATGCATTACCCGCTTAAGTTTGAGTTTTGGCTGCTCGACCTGCAGTCAATAAAACAGTCACCCAGTTCACATGCAGGAAAGAGCCGAAGCCGACTTTCCAGCTGCTCGGCTTCCGACCCACGAGAAATACACCTAATTCGCAGGCGGGAATTACTTAAGCTTGAGTTCCGGCTGCTTGCCGCGCGGCTCACAAAAAAGCCACCTAATTCATATGCAGAAAGGGGCTTAAGCCGCAGTTCCGCCTGCTTGGTTAGCAGTCCACCAGGAAAACCACCTGATTCGCATTCAGAAACAGGCTTCAGAGCTCAGGCTGCTGGGAACGCAGCCCGCTTAAGAGAGAGGAAAAAATGAAATCTAATTAGATTAGCAAAGGCTTAAGCCGGTGTTTGTGTTCGTTTTACCAGGTCTGTGATCCAAAATAGACTATATTATACACATGCAATGAGATGCTCAAGCCGAAGTTCCTGTTGCATGGTTCGCAGTGAACAAGAAAGATTAAGCCCCCCCCCCCTCCATATACACATGCACACGCACACACTGCAACCAGAAGATATTGATATTTCGTATGACGTACATTGGTTTATTAATTTATTTTTATGAGGAAGTATATGCTTATATTTCCAAGTTGGATCAGCTCTCTGCATGTACATCCGTGTAAGATAGAGAGATAAGGACACAATAGACAAAAAAGGGAGTAAAGCATGTGTATATATAAGCCTACACACACAGGTTCGCGTGGGGACCTGGCCGTCGTCAACTCTCCCCGCCCGAGTTTCCCCCTAGGTAGTATCGCGGCGATTTAAGCGTTCACCGACCCTGCTCCACGTGCGTGAAATCGAATTCTGAATCTTTTATTACGTAGGGGAAAGAAAATAACTGCCTGGGGGTCTCATCGCTATCGCCTTCCGACACCCAAGGGGGACCAACGCATTATACACAAACGCCTGAAGCACATAGATGAAAATTGTCGAAAAACGGATCGTTTGATGGCGAATCATTTCCCCGGTGCCGATAGACTAGCTGCACATCGCTCGTATATGTGATTTTTTTCTCATAGATAGGGGAATAGTTATTAATTGGTATGGCAAGAAAAGAAATGTAGTTATTCTCTGAAGCATTTGCAGTGTATATGCTATGTTAAGACGCCCATAATGACGTACGTTTAGTAAAAGTTCCTTTAAGACTAAGCTTATACCTTGGGATCACACCCCTGCAGAGCATGACAGGACCCATTTGCGGCAGTGTGTTTTCTCCTCGGTGAAAAGTTTAATCTCCTTATTGTTCAGGGTAAACACAACCACGCACATTTTTTTCTGGTGAAGATAGAATGGAATAATCGTGAGAATAAAGTATAGTGGGTGTCCAGACACCTCTTGTCAGAAGAAACTCGAGAAATATAATGAGGGAAAAATGTTAGATGTTTTAGGAATTCTG
>NW_020869111.1:603852-608852 GCF_003789085.1 Penaeus vannamei | reverse complement strand
TGGGTGTTGTGGATGCTGGGACCTCTGCTCGGTTTCACTGGCAGTGGGCCCTCCTATCCACTGCGGGAAGTTTGGTTGTTGCTGTTGTCGAGGCTTATCGTAAGGCCGGCGAGGGATTTGAAGGTTGTAAATGTTTACGTTAGAGGCGAAGGAAGGTTGGGGCGATGGACCTTAGTGTCTGTGGACGATGGGGTTGCACGCGGCCGTGTGAAGAACGTCGTGGCTTGGATGTGCGGGGAGTATGGGGCTATATATAGTGTTGATGGCATGGCCTGCGTGACCCATTAACAACAACGCACTCCTCCCCCTGCCC
This sequence comes from Penaeus vannamei, assembly GCF_003789085.1. Lineage (NCBI taxonomy): Eukaryota > Metazoa > Arthropoda > Malacostraca > Decapoda > Penaeidae > Penaeus > Penaeus vannamei. Next base: position 608,539 of record NW_020869111.1, on the reverse strand, counting down.
CCTCGACGTTATATGAGCCAGTGGAATGAAGACCCTATGACGACGTCTCATAAAGGCGAAAGGTCACAACACAAGCAACCACTGGGGCCTGTGGCTGATTTGAGTCTCGATGATAATAAAATGGCATTTGCGTGATCGTCGCACAATTCTGGCAATTTCAACTTTTATTTGGATAAACGGTCACTGATATTTTGCTATATTTTGATAGCTTGCCCATTTGTCAGTGAGTGTTATCGAGTTAGAGTTTCGAGTTTCCTCTTTTAGACGGGCTTGCAATGTGATTTATTGGGGATTTAATCATTATAAAGGTGAAATTAAATATGCTAATGTATCAGACACGTTCCTTGAAACTTATTCCGTAAAAATGAAACATTGCAGAACTAGGGGAATAAATAATGAATAAGGTACAATATTCAAAATATATGTTCTTGAATGTAGCGGCGGCACCTTCCCTCTAATTAGGAACGCGACCGGGAAATAGCTTCGGGTCGTGCAGGGCATACCTCGAGGCCCGCAGGTCGTCGTTACCTGAAGCCACACGACCACCTCGCACACCACGCCGCCCACCACCCACCGCCCACCGCTATCCCAAGCGCCGCCCGTGTCCCGCCGGGGCCCAGACGGATCAGCTCGAGGGCTCAAAGGACCTCTTTTAAAATGTCACGGAATAGGATCCCTGCGTGCCGGAGGGATCCTGAATGCAGTTTTAATCCGTCTTTGTGTTCTTAGGATAGGATAGGGAGACTAATTCTGCGGGTTTCTATTTACCGTTATCGATACCAACTGTGGAATAGGAAGAATGTGCGAATCGGATGCTGTGGGAAGAAAACATGTTCTGTAGCTTTATAGGATAGTCTAGTGAACTTATTGCCAGTGCTGTGATTCGGGGCCGGGTTACACCTTGGCAATATTTTTGAAAGAGAAATTTAGTAAAAAAGCTGCAGGTGATTGGTGATGAAAGCATTTAAGGGGCAATGGATGTGTGCGAAAAGTGAACGTTGTCATTCCTGTTACTGACGTCGGTAAACTTCCTCATAGATCCTTTGTGTGCCGATCCGCAATCCGGGGGACGATGCAGGACATTCATGTTTTGATTGCTTGTCCCTGTTGCACAGCTCCGTTCCTCCATTTCCCCTTAATCCTCCGAGGACAGCAGATGCACCCCAGCCCGACTGTAAATTAGCTATCGCAGTGGATGCGATGGTCAGCCAGGTACGCGATCCTGGCGGCCAATCAGATGCTGCATACAGGGCCAACCTTGCTGTATTAAATGCGGGTCGCCGTGTCACGTGATTCATGCATGCTGGCTTTACTCGGGACGGTGTTGCTGTGAGGTCAGCATACGCTGTCGAGAAGCGATGGCTTTGGACGTGTATATGTACGAACTTACAGAAACATACACAGACGAACGCCCACGGAAGTTGATGTCTTTACCAGAGCGAAATTTACGAGTCATGAAAAATAACTGCATGTCGGGGAAATATTGAACGGTGAGGTGATCGGCCAATAGTTTATTTGCGCGGGTCAAAAAGAAGCCCCGAGCAGCTTCATGACGGGAATGTTTCAAGGCAGAAGGGTAATATCGCGGCCAGCAACCGCCACATACCCTCGGGGTTCAGGGCCGCAGCCAACCTCACCGGAAAACGCCGCCTCCCCGTGACATGCAGGGAGACTTAAATACAGCATGGACATACCCGTGCTTACACCCTGGCACACAGACATACAGTGCGTACACATACATACATCAGTGCATATACAGATATGCTACCATACGGGCTGTATATACCCATGTATATATAGACATACACCCATGGGCATACAGACATACATCCAGGTACACACAGGCATACATGCAGACACATGTATGCACACCCAGACACATACTTGCACTCACATAGATGCACGCACAGACACACAGACGCGCTCGCGCACCGTTGCATGGTCGGGCGATTACCCGCACCGCCCGAGGCTGCTTGTGTTGACTCACTGATGGATGAACTGCAGTGCCAGCCGGGCCCCGTCGCGAGCAAATTGTCAGTGTTGTGCCGACCTGCGCCCGTGCGAGCGCCGCCGCGGCGAGCGCAGCCAATTTCGCTCGATTGATTGACGCGCGGGGAAAAAGGTCAAAAAATGTTTTTTACTGGTCGGTCGAGATATTAGGATATGTGTGTGTATGTGTGTGTGCGTGTGTGTGTGTGTGTGTGTGTGTGTGTGTGTGTGTGTGTGTGTGTGTGTTGTGTGTGTGTGTGTGCGTGAGTGCGTCTGTTCGTGCGCGTGTGCGTGTGCATTTGTGTCCGTCTTCATATGCATTTACATATGTGTATTAATGCGTATATCGATATATTTATTTGTCTATGCATTGCGTATGGAGTTGTGTTTGTATACATGTATTTATATTGTACGTAGGTTTAGTTGTATAATTACAGGCGTCCACACTTTCTTGAGTATCTGAGAAATATAATTTTTTTGTTTTTATTTTGTATTTTTATTTTGTTTTTATTAACTTTGTACAGGAGCCATTCATAGAAGAATACGTGTGATTACTTAGAACAGATCTGTCTGGCCTCTCGTTCTGTAGCTATTGTTACATTTTCAAACTTCGGAGAAGCGCGACGTTTATTGGGTGGCCCCGAGGTGCAGCTTTTCCTTGTGTCTTCAGTACTGTGTAAAAGGCAGTTGTTTCTGCGCTCTCGCTCCTCGCTCCTAGCCCTGTGCACGGGGCCAGGGAAATTGGCAAGTTCGGCCGGTTTACTGCATTTCCTGAAATTTTCATCTCGATTTGTCTTCAATGCCACTGTGATGGTTTAAGAAATGGAACAAATGTAATTCAGGGAATAAACCTGTTTATGTTTGACATTTGTATTCATATGGCAATTTGCATATGTTGTGCTACGTATGAATACGTAAGTTTCGCGAACTTAGTTTGGGAAATGTCTTTTTCATACGGACACACACATCCCCTCGTGCATACAGGTGTATATTCGAGTTTTATACTACAATAGTTGGGTAGTTTATTTCGAAGTTTCCTTTCTAGAATTACTTTATTGGTCTTCACGGGAAAATAAAACTTAAAACTAGCTTAACATGCACACTCGGTTAGGCTTACGCGCCGCCTCACGTGTAAGCCTAAGCCCTCTCTTCGGAAATAGCAGAGAGACCACCAGAAAAGAGCGATAATTAGTCACAGAAAGGGAAGATAAAGACCAGGAAATGTCGGCCGCAGAAACTGATAGCGAAATGGAGAAATGTCGAAAAGCCAAGGGGTGGAGTGGACATCCTGTGCTTCGAATGGACGTGTGTAAATGTGTGTGGATGTGTGCGTGTGGATGTCTGTGTGTTTCTGTGCGTGAGAGAGAGAGGGAAGGGGAGGAGAAGGAGGGAAGGGTGGTAGGGAGGGAGGTAAAAAGGGAGTGTGTGTAGAAGAGTGGGGGTAGATGGATGGGGGAGTGACGAGGGCAGACAGACAGACAGAGCGACAGAACGACACAGCGACAGACAGACAGACATTATGCACGCTTTATTATATGTGATTGGGGTGGGAGAGAGGGTACATGGAATAACACGCACCACGTTACCCTCGCGGAAGAAAGCCCTTATCGAAATTAGAGGAAGGGTGGATTGTGTTTAAAGTACACGAACACGTGTAGGGATCTCGTCTTGGTTATTTGCCGTTGTCTTTATCCTCGTGTTTTTTTCGTGTTTCTGTATGACTTCGAGAAAATACCCACCGATGACACTGTAGAGATTTTCTGGGCTAGCGCCATAAGCAGCTGTAGGAGCGCCAGGAGGTCCTACCACCTCTACAACCCACAGCTGGCGGTTGACCTACCGGCGCAGTTGAGGCGCTGGTAGTAAACACAAAGGCCGCGGGCCCTACAGATAAGCGCCGCAGGAAAAATGACAACCACACAAAAACACCAACCGTCGCTCTCCTTCGCCCCTAGAGCAACGGCGTCCAGATAATGATGCAGTTGTTCAGATCTCTCCTTTGATTTTGTTTTTGCAACTGGTCTTATCGGCTGTTTCATGAGAACCTCAGTGCTTTTGTAATAAGATTGTTTGTGTTTATAACGGTATTTTTGTATAATCTTCGAGTACTTAGATCTTACGGAATAACGTCGGTTGGTTGTAATGGCCCGGTATTGAATATATAATCTACCCGGGACGTCCCCTAAGAGGCGCCCTCGCGGAGGATGTAACCACCTCGGGCTTCTGCGGTCAATGGTGTACCTGTGAACCGTAGACATCTAGTCATTATCATTTATATGATTTATTTATACCTGCCATTAAACTTGTTAAGAAAGCTTTAGATTCGGGTTTAATTAGAAAAGTAGATTGCTTTCTTGGCAAAGGATTGTTCACTACCTTACCGGCGTTCGTTTATGTTGTCCCGTCTCCCCTTGTCATGCATCGTATCATGACAAAGGCCTTCGGAGAGAAGGGCGGGATGTAAACATGACGTCCGCTTTCCCGCAAGAGCAGGTGCGACGGAGCGACCTCCAAGCATCGCCAAAAGTAATTATCCCAAAGGCTCCTAACGCGCTGCCTATTGCACGAAGAAGCCCAGATCCTGTAGCTAAGTACTCTCGCGGGAGTATCAAATTCCGCGCCGAGCTTCCCCGGGGAAACGTTATTAGTTTTGTCGGAGGGCGCAGACGTTTGGGCTCCTCGTAAAGACCTTGCCACG
>NW_020869111.1:581352-596352 GCF_003789085.1 Penaeus vannamei | reverse complement strand
CCCCTCTTCCTCTTTACTTCGTTTCCCTTTTCCGGGTCTCCTTCTCTCCTTTTACCCTTCCACTCCCTCTTACATTCTATCTATCTATATATCTATCTATCTTTCTCATTCCATTTTTCCCAATTTTGTAAATAAAACGATGGCGAAGGAGTTGGAAGAGAGGAAGATAGAGAGAAAGAAGGGGGCAGTAAAATAAAGGCATATGTAGTACAAACATAACAAAGGGAGTAGGAAACATAAAGAATATCCTATGACTAAGAAAAAAATAAGAAATACGAGGGCGAAAGGGAATTATAAGTCCGGCGATATCTGATATACAGCGAGGGAGATGATATCGGGGGGAACGGAGGGGAGGGGAGGGAGGGGCAGAGGGGGAAGGGGAAGATACCCCCCCCCTCCGGAAAAGGCTTATTGCTCGCCTCACTGGAGTGGACGTTTTGTAGGCTGGGTAGAGGTCCTTCAAGGAGGTGGAAGAGGGAAGGGAATGGGAGGAGGAGGAAGGGAGGGAGGGAGGGAATGGGAGAAGTAGGAGGAAAGAGGAAGGGAGGGAATGGAGGAGGAGGAAGAAAGGAGGGAATGTGAGGAGGAGGAAGAAAGGAGGGAATGGGAGGAGGAGGAGGAAGGGAGGGAATGGGAGGGCGGAGGAGGGAGGGAGGGAGGAACGGGAGAAGTAGGAGGAAGGAAGGGAATGAGAGGAGGAGGAGGGGAAGAAATGGGCGGCGGAGGAGGGAGGGAGGGAGGGAACGGAACGGGAGAAGTAGGAGGAGGAAGGAGGAAGGGAGGGAATGAGAGGAGGAGGAGGAAGGGAAGAAATGGGAGGAGGAGAAGAAGAGAGGGAATGGGAGGCGGAGGAAGAAGGGAGAGAATGGGAGAAGGAGGAGGAGGAAGGGAGGGAATGGAAGGAGGGAGATGAGATTGGTGGGAGGAGGAGGAGGAAAGGGGAAGTGAAGGGATGAGGAAAGACGGGGAGGGAGAAGGGATTGGTAATAGGAAGAAGGATGGAAAGGGAGGAGAAAAGGGAGGGAAAAGAGAGAAGGGAAGGCAAGTGGGAAGTGGAAAGAGGGGAGATGGGGAAAAGGGAAAATGGAAGGCAAGTCGGAAGTGGAAGAGGGGAGATGGGGAAAAGGGAAGGCAAGTGGGAAGTGGAAGAGGGGAGATGAGGAAAAGGGAAAAGGGAAGGAACAAGAAGAAGAATAGAGAAATCTGAGATGGGACCGGGCCAGGAGGATGGAGCAGTAAGAGGGAGGGGATTAGGGTAAGGAGAGAGCAAGGATGAGGCTTGGGGAATGGGAAAGGGAAGCGCGTGGAGGGAGGGAGGGAGGAAGGGAAGGAGAGGAGAGGAATTCGGAAAGAACCCACCCGCCTGTATTGGAGATCGATGGGCACTTTTCACAGAGCGATTTCTGCGTTAAGGGAATAAGAAAAGTTAGTCCATTTTTTTATACCTTTTTTTTTACACGGGGTCTCGGCCTACCACGCGAGGTTCCCAAATTGTCGTCGGGGAGTCAATGATGGCGAAAAGAGAGCGGCGGCGGTCGGGAAAATTCCATATTGTTCGGTGACATGTAAAACCTCGGATGAGAAAGGGCATTTGGAGTATTGGAGGGACGGGGAATTGGCGGCGGGGGGGGGGGGGGGGGGGGCGCTCACGAAGGTCCTGCGCCCAGGAATGACTGGCGCCGTTATCGGTGTTGTCTGTGGGGTGTGTTGTTGTTGCCTCGTTTTTTTTTTTTTTTTTTTTTTTTCTTTTTTCTTTTCCTTTCCTTTTCCTTTTTTTTTCTTTTTTTTTTCTTTTTCTTTTCTTTCTTTTCTTTTTTTTTTTTCTTTTCTTTTCTTTTTTCATTTCTTTTCTTTTTACTGTGTGCAACGAAGTACTAAAAGAAATGTTAAATTAAGAGTAATGGATTATCTCCATCTTTTAACGTCGACTCAAGACATGCTTCACGTCCCCGTGGTCTCGCCGCCAAGATGACACGTTCGACACGCTAATTCCGCTGATGTGAACAGCTGCCGTAATTCAGGCAAGAAAGCGCCTTGATGAATTAGACTCTGAAATTAGACTCAGTGAAAGGAAATGATCGAAAGTATTAACACCGCCATTCGTCGATGTAGCTATTTTTCTTGTTTATTTGTTTTGTGTTGTAGCGACTCTTTGTTCTTGTTTCTTGTTCATTTGTTTATTTGTTTATTTGTTTTGTGTTGTAGCGACTCTTTGTTCTTGCTCTCTGTTGAAGCTCGTGATTTAATTGATGGGATTATCCTCGTCGTCGTTGGTCGTTGGTGCTGTTTTGATCAAGTTCTCAGCTTCGATTTCGTCTGCCTGGTTCGAGTCGAATGAATCATTCATCATCGAGGGCGATATCTCTCGGTTTTCTCTCGGCTTTTGAATTATATTCTTTGAAAGTTAATGTGTTTCTCGTAAAGAGATTAATCATGTCTCTCGAAAGTGGAAATCAGATTTATTTTTTTGTAGCAGACGCTGGTGGGACTGAGACTGTCGTGTTTTTTTTTTTCTTTTTTTTTTTTTTTTTTTTTCTTACTTTTGTGCTCCCCTCTCTCTCTCTCTCTCTCTCTCTCTCTCTCTCTCTCTCTCTCTCCTCTCTCTCTTCTCTCCTCTCTTTCTCTCTCTCTCTCTCTCTCTTTCTTTCTTTCTTTCTTTCTCTCTTTTCTTTCTTTCTCTCTCTCTCTCTCTCTCTCTCTCTCTCTCTCTCTCTCTCTCTCTCTCTCTCTCTCTCTTTCTTTCTTTCTCTCTCTTCTCTCTCTCTCTCTCTCTCTCTCTCTCTCTCTCTCTCTCTCTCTCTCTCTCTCTCTCTCTCTCTCTCTCTCTTCTCTCTCTCTCCCTCCCTCTCTCCCTCTCTCCCTCTCTCTCTCTCCCCTCTCTCTCTCTCCCCTCCCTCTCTCTCTTCCCCCTCCCTCTCTCTCTCTCTCCTCTCTCTCCTCTCTCCCTCTCTCTCTTCTCTCTCTCTCTCTCCCTCCCTCTTCCCTCTCTCTCTCTCTCCTCCCTCTCCCTCCCCTCCTCCCTTTCTCCTTCTCCCCTTCTCCCCCCTCCCCTTCCTTCTCTTCCTCTCCCCTCCCTCGTTCTTCCTTCTCTCCCTTCTTCCTTCTCTGCCATCCTCCCATTTTACTCCACTCTATGTGTATGCCTGATTGTGTACTTTGTGAGAGACACAGCAAATGCCCGAGGAAGACATATGGAGGGTAAGTGGAAGGGAGAGAGTGAGAGTGAGAGAGAGCCATTTCGAAGAGGGCTGGAGACCGAGAAACCGAGAGGGGGCGATAGTTTGGTAATGATGATAGATGGTCCCGACGCGGAACATCTCCGCGGCCGCGCCGGCTCGCGATAACAGATCGCCTTCCCTCCGGCTTTCCATTATCGGCGTCGCATGACTGTTTGTTTAGTCCACACCCGCCTTAATGAGCCTTCCGGAGCGGCCGAGAGGGGAGGAAAAAGGGCGAGTGGATCATTTGTTCGTATCTATTAACAGTAATTGGAAATGGGCGCGTCGTGCACAAGTCCGTGAATCATCGTGTGAGGGAGAGAAGGAACCCCTAAGATCCGGCGAGTGTGTTCGTGAAGGTGTTGAACGGCCGAACGAGGTTCATTTGTTTCGTCGCGTCTGACCCTGAATTGATGAGGGCGGGCGAGCTAAAAGTTCCGCTGGCCGCGTCTGGCCGCCTTCCCACGCACTTCTTTTTTGTGCGTTTATATTTATCGGTTTTATCTGATTGCCTATATCCTTTAGTTTTTATAGGCTGACGAGAAATGCCGACCGCACCTGGCGAGTTCTTAATGGCCAGCCCGAGGTGGCGACGTGTTTGTTAGACAGATAGCCTATGTACGTGTTAGTCGTGCATGCGCGCGCATGGGTCGGACTCCCCGTCGTGAAATATTACGCAGATGCTATCTCGTGCGTGTCTGGCGGCGGCTCGCTCCTGTCGTTAGCGCGGCCGAACCCCGCCCTGGCGCAGACCATGGAGGAAAGGGTGTACTGTACGCAGGCGATTGGTATCCATCGGTCTTACAAAGGGACAGGAAGAGCAAAGAGGGGTATAAAGAAATAGAGAAGGAAAGGGAGAGAATATGGAGAGATAAGATAGAGATAGAGATAGAGATAGAGATAGAGATAGAGATAGAGATAGAGATAGAGATAGAGATAGAGATTAGAGATAGAGATAGAGATAAGATAGAGATAGAGATAGAGTAGAGAGAGAGAGAGAGAGAGGAGAGAGAGAGAGAGAGAGAGAGAGAGAGAGAGAGAGAGAAGAGAGAAAGAGAGGAAGAGGGAGGAGGAAAAGGAGAGATAAAGAGGAAAAAGAGATAGAGAGAGAGTGATGGAAAAGGAAGAAGAGAGAGGGGGGGGAGAAAGGAGGAGAGGAGGGGGAAAGGAGAGAGAGGGGGAGGAAAAGGGAGAGAGAGAGAGAGAGAGAGAGAAGAGAGAGAGAGAGAGAGAGAGAGAGAGAGAGAGAGAGAGAGAGAGAGAGAGAGGGGGGGGGGGAGAGAGAGAGAGAGAAAAGAGAGGAGGGGGGGGAGGAAAGAGAGGGGAGAGAGAGGAGGGGAGGGGAAAGGGAGGGAGAGAGGGGAGGGAAAGGGAGGAGGAGGGAGGGGAAAGGAGAGAGAGAGGGAGGGGAAATGGAGGGAGAGGTCGCTGCATCTGCTAGTTCAGCAAAAAAGTAATACGAGATTGCGCTGGACATTTTTACCATTTCGCATGATGGAAGAGAGAGTCGTGAGCGCCCTCGCCGAAGCAAGGGGGTGGGGGGTGGGGGTGGGGTGGGCCATTACTGGGTGGTCGTACGTCACTGCGATGGTCCGCCCCTTCCGTCTTCGGCAATCCCACAGGACGGGCATGTCGCGGCACTGATCTGGCTGGCACAGTGCCCGTAACTGCGCTAGTTGAGGTAATGCCGCCTAGTTTGAATGCTGGGGACGTTCGCTAAACCACTGGAAAATTGCCGCCGAAATTGATGTGCCAGCTTTTTAAGGACACACATGCGTGGCACCGAAAGGTCGCGTTTGCTGCCCTAGTTCTCTTGAATGCAAAGGAACTTCTCAGCTTCTCAAAAGAAAAGAAAGAAAAAAAAAGAGAAAAACGCATATATGACATAGTGCTAAAGAGGGACACTTGAACAAGCAGTCGTACAGAGACCGATGGCAAAAGCGATTGATTGGCTGGCAAAATGGCACAGACCAAAGTCGAACGTGAATGGATTGATTGGCCTCAGAGGACGGAGAGAGAGAGAAAAAAGGTCGGTGATTTATACATGCCGAAAAGGGAGCTATAGTCGGACTAGTATGAAGTGACATGATGGATGCTGCCTCGCCCAGGCTATAGATTATAAATGTTTGTTTGTCTCGGGGCTGATGCGACTTAGAGATAGAGAGGGAGGGAGAGGTCGAACATGATATATAAAGAGTATTTTTGCTGGTGTTGGTATTCTTTATTTGTTATCATTGTGCCTTACGAGAATGTGGGTTAAGGTATTTTCTTTCGTGGTTAATGCAACCTCTTTGGTGAAGCAACGCTCAGAGAAAGAGAAAGATTTTTAGAGTAAATGAGTGGCTGCAGGAGCTCTCATAATTACATGCTTTCCAGATGATGGAGATGAGATACGTTGATTGAGAAGACTTGAAGGGGTTTAATATAAAGTGTGTGTGTGTGTGTGTGTGTGTGTGTGTGTGTTGTGTGTGTGTGTGTGTGTGTGTGTGTGTGTGTGTGTGTGTGTGTGTGTGTGTGTGCGTGTGTGCGTGTGTGTGCGTGTGCGTGTGCGTGTGCGTGTGCGTGTGCGTGTGTGTGTGTGTATGATATCTGTCGACAATGAAAGTTGTCAAATAAGACGAGTTTGTTATATCTGTTATAGACTTCGGAAATTACCACTAGTCATCGCGTATGCGATCGGTATATTTCTTCTAATGTACTGTTTTGTGTTTCGGTACTTTTTGTTTGCAGTGACTTGGCTTTGGTGAGCTATTTTCCTTCACACTTTTCCTTTTTAATCGTTTCTGTTATAGTAGAAGGTTTTCTCGTTGGTGCTCAAAAAACGTCTTGGAAGTTTCCGGTGGGCAAGAGAATCGTATATCAGGTTACCGCAACAGCAAATGTAAAACTTTAGATTCATAGTGCTTGTCGGTGTTTCTTGCTGGTCTGTCTGTGTGGCTGCTGTGGGAGAGGATGCAGCCGGGAGAGTCACGGGGGCTTCCAAATGCGGCTGCTCGTCAAGGGCCTCTCTCGGAAAGCGGGGGTCTTCCAGCAGCGTCACTCCCGGAACATTATTTGGCGCTGTTTTTTTTTTTTTTTTCTTAAAAGAAATAGTGTTTTTGGACGTATAAAAGTTGAGCACGTTTAAATGGAATGACGGGGTAGCTCTGGCTTCTCCCTTCTCTCCGTCTTTCCTCCTCCTCCTCCTCCCTCTCCCTCTTATTATTATTATTATTATTATTATTATTATTATTAATAGTTAGTAGTAGTAAGTAGTAGTAGTAGTAGTAAAGTAGTACTACTACTACTACTACTACTACTACTACTACTACTACTACTACTACTACTACTACTACTACTACTACTACTACTACTACTATACTACTACTCCTCCTCCTCCCCCTCACCCCTCCTCCTCTTCTTCCCTCCCTCTCCTTTCCTCCTCCTCCACAACTCCCTCTCCTCATCCTCTTCCTCCCTCTCCTCCTCCCCCCACCATCCTCTTCTCTCTTCCTCCTCCTCCTCCCCCATCCTCATCCTCTTCCTTCCCCCACCATCCTCTTCCTCCTCCTCCCCCATCCTCATCCTCTTCCTACTCCTCCTCCTCCTCCTCCTCCTCCTCCTCCTCCTCCTCACCCCCATCCTTCTGCTTCTCTCCCTACCTTCTTCTTCCTCCTCTCTCCCCTCCTCTTCTTCCTTCCTCTCCTCCTCCTCCTCCTCCTCCTCCTCCTCCTCCTCTCCTCCATCCTTCTCCTCCTCACCCCATCCTTCTCCTCCTCCTCCTCTCCTCACCCCCATCCTTCTCCTCCTCCTACTCTTCCTCCTCCTCCTCCTCCTCCTCCTCCTCCTCCTCCCTCCTCCTCCTCCTCCTCCCTCCTCCTCCCCCCCCCTCCCTCTCCTCCCTTTTCACGAGCTCATCCTTATCCTTCTCGCCTTTGTTCCCTAGATCTAATAAAGACTCTACACGCCTCATATTTTCGAGGCAACACCGGCGTGTGCTAACAAGTAAGTGTTATTAGCCGGGAAGATACGGACGGAGATAAGAACATCAGCCGACCGAGAGAAAAGGCGCAAAAAAAGGACATGGGGCGTTGCAGCTTTATCGCGAGAATATCGTGTAGAGGCTATCCGAGGGGAGGCATGGACGACGGCGGAAATTGCCCGGCGCCTGCAGTAATGCAGACGTATGTGGTGTGGGAGACAGCTTGTGCAGTGGGAGGCAGCTTACGTATGTGGGAGGCAGCTTACGTATGTGGGAGACAGACGTATGTAGACAGCTTACTTGTAGGGAGACAGCTTACTTGTGTGGGAGACAGCTTACGTATGTGGGAGACAGACTACGCATGTGGGAGACTGCCGACTTATGCGAGAGACAGCTTGCGCATGTGGGAGACAGCCTACCTTGTTCTGTCTTGATGTCGATTGGCTCATGGCGGCCGTCCGTTCCTTCGATTTCGATTTTTGCCCTGTGTGAAGGCCGAGCTCTTGGGGGGGGGGGGTATGGGTCCTGTGCTTGAGAGTACTTGCTAATTATCCTCGTAGGAATTAGCATATTGGGCGCGTCGGTTGGATGTGAAAAGCGGGCTCGGGAAAGTAGCGAGCGTGATATGATTTACAAGGTGGTTAGGAGAGAGTGGGATTATCTTGGATTATGATGTTTTTTGTTTATGATTATCATTTTGAATCAGATATTAAGATAATGGTGAGATTCGTATTCGCCGCAGTGTCAAAAATAACTGTGATTGTATATAAGAAGCGGCCATTGTGCTGAAATTGTTACGAGTAAATTATCAACGAAATTAGAATTGCGTCTGTTTGTCTCCACTTCTATCGTCTCTGATTTGCTATCTTAGGACGAATGGAAGGAAAAAAAATCCTCGATAACACAGCTTAGATGGCACCTGACTGAGCAAATATTTTCTTCCCTTTTTATTTATTTTTTCAATCTCTGCTTCACTTGACGTTCTGAATGAAGAGATTACAGGAAATACAGTTCATTGAAACATACGATTTTTTTTCCCTATTTGCCGGCGTTTTATATTAACGTCGATGACGCGCAGTTTTGCCAGTCGTAAAGGTAGTTTATTTTCGAAGATTACGACTTTGAACTTGGTCTTATTATGGATTCTCGTTGGAAGTATCAAAGTGTCTACACAAGGGGTGGGGAGAGGGAGAAACAGGGGGAGAAGAATAAAAGAGGGAGATGGGGAGGGAGGGAGAGCGGAAAATGAAAAAGTGGTGGAGAAGGAAGTGGAAAAGTAGCAGTAGCAGTATCAGGGAAGCGGGAGAAAAAGAGAAAATATCGATAAAGGGAAGAACCTCGTGGAGGCCTTTGTAGATGTAAAAGAATATAATAATCCGATCGCAAATTCCGAGTCCAGACGACCCGCGCAGCCGACGAGTCTCCTCCCTGCAGGTCTGGCGCCAGAGATGTCTGTTGTGCATGATATGTGAGGGAGGGACTTCTCTGCATGAGGCGCTTACCTCCACCGGCAGTGAGGGCGCAGTGGAAGGCGAGCGGCTTAATGAAAACCACGACAGACAGACTAGGGAATCGTAGCTTTATGGTGGTCTGCGCGGGGATACCTCGAGTCGGCGCGCGATGATACTGCTTGTTGCACGTCCGCGGAATGGGCATCACGTCGCAAGCTAATAAAACAAGATTAGCATCGCCGAGTTTATTTTGATTTACAGCCGTCGTAGCGAGAGGGCGCCGCGCACGATTTCTTTTGAGCGGTTTTCAGCGGTGGAGGTGCGGGCGCGCACAACCAGAATATAAAACTGTAATTTTATGGCTGCGCTGGCCGATGATATCGACAGATCGCCAGTCTCCAAGGGACTGCTTGTTCATCTACCTCGCCGGCTCGGGCTAACTTGACTGGGGTTTCAGAAAGGCTTTCGGCGAGAGGAGTATTTAGAAAGGAGATCCGCTGGAGAGAGGGATTTTGTTGAAAGCAAAAGCGAGGGCGATAATGAGAGGCTTCCTGTCTGGTGCTGTTGTGGACGGTTCAAAAGGACAAGGGGGTAGGGGGGGCGACGACCAATGGTTCTCTCACCCCCACTCCGGTCATTATGTAAACCTAATTGCTTGTGATTGTCGAATTTAGGAATTGATTTATGTAACTATTTCGACGATCGAGCCAAATTGCTCGGCGTAATGACAGAGGACAATTTGGGAGTGCTTTGTTGTGCTCGGGCCTGTGGTTTCTGGTCTCTTTTGTCTGGTGTTCCTCTGTTTCAACGGCGGGGCCTTTAGCCGGAATTTATTTTATTTTGCTCTGACACAAAGGGGTGCCTCCCACACCAGAAGCTTTTCCGTCGCTGCCTTCGTTCTTTCATGTTTCTTCGATCTAACTCTGTTCAGCCAAATTGAGCTTGATGCACCGATACTCTGTTACGTTCCATTTGAATATATTACTCTTGGCAGTGGTAGTGATTGCGAGAGAGTGAATGTGAGTGAATATGAGGGAGTGTGAGTGAGTGAATGAATGAATGAATGAATGTGAGTGAATAAATGAATGAATGTGAGTGAGTGAATGTGAGTGCGAGTGAGTGAATGTGAGTGTGAGTGAGTGAATGTGAGTGTGAGTGAGTGAATGTGAGTGTGAGTGAGTGAATGAGTGTGAGTGAGTGAATGTGAGTGTGAGTGAGTGCGTGTCTGTGTGTGTATATGTGTTTGTCAGAGTGTTTATGTTTTAATCTAATTACACCTTTTCCCATCATCCATTCTGTAACCATTATATACCAGTTTTTGTACAAAATGCCATGCCCAAAAGGTGGGCTAGACAAAATTTGCCCTTTCTCACTTGCCGTTCATTAGAATATTATTCTGTCGTTGTAGCCTTTAACCTTGTCATATAATTATCGCATGCAACTAGTCCTATATACCAAGGTCCACCTATCGCCCACGCCCACACGCAACGTACTCCCACCTTTACACGCCCACTGTTTGTGTTGTACACGCCTTCCTCCCACGCTAGTCTGTGTCGCACACCAGCTGTTCCCTCGGCAGGAAGAGCGGAGTGTCATCTACTTTATTTCTCCATCAAGATTCAATTATCCGACGTTAATAATGAATTTCCCGGGCCGCTGCTAACTGGTTCTAGCGAATGAGGGGTGATATGAGGCCCTGTGGCAGCAGTGCGTAAGGGCGAGATTCCCTCTAACACGCGGCGGCTCGAGGCTTACCGTGTGCTGCGTATGGATTTTTGGTCAAAGCTCAATTTCTTTATATTTTATGGCATATTCGCCGAAAAGTTTGCGAAAAGAGAGAAGACGTATGGAAATTAGTGACTTTTTTCTTTACAAGGAAAGTCCCGGCTAAAACTTTTTTTTTTTTTTTTTAATTCTACTCTTTTTTACGCAAAGTGTTTTATCAAGTTTAGAGTAAAGTCGCGGGAGTAAAGTATGGATCGGAGGCGGCGTAAGCATGGCAGGCTTTGGTATCCGGGTGTCAGACAAAAGGGATGCGCACCCTTAAGCAAATCAAGCGGATAGAACTGTCATCCTCACTCACGCCTCGCCCCCTGACGCGTGTGCTGGCGTAGTCGTCACGGGGGGGGGGGGGGGGGGAGAGAGAGAGAGAGAGAGAGAGAGAGAGAGAGAGAGAGAGAGAGAGAGAGAGAGAGAGAGAGAGAGAGAGAGAGAGAGAGAGAGAGAGAGAGAGAGAGAGAGAGGGAGGGAGGGGGGGAGGGAGAAAAGAGAGGGAAAGAGAGGAAGGAAGGAAGGAAGGAAGGAACGAACGACAGAAGGAGAGGGGAGGGGGGGGGGGGGGGGGGGAGGAGGACCGACTGACGCATAATAAGTAGACAATTGTTCAAGCGACAAAAAGCGGGACGGAAAACACCATAGAAAAGCTTGAGGTTTTTCCCTTTAGCCTTTGGCGAGACCCAAGGTTCTCTTCCCCTTAGCAGGGTTCTCCGCCTGATTATCGGCCAGATTGGCGGGTCGAGTTTGATCCAAGGTCACGGGGGGGGCGGTTTGGGCTTTTAACTTTTCAACGTTTTTATGTCCATACTGAAATAATTGTAACAATAGGATGTATATAATTATATAAGTGTATATGTATATATATTACATTTTACATCTATGTATATACACATAAACAAATACACACGCACATGCATGCATAAATACATACATATACATACATACATACATCATACATACATACATACATACATACATACATACACATACATACATACATACATACATACATACATACATACATACATACATACATATACAGACATACATATGTAAATGTGTGTGTATATTTATATTTATATTTGCATACATATCTGTGTACACTTTCCATGACGTGGGTCTGTTCAGTCATTACAGAAGAGACAGTTTGACAGCTTGGTATCTAAGTATGCCATCATGTCAGTGGAGAACCGCTGCGATTGATGCAGTTCACACGCAGTTTTCTAGTTGTAGCTATTCGTGGGAAAATCTTATTTTCTTTAGTGTTTACTTTTATACTATTTTCTCTCTCCATTCTGTTTCCATCTTTCACTCTATATATATATAATATATATATATATAATATATATATATATATATATATATATATATATATATATATATATATATATATATATATATATATATATATATATTATTATTATTTGTATTATTTCTGAGCCATTTCTCTCTTCCTGCCCTCTCCCTTTTTCAACCTCCCCCAGATATTCCATTCTCCTCTCGATTTTCCTTCTTTTCCCTCTTTTCTCAATAAAAGGCCCTCATCATCGCTGGCTCCTCCCATGTTTTACAAATTCCAGAACATCGCGTGTGCCGTTAAGGGCGGTCTGTTTTGTCAGGCAGAGCGGGGAATTCTTAAAATGCGGCGCAGTAAAGCCGACAGCATAAGCCCTTTGGGGTATTTTTCTTCGATTTCCCATTTCTAAAAATGCTTTTCATCAGCGCCACAAAAATGCAGCAACGCATGCAAAAATGCAACGTCACAACCGGCCGGCCGCGCGCTCGCTCTCACGCACGCACTCTCGGTCTCGTCCGCGTTCGCTCTTGCTCGCGCGCTGATTTTCACTTTTCCCCTTTTATTCGCCGTCTCCTCGTTTTTTTGTTTTTTTCATATTATAATTCTAGGGACACGTAGACGCCCCTGTACAGCGTTTGGATCACCGCCATGTTGCGAGCTGGGGAAAGAGGGAGGGAGATGGAGAAGTAGAGAAAAAGAGGGCGGAAGAGAGAGATAAAGAGGGAGAGTGAGGGCGAAAGTGAGAAATATATCACCGGATTACCGAGCTCGGAGGCGTGTGTTCTCCATCTTGCGCGAGGGATGTTGTGGGCCAGAAAATTCCTCCTCGCGAGTCTGGCCGAGCACTTGTGCCTCTCGAGGTTTAGCGATCGCCATCAGCCTCGCTCTCGAACGGGAGGGACCTCAGTGAGCGATAAGTCATGCCGATTATTCCGGTCGGCGATCATACGCTTTTCCCCATCTCTTTTCTTCCGAACTAGTTGGGTAATATTGACTTGCGGCTGATAGTGTGGTGGCGATAGTTATGATATGGATGAAAATGGCCCTGATACTGCCCGTGGAGTGATGCGGTTGCTGGCGCAGACGGTGCCAGTGCCAGCGCCCGGACCCGATGGCGAACGAGGGGACGCGGCCGCGACCCTTAATTAGCTCGCGCGAGCGCAGAATCCGTCGCCGCAGAGAGTCGAGAAGTTTGGAGTGTATGGCGCTGATAAGAGGCGGCGCTCTAAGTGCGGCCATTTATATGCAAATGACGAACATTTTTCTCCTTGATGGTCGCTTTTTGTATTCAATTGAATCCATTCTTGCCAAGAGAATTAAGATAGCGGTACCTGGGCGACGCTTTTCCCTTGTGGGGAGATTTCATTTTAATGAATTTGATTGTGTCGTGTTCAAAGGGACTCGGGGTGAGGGCTGAGAACGAAAGATTTTAATGTAATATAATCGAGGGGGCGGTTGATATCATCCATTCAACATCAGCTTCGTAATCGACTTGTTTTTCTCTCAGGTACATTCCGGCTTTTATAGTATTACCTAAATAAATCTCTTGTGTTTTCCGGAGTATTGGCTTAAAGAGCGGAGGTCTTATGTTTTCTAGCACCGGCTTCGTTAACTCGTAACATTTCGTCGACTACACCTCGTCAGCGTAACTTTAATATCGTTCGTTGTGCTAAGCGAGATGATTCTCAGTTCACTTTTTTGTGTGGGCGTGTGAGGGGATGTGGGTGGTGGGTGGGGCCCATCGATGAGGGTCTGCAGCGGCACGGGCGTTTTAATTTTGATGTCTGGAAACAAAATTGCCGAGACACTAGTGGGCTGCAGCGCGCCCGGGAGGCCTGAGCTTGGGTTCATTGGGGAGTTCATGTTTCCTTTTTCTTCTTCTTGAACTGATTACGTTTTATTTTTATAAGAGTTGGTTGGAATTTTTAAGTTGGCTATATTTATATTGTAAGCTTTTGAAGAAGGTGTATCAAGTTAGTCGTTAGCGCATATGCGTGTGTAGGGGAGGCCCTGTTGTGAATTTTTTTAAGTATTGTTAGTGGCGTGGAAGGAAGGATCGTTAAGAATCGTTGGTCCAGAAGGAGAGGCAGGCAGACAGGCAGGCAGACAGGCAGGCAGGAAGGCAGATTGACTGATTGAATGACAGACAGACGTGCAGTCAGGTAATCAGGCAGCCAGACAGACCGACAAAGACCAGAGGGGCGCCTGATTCCCTGACACACCCAAAGTGTCTTCTGATAGACTAATCCAGTTAGACCACGACCTTGACCTTGACCCCAGTCCCATGGAAAATCAGATCAGGCTGTTTGTAAGGCCAGCGCACACACACACACACACACAACACACACACACACACACACACACACACACACACACACACACACACCGAGGCCTGGCCATTTCAAGGTACGACTCCAGAGGGTTCTTTTGTGCTGAATGTCTGAATTCTGGGTCGCGTCAGATCGACGGAGGACTCGCCTAAGGGTATATGATATTGTGGACGCCGGAGCCTTGCATTGTGACGCGAAGGAGACAGTGATTGGTGTTTCTTTTCCAGGTTTCAAAGTATTCAGGTTAATGACAGGCGGACAGATGTATAATCACACACAGCCAAAGGGCGCCGGAGGTTTCTTTGCAGGATCATGCATAGTGGATGAAATGAACTCTTCACGCGGCTTTCACGCTCCTTCATGAAGTATTCAGCGCAGATTTGGAGATCATTTTTTTTTAATGTTTCGTGCATTTTCTTTCCCTTTCTGAGGTGGATATTTTTTTCTTTCGTGGAGGTGGATGAAATTCGCGGCCTTGATGCGAACGAGGATTTTATTATTATTTTTTCGTATATAAAGGTCCGAACCGCCACCGTAGACAAGAAAATGGACAAGAGGAAGAGGAGGAGGAGGAGGACGCAAGGGCGAGAGCGGACGCGGGATAAGGAGGAGCGATAATAGGGGAAATGGCTGAGGGAGATAATATGATTACGTGGCGCATAAGTTTGCAGAATGGGAAGGAGGCGAAGGCTGGGGAGGGTATTTGGAGGGAGGTAAAGAGATAGGGAGGATGAGAGGGAGAAGGCGAAAGAGGAAAAAGAGAGATGGAGGGAGAGAGAGGGATGGAAGGAGAAAGAGAGAGATAGAGGGAGAAAGAGAGAGAAGAGAGAGAGATAGAGGGAGAGAGAGAGATAGAGAGAGATAGAGGAAGAGAAGAGAGAGATGGAGGGAGAAAGAGAGAGATGGAGGCAGAGAGATGAAGGGAGAAAGAGAGATTGAGGGGGAGGGAGATGGAGGGGGAAAGGGA
>NW_020869111.1:573852-576352 GCF_003789085.1 Penaeus vannamei | reverse complement strand
AAACAGAACCCGGAGCGCAGAACAGGGTACAGTCGCCCCTTCCCCCCCGCGGGCTGTCATCCGCCTGTCGCGTCGGAACCGAAATGACGAACCGCTCCGCCTGTATCCGGACGTCGCTCTCGCCGGCGAAGTGTAAATGACAGCACGATTAGAGTGGAGTCAGTGAGATTAATGCGATGCCAGAATTGCAATTGCGTTAGTAGTGTCCGTTTCGATGCTCTGTTGCAGGTGGAAGGGATAGTTTGCTGGTTAATATCGCGATAGGTGGTTGGTGATCGATGAGTGGGAGTCAGTATCCGTGTTCTTTTAGTTTCAGTGTCACTTTAGCTTCAGTGCCATTTTAGTATAAGTGTCATTTTTCGAGTGTCACTTTAGCTTCAGTGCCATTTTAGTATAAGTGTCATTTTAGCTTCAGTGTCAAGTCAGTGTCACTTTAGTCAGTGTCATTTTTCAGTATCAGTGTAGTGTCCTTTTAGTTCAGTGCCATTAGTTTCAGTGTCATTTTAGTCAGTAGTCACTTTAGCTTCAGTGTCAGTGTCACTTTAGTATCAGTAGTCAGTGTCATTTTAGTATCAGTGTCATTTTAGTATCAGTGTCATTTCAGTATCAGTGTCATTTCAGTATCAGTGTCATTTCAGTATCAGTGTTTTGTGTCAGTGTATGAGTGTAAGTGCCATATTAGTATCAGTGTAATATTAGCATCTGTGCCATTTTGATGAAGTAAAACGCGGAGCGGCCGTGACCGGCGTGTTGTTATTTACGTCGCCTTATTTGCTTAACGCGGTCGCACGAATTGAAGCTAATGCGGCGATTTTTTGGCGCGGGAAATTGATAATTGCAAGGAATGCGCACCGCAAACGACATAAAAATCTCCTTTATTACAGTAAGTTGGTTGGGGTGGCGGTGGAGCTTGGAGGGGGGGGGGTTGGAGTGAGCGAGAGGGGTGGAAAACAGTAACGGAATGTCGTTGTGTAAGACAGCCCCCCGCGGCGCTGTCAGAAAGGCCAGATCCTATCATTGGCCGTGGCACCATAATATAGGGGGTGGGGGGAGGGGGCCGGCGTGGGGGAGGCTGTTGTCAGAAAGAGAAAGAGAGAGGAAGGGGTCAGGCACATCACGCACGCCGTTGGTATCAGGCTTTCAAAAAAATAAAGTTGAAATTCAGCGATTGATTTTTTTTTTTTTTACATTCAGATAAATGGCGGGATCCAGTGATACCGAATTCTATTCTTTTTCTCAGCTGTTTCTTTCTGTTATTCCATGGCGGCGTTTTTTCTTCGTGGTGATGTCCTTGCGGGTCTTAATAATCCTCGTGTTTCACTTTACCTCGGTGATCTTTTTTAATATCTCTCTTTATTTTTAAAATGTTGCAATGTTTTTATGTTTTTACTTTTTTTCTTTGCTTTGTTGAATTACCTTTTGTCTTGTTCCTTTTCTGTTGCATTCTTCGATGCTATCAGCCGCCGCAGTCACGCTACCGTTGACTTGTTTCAGCATCTTCGCCCTTTTCGGCTGTTCTTCCAAGCCGTGTGTCCCGATGGCCCTGTTCTCTCCCTCCCTTTTTATCGTTTTCTTTCTTTCACTCGCTCATGCTCTCTCTCTCTCTCTCTCTCTCTCTCTCTCTCTCTCTCTCTCTCTCTCTCTCTCTAGCCTCTAGATCTTGTTCCTCGTTCAATTCTTACTTTTATGTGTAAATGGGCTCTCCCGCTCTCCTCTCTCCTATCTCTCCTCGTCTCTCTCTCTCTCTCTCTCTCTCTCTCTCTCTCTCTCTCTCTCTCTCTCTCTCTCTCTCTCTCTCTCTCTCTCTCTCTCTCTCTCTCTCCTCTCTCTCTCTCTCTCTCCTCCCTCTCTCTCTCTCTCCCTGTCTCTCTCTCTCTCACCTCTCTCCTCTCTCTCCCTCCCCTCCTCACTCTCTCTCTCTCTCTCTCTCTCTCTCTCTCTCTCTCTCTCTCTCTCTCTCTCTCTCTCTCTCTCTCTCTCTCTCTCTCTCTCTCTTTCCTGGTCACACTTACCACCCTTACCTTGCCCCTCCTCCCACTTTCACTTCCACTTCGCTTTCATAATTATCCTTTCCTCTTTTCTCTCTCTCTCCGTTCCCCCCCTCCTCCCAAGAGCGACCTTGGAGTGGAGCCGGCAGAGAGAGCGTCAGCGGCGGCGCTCCCTCCCTCGGGGAACATCTCGGCCGGGAACCATCCTACGGGAGTGACCGCCTTGCATGATAACCATCGTGCCGGGAGCTCGCCCTGGGGCCCTGCCGCGAGTGCACTTCGTTCGGGGCTGGAGACTGAGCGGAGGGTTTTAGCGTCGGCGTGCTGGTTGTTGTGGGAGAGCGTTTGATTGAATGTTGATTGTGTGTGTATGTTTGTATATTCATGTTTTTTTCGCCGATTGTTGTCTGGGGCTGTGCGGTATATGATTTATGGAAATCAGTTATAGTGTGAACAAAATAAAAATATGCATACATCCACTATGATTTTTTATGCATTGTCTTTTTTCGTCC
>NW_020869111.1:553852-558852 GCF_003789085.1 Penaeus vannamei | reverse complement strand
ACGGGGCCTCCGCTATCTGTGCAAAATACCGTAACTTACTACCCGCTGCTACATTTTATATTTCTTTATTATCTTCAAGTTATTCTAAGTAGATATCAGTGCTGATCACGTCTGACCACATGTTGTGACGCTAGGGAGACCATTTCTTTTCAATTGAATATAATCGCCTGATTTAGTAATTTAATTGTTTATTAACTAATTTTGTAATGTGTGGAGTAGCAAGGGAAATCAGTCACTTTAACATATACTCAGCAAGAGCGGTGCTTTAACAGGGGAATCAAAGGCACAGCGCCGCCCCAACACAAGTAGAGAATCGGCTTTAACTTCCTCCGACGTCCATAGTAGCACAGCCGCTTCCCCTTCCCCAGCCTCTCACTCTCTTTCCCCAGCCCTCCTTCCCTTCCCCAGCCCCTCCTTCCCTTCCCCACCCCGCTAGATGAGTATAAAGACGCGCTACTCTGGGACAGGATTCCCGGGCAGGACTTAAGCAGCTCAGTGATTGTGGACACATCCCTCGCCTCCCTTCGATCTAAGGCTGCGCCGCTCGGGATCATTATACACCTCCTCCGCCCCCTCGGCCAGATTCCCCTCACGTGCCTCTTTTCCCCTCTTGCCGCTATAAAGACGGATCATAGTGCTTCACACGCACGATCACTCAGGAAGTGCTTTACGTCGTCGGACAGTCGGACTTTCACTGCCTTGCTTTCCCTCGTTTTGGGCTATGGATTGGGCTGGGCGGCCGTATCGGGTTTCTCTCTCGTCCCTTCGCGTTTTTTTATGCATGCTTGTCCTCTCTTCCAAGCCAGTTTTGATCTTTCACGTTTTGCCCCCTTGTTCTTCTCGTACTACAATGGTCATCTTTTTTTTCTTCTTATACGCCTCCTCTTCCATAATCACCATCAACCTTTTCATGTGCAGCGCGCAAGATAAATTTTAAATACTATGTCGTATGCGCCCTGTGTTTAACAGTCAGCAATCATGGGTTTGGCCGTCCATCATTTTTTATACCTGTCTTGTTATTGTAATCAGACAGGCCAAGAATGGCAAGGCCCATTGTTAGAAGTACAATAGTCAATTGCAGATGCTAAAAGTCGATGATTTACTGCTTCATGGGGCCAGCAAAAAGAAGAAAAAATATGCGAAAATAAACAAGGAAATGGAAACAAAGAAAAGGCTGACGATCAAAGACGACAGAGTAAGAGCCCGAGAGGAGGAAGCAGCACCGAGGATGCGCACTCGAGGGCGGAGGGAGCAGGACGGAGGCGTAATAACAGCGGGATGGGGACAAGGAAAGGGAGGGCGAGAGAACCCAGCTTTAGAGGAAGGCGCCGTCGAGGAGAAAGATGGAGGTGTCCCCAAGTGTCAGGGAGGATAAAGAACTTGCCTTGACGAAGGTAGGGCGAAGGTTTGTGCCGCCCTACTCCCCCTCTCCCACCCTTCATCGGTCCCTCCCCCCTTCCCCATCCTGCTTTCCTCCATGTTTCTCCGAGTGCTCGAAGGGAGGGAGGGAGGAGGAAGGCCACTGGATTTATAGGAAATGGGTGGATGAGCGGAGATCAAGGGGACATCCGAAGGGATATTGGATAATGAACACAAAACACGGGCGGACGTACCAGGAATTGCTTGATGAGAGGAAAACGTTAGAGAAGTTTGAGCCCGAGGAAATTTACTGATAGACCTCGCGGCCGTGAAGGAGGGCGAGGGCAGCAGAAGGTAGGGGGAGGGGGGGGGGTAGCCGCGACTTTAATGTTTGTTGCAGTACGAGGCGTTTGCTGGGGAAATACGAGTGCGACGGGAAACCTTTTACATTTTTCTCACTCTCTCTCTCTCTTCTCTCTCCCTTCTCTCCCCCCTCTCGCTCTCTCTCTCTCTCTCTCTCTCTCTCTCTCTCTCTCTCTCTCTCTCTCTCTCTCTCTCTCTCTCTCTCTCTCTCTCTCTCTCTCTCTCTCTCTCTCTCTCTCTTCTCTCTCTCTCTTCTCTCTCTCTCTTCTCTCTCTCTCTTCTCTCTCCTCTCTCTCCTCTCTCTCTCTCTCTCTCTCTCTCTCTCTCTCTCTCTCTCTCTCTCTCTCTCTCTCTCTTCTCTCTCCTCTCTCTCTCTCTCTCTCTCTCCTCCTCTCTCTCTCTCTCTCTCTCTCTCTCTCTCTCTCTCCCTCTCTCTCCTCTCTCCCTCTCCCTCTCCCTCTCCCTCCTCTTCCTCTCCCTCCCTCCCTCCCTCCCTCCCTCCCTCCCTCCTCCCTCCTCCCTCTCTCTCTCTCTCTCTCTCTCTCCTCTCTCTCTCTTCTCTCTGTACAGTGTGTGTGTGTGTTGTGTTGTGTGTGTGTGTGGTGTGTGATGTGTGTGTGTGTGTGTGTGGTTTGTCTGTGGGCATTGTGTGTGTGTGTGGTGTGTGTTGGTGATATGTGTGTTGTGTGCATGTGTGTGTGTGTGTGTGTGCATGTGTGTGTTGTGTGTGTGCAGTGTGTGTGTGTGTGTGTTGTGCTGTGTGCGTGTTTGTGTGTGTGTGTGTGCCGTGTGTGTAGTGCATTGTGTGTGTGTTGTGTGTGTGTGTCATGTGTGTGTGTGTGCATGATGTGTGTGTGTGTTGTGTGTTGTGTGTGTGTGTGTGTGTGTGTGTGTGGTGTGTGTGACATATATATAATATATATATATATATATATATATATATATATATATATGTATATATATAACATATATACACATATATACATACATACATATATACATATATACATAATATACATATATTATATATATATATATATATATTATATATTATATATATATATATAACACACAACACACACACACACCACACACACACAACACACACACACACACACACACACACACACAACACACACACACACACACACTACACACACACTACACACACACACACACACACACACACACACACTAACACGAACACACACACACACACACACACACACACACACACACACACACCACACACACCACACACACACACACACACACACACACACACACACAACACACACACACACACACACACACACACCACACACACACACACACACACACACCACACACACACACACACACACAACACACATACACACACACACAACACACACCACACACACACACACACACACACACACACACACACACACACACACACACACACAACACACCACACACACACCACACACACACACACTCACACTCACTTCTCCCTCTCTCTCTCTCTCTCTCTCTCTCTCTCTTCTCTCTCTCTCTCTCTCTCTCTCTCTCTCTTCTCTCTCTGTCCCTTCCTCCCTCTCTCCCCCGTCTCTCTCTCTGTCTCCCCTCCCTCTCTTTCTCTCTGTCTCCCCTCCCTCTCTCTCCCTCTATTTTTCTCATTGTGCCGTTGGAGGGAGCGAATCCCAAAAGCCTCTGCATTTTTTCTGCTCCCTCCCCAAACCTCCCGTGGGCTCACCGTGGCTGTGGTAGTGACGTCCGAGAGCCGTATAGGGGAGTCCCAAGGCCGAAGGGGCTGCCTCTCGTTGCGTGGGTGCTCCTCAGGCCGGGGAGGGGGGTGGGGGTGGCTAGGGTGGCAAAGGGAGGCTGAGAGAGAGAGGGGCAAGTCGGCCGAGGGAGGGGGGGGAGGGGGGGGGAAGGGACCGGATTTTCATAAGGTGGGCGTTTAGGGTCTTTAAGGGGCGGTGCTGTCGATTGGCGAGGGGGATGGACGTTCATTAGCGCTTGAGGTGGTGGGCGGGTTGGGGCGGGTGATTGGCTGGTATGGCGGAGGTTGGGTGGGTGCGGGGGGGGGGTTAACTAGTGTTCATAAGCGAACAGTGGGAGCGGGGGTGATTGGATTGAGGCGTGTTGTAGTTTCAGGGTGGAGGAAAGAGGGCGGGGATCACAGGGAGGTCGTTGTAGGGACCCTGATAGGAATAGGGCATAAACTCGACGTAACGACGTAGGGAAATCTTTTTGTGTTGACATTTAATAGGCAAAGGTTGAATGTTTTGACCCCTTAAATGTTGGAGGGGTGGGCGTACACACACACACACACAGAGAGAGAGAGAGAGAGAGAGAGAGAGAGAGAGAGAGAGAGAGAGAGAGAGAGAGAGAGAGAGAGAGAGAGAGAGAGAGAGAGAGAAGAGAGAGAGAGAGAGAGAGAGAGAGAGAAGAGAGGGGGGGGGGGCAGAAAGAGAGAGAGAGGGACAGGCAGACAGACAGATAGACAGACAGACAGATAGACTGATAGACTGATAGACCGATACACAAAGACAGAGAGGGAGGACACAAGAGGAATAAGTGATACAACGAAAAATTGAAAAAATAATGATAGTTAACTGCATTGTATATGTACACCAGACATTGGTATTGTCATGCCTTGACAACGGTAACAGTGGCCGGGTATCGATGCATTCTTTTAAATAATCAAACATGATTATAACAGGATCGGGTCCATTATATCGACGACCATTTTGATGTCGATCGCTCGCGGTGACGGCATCAATCATGTGTCAATTGGCCGTGAAGTGCGGCTGCCATGACAGCCTTCTGAGAATGTGGCCAGACTTCGAAGTAAAACGCGTGCCGCTTGGGGTGCGCGAGGCAGCGAGGCAGCGATGCAGGGGCAGTGCTGAGGCAGGAGACTTTCTTCCGATTTCAGTCAATTGTTTTGAACTGAGGTGGATGGGATCTCCTCGCACTTGGTTAACGCCATTATTTAAGGTCACTCTTCATCCGAGAACAATGCTCATGGCGCCATTTTGTGTGTGTGCAAGTGCGAATAAACACCAAGCTCGTCGTGCAGTGCGTAACGGTGACGGTGCGCAACTTCTGGCGCGAAGTTTTTTTTTTACCAAGGTGGCAACACAAAGGAAAGTTGTGAGTGATAGGAACTTTATGAAGGTTACCAATAGTCGCATTTTCTTTTTACATTTTTTTTCTCTTGCCTCTCCCTTCTAATGTCTCTCTATTCTCTTTTCTATTTCCTCTTCTCTCTCTATTCTCTTTCTATT
>NW_020869111.1:543852-548852 GCF_003789085.1 Penaeus vannamei | reverse complement strand
GTATGGAAGAGAAATATCTGATGTTTATATTTTTTATTATTAAAAATCGTCTTTTTCTTGGTGTTTCCGTTTTTCCTTGTATTTATTCCGTATATATTAGCCAAGCATCGTGTCGTTGTGACATATATCGCGAAAGTAGAAATGCGTAGTGTGGCGAAACATTGTCCTCGCGTCTCCCACAGGGCTGTTGTCGACGCGAAAGGCTTTGATTACCATACGCTTAGAATGGACACATATTTTTTCCTTCTTCTTTTAATACATTCTATGGCGGGCCTCCGACTGGTGTGGATTATGTCGCGTGACCATTTACGCGCGTCGCTACGCCCGGCGGAGGAGCTGATTTGCATAAACTTTTGAGGCGTTGTTTGGCGAGGAATCAGCGTGACGAAATTTTACGCGGCGCGCAGCCAATCGTTTGTTGATGCTGAGGCTCCGGCGCGGGATCGTGGGCATGTTTGTTGCTGTGTTGAGGCGGTGCTGGAGACATGTCTCCGAGGAGAGAAATCGATACTGTCAAGGCAGACGCAGCCTTCGTCAAATGTCTTGCTGGCTCTTTTTTCTCTGTTTGCCGCGTGTGTCACGGATGCTGCGTTATCGGCTCCATCTCGCGGGAGTGAAAGCAAGCGTCGCAGGTGCTTATCTCCCCTTCATCAAGCAGCCTTCGCATTAGAGATCGCACCGGGATAAGGCCGCACCAATTTACCGGTCGGACTTATCACTAATTCTTAATTGTGTGTGTGAGAGAGAGAGGAGATTACGGAGCTCGCCCGACCGGCCTGTCGGCAGCTCCCCTTTGAAATCTCGTCAGATTAGGCCTGGATATGTTTTCCTACAATGCTTTTTGTGTCTTTCGTTATATATGTTTGTGTGTGTTTTGTATTTCAAGCTTTTTACTGATAAAACTTTAACGTTTTCTTATTTTAGACACTTTTTTTAGCGAATAATAAAGTGTCTCTGCCATCGTTGTGGGTAAGGTTTCGTTTAGCCAAGCTGAGTGCGGCGAAGGACACTGGAGACAGGGAGATAGATGGTTACCCAGCAAGTCCTTGTTGGGACGGCTGCACATCCACTCCCAAGTGATGGATAGGAAAGAGAGGCGCTGCAAGTCCACTTTATTCACACACACCCCACAGTCCCCCAATCCCGTAATCCCTCCACCCTGAAGTCGTTCCACCAGTGCAGTCCCTCCACAAGGCACTCCAGCTCCACCCACAGCGTTGCCGTCGCGCCGTTGCCCTCCTTCCCTCCCTGCAGGAAGCTCGGCAGCAGCAGATACGACCTACCTCTTTACGCTGCCTCCGGTTCTCGTGTAACATAAAGCGACCGTAAAGTGTTCAGATTGGAACGCTTATTCAATAAAGTTTTTTTTTTTATTCTTCTTCATATTTTAACGTCGGGAGGCTTTTATTCAATAAATACAGAATTTCGATATTTACTTCCCTTGTCGTACTTTTAAATCCAACGTCGCTTATTTTCTTTCTTTATTTCAGTCCGTCGTTGATTAAGGGAAGATTCGTGTTGGAGTTTTATTTATATGTGAGAGTGAACAGCAGACTCATGCCGTAATTGGCTAATTAGTATTTTGCCAATTAAGTGGCAGTATATTACTTCGGGGCCTTCGCATTAACATACGGGAAAAGAGGGGGAGGGAGGGGAGGGGAAGAGGAAGAGGGAGAAGGGTGAAGGGTGAAGGGAGGAAGAGGGAGAAGGGAGAAGGGAAGAGGAGGGATAAGGGAGAAGGGTGAAGGGAGGAAAGGGAAGGGAGAAGAAGAGGGAGAGAAGGAGGAAGGAGAGAGAGAGAGAAGTAGACAGAGAAGAGAGAGGAGACAGGAGAAAAGAGAGAAGAGAGAGAGGGGAGGGGAAAAAGAGGGAGAAGTGGTAGAGGAAGAGAGAGAGAGAGGGGAGAGGGGGGAGAGGAGAAAGAGATGGAGTAGGAGAGGAAAATAGAGAGGAGAGGGTAGAGAAAATAAAAGAGAGGGGAGAGAGAGAGAGAGGAGAGGAGAGAGGAAGTGAGAGAGGAGGAGGGGAGGAAGAGGAGAAGGGAGAGAGAGAGGAGAGAGAGAGGACGGAGAGAGAGAGAGAGAGAGAGAGAGTGAGAGAGGGGAGGGAGGGAGGAAGAGAGAGAGAGAGAGAGAGAGAGAGGAGGGGGAGGAAGAGAGAGAGAGGAGAGGGAGGGAGGAGGAGAGAGAGAGAAGAGAGAGAGAGGGGAGAGGGAGAGAGAGAGAGAGAGGAGAGAGAAGAGAGAGAGAAGAGAGAGAGAGAGAGGGAGGAGAGGGAGAGAGAGAGAGAGAGAGAGGGAGAGAAGAGAGAGAGAGGAGAGAGAGAGAGAGGAGAGAGAGAGAGAGAGAGAGAGAGAGAGAGAGAGAGAGAGAGAGAGAGAGGGAGAGGAGAGAAGAGAGGGAGAGAGAGAGAGAGAGGGAGAGGGAAGAGAGAAGAGAAGAGAGAGATGGGAGGGAGAAGAGAGAAGAGGGAGAGAGAGAGAGAGAGAGAGAGAGAGAGAGAGGAGAGAGAGAGAGAGGAGAGAGGAGGAGAGAGAAAAGAGAGAGAGAGAGAGAGAGAGAGACGAGAGCGGAGAGAGAGACGCTTAACTGTGGTCCTTAATCGAGTTGGCGGTAACAGTTGCTGCCACTTTCCCATTTTTTCCCTCCCACCGTCTCCTAACGTACCCACTCTCATTTTTCGTATTCTCCTATCCACCCACTTTAGCCCCATTTCTTTGATGGGCGTGTTTCAGTCCGCCAGTCTTTCGGTAGCCGGCTGCGAGAACGTTAACGAAGATGTAATGTTATGGAAAGGAGGAAAGGTGGGAGCGGAGGAGGGTGTGATCCAGGTGTCAGTCTGCCACCCTTAGTCCTTGATGGAGCACCTTCCCTACAGCCTCTGCGACCTCCTCTTACCCCATGGGCCCTCTCCATTACTTTCTTTCTTTCTCTTCCTCTCCCCCTACCCCATCCTTCCCTCCCTCCTGCCTCTCCTCTCCTCCTCCTCTCCTCCTCCTCCTCCCCTCCTTCTCCCCCCCTCTCTCTCTTTTTTTTTCTCTTTTGTATTCCGGTCTTTTTCTTCTTCTTCACTCCCTCTCTTCTCTCTTCTCTTTACTTTCCCCCTTCACACCCCCTTCAACCTTCCCCTTCTCCATTCCCTTCCCCTTCCCTTTCCCTACTTTTTTCTTCTCCTCCCCTATTCTTTTCCCTTCGCTTCCCTTCTCTTCTCTCCCCACCACCCCCTTCCCTTCCCCCACCACCCCCTTTCCCTTCCCTTCCCCCACCACCCCCTTTTTCCCTTTCCCCCACCACCCCCTTCCCTTCCCCACCACCCCCCCTTCCCCCCCACCACCCCCTTTCCTTCCCCACTTCCCTTCCCCGCCAGCCACTTTAAAACCCAGTGACCCTCGAGTGTACTTGCGAGAGCCTTCACACTACCCTGTTTTATTGCCCCGCAACGCCGTCGTATTTTATTGGTGAGGTACCTGCGTGTGCACAGCCGCGTTAACGATTACGCCGTGTGACTGCGGCCCTTTACACCGAGAGGGCCGTTCCTTTCTTATATCTCGCTGCACTTTTTTTATTCGGATATTTCTCTCTTTTCTCTTCTTTGTTCTCTTCTGTCTCTCTCTCTCTCTTTCTCTTTCTTTTTTCTTTCTTTTCTTTTTTCTCTCTCTCTCTCTCTTTCTCTCTCTCTCTCTCTCTCTCTCTCTCTCTCTCTCTCTCTCTCTCTCTCTCTCTCTCTCTCTCTCTCTCTCTCTCTCTCTCTCTCTCTCTCTCTCTCTCTAACCAGGTATTTATCTATCCTTCTCTGTATTTCTTATCTAACATTTCTCCCTCGACCCTAGTGGTTTTGAGCCCAGCGCGGCCTTCCTTCCGCGCGGACAGCTCATTTAGGCAAGATAAACCCGAACCCGAAGCGGCTGTGGCCTTTGGCCCTTGTAGCGTGTTGGGCTCGCATTCGTCTCCGGGAAATATATTCATAAACACTCTCGGGAACACACCCGTTTAATGGACTGTTTAGTTTAGCTGTTTTATTTTGGGAGGGGCATAGGTCTAGAGATTTTTTTTTCTCCTCCAAAAGCCACGTGGATGTTACCGATGGTAGTATTGACAAATGTGTGCATTGTTTTAGGGTGGTGGTGACGTTGGTCTTGAAGAGACAATGAGAATGTGTGATGGCAAGAATGTAGATTGTCTCTGACCTCGAGGGTGACCTGTGCAATCTACCGTGAAGCCATTTGACCTCCCTTTGTACCATGTATTAGTATTTATACTTATGTAGACACACGCACGCACGCGCGCGCGCGCGCGCGCACACACACAACACACACACACACACACACACACACACACACACACACACACACACACACACACAACACACACACACACCACACACACACACACACACACACACACACACACACACATATATATATATACGAAGAGAGAGAGAGAGAGAGAGAGAGAGAGAGAGAGAGAGAGAGAGAGAGAGAGAGAGAGAGAGGAGAGAGAGAGAGAGAGAGAGAGAGAGAGAGAGAGAGAGAGAGAGAGAGAGAGAGAGAGAGAGAGAGAGAGAGAGAGAGAGAGAGAGAGAGAGAGAGAGAGAGAGAGAGAGAGAGAGAGAGAGAGAAAAGGGTGACTGCGTATTGTCATGTGTCTGTGTGTCAATCACCTATTCAAATGAATGACAAAAGAGTTAAAGGAGGCATTAAAAGAGATAGTGTGAATTTACAAGAACTTTTATTTACAACATAGTGCTGTCTCACAACCTCATTCTCGTGTCACAATGAGGAGTGTTCCTTTGGATTTTCTTCCCTTCTTTATATGTTTATGTTTGTCTTATTTACTTATGTTTTTATGAGCGCGTTTAGGTATAAACTTAAACATATCGAGTACACATTATATAAAAAACGATGAAACTGGATTGGACTGTGTGTGAACTTGCACAATGGATTGCGAAATGTATGCTAATTAGAAACGTATGGATTATCTTCCTCACTTGGGGAGGATATT
>NW_020869111.1:533852-538852 GCF_003789085.1 Penaeus vannamei | reverse complement strand
CTCTCGCGTCTTGGCTCCCGGCCCGCTCCCTTGACCCTCGATGGCCGCGGTCAATACGGAATCTGTTGACTCGTTTGTAATAGGTCGCGGGGGTCAGGGAACGCGGGAAGGGAGGGGTGGTTGCTTTAAGGGGAAAGGGAAGGGGGAGGGGTTGCTGTGTGGGGAATGAGAGGCAGTGAATGAATCGATCATTGAACGAGTGAGTAATAAAGTGAGTACATGTGTGAAAGTGTGTGTGTGTGTGTGTGTATGTGAGAGAGAGAGAGAGAGAGAGAGAGAGAGAGAGAGAGAGAGAGAGAGAGAGAGAGAGAGAGAGAGAGAAGAGAGAGAGAGAGAGGAGAGAGAGAGAGAGAGACAGGGGGGGGGGGAGTCAGACAGACAGATAGAACCTAACTGGTCTAAAAATAGGCCTTTAGGCTCCACTTTCCGACTATTCGGAGGAGATCAGCCGAAGTTTTGTCTTCCCATTTTTACCTCCCCTTTTTGGGATGGAAGTCGTTATTACGCAAGGCAAACAAGTGGATTCGATTCTTTTTGCGTGAGAATGAGATCCCTTCCCTCGCGGGTTTCATCAAAGAGCGGAATATCCAGACAGATATGGATTGTGGGTTTTTCATAGCATTGTCTTTAAAGTTCTCTGCCGCAGACACATGTAGATATGCACGCGCGCGCATCGTATACACTCGCTCTCTCTCTCTCTCTCTCTCTCTCTCTCTCTCTCTCTCTCTCTCTCTCTCTCTCTCTCTCTCTCTCTCTCTCTCTCTCTCTCTCTCTCTCTCTCTCTCTCTCTCTCTCTCTCTTCTTTTCATACACATTCTCTCTCTAGCTCCTACTGTCGCTCTCATTCTCGCTTCCTTCTCCCTCCTTCCCTGTCCTGTTCTGTAACTATCTCAGCTCCGCTTTTATCCTTTATCCCGCGTTCCTCCTCTCGCTCTTCGGCCGAGTAAATGAGCGCGCCATTTGCCGTTCTCTCGCAGCTTCTCGCCTCGTTATAGCGAAGCAAGAGAAGAGGAAGGGATCGGAACCGATGGCGTGCGGAGTGGGAGACGCTCGCTGCTGCGTCATGCATCACGCAGAACAGGCAGGATCACTCCATGGCGACCTCTTCATTAGAAAGCTCATGAATAAGCGATCATTGTAATGATATGAGGAGGTTTGGATTAGGGGGGTTGGGGAGGTATCTTCGCTTATCTTGTTATAATTGTCGTTATTATTATTGTTATTATTATTTTATTTTATTATATTATTATTATTATTATTATTATTATTATTAATTATTATTATTATTATTATTATTATTATATTATTTTCTCCTTATCCTCCTTATCCTCTACCTTTTTTCTCCCTCCTCTACCCTTTTCTTCCGTCACCATCTCCTCCCTACTCCGTTTCCTTCTTTTCATTTCATCCCCTTTTCCCCTTTCCCTCCCCCTCTCCTATCCTCTCCGCTTTCCCTTCGTCATCCCTTCCCCATCCCCATCCTCTCCGCTTTCCCTTCGTCATCCCTTCCCCATCCCCATCCCCTCCGCTTTCTCGTCCCCAGCCCTTCTCCTTCACTTTCCCCTTCCCTTTCTTC
Organism: Penaeus vannamei; assembly: GCF_003789085.1. NCBI lineage: Eukaryota > Metazoa > Arthropoda > Malacostraca > Decapoda > Penaeidae > Penaeus > Penaeus vannamei. Next base: position 537,276 of record NW_020869111.1, on the reverse strand, counting down.
TCCCTCCCCCTTTCCTTTTCTCCTTCCCCCATGACATTGTTCATCATTATTATCTGCGTGTTTGATGGCATAGATCTCTTTTTTTCGACGAACATGACAAGAGAATAGAAAGTTCGATTGACCTTTGCCTCCCACGGTCGTCTTGGCAGGACTGACGTGTCGGACGAAGGCAGGGAAAGGAGAGAGGGAGAGGAGAGAGGCAAAGGAGAGAGCATAATGAGGCAAATAAAGAAAAGGGAGATTAAGGAGAGGGGGATGACCGTGATAATAACAATAATGATATTATTGATAGTGTATAGGGTATGAATGATAATGATGGTTATAGTAATGATGATGATGATGATAGCAGTAATAATAAGGGTAATTTTGATAATGATAATAATGGTATTAACGATAATAATAATGATGATACTTAGGTATGTCGGGGAGAAAAGGAAAAAAAACGAGAGAAGCTTATACCATCGGTGGCAAGAGGAGCCCTCGCTCGTGACGAATGAAGCCAATGATGAATATTAGGGAAGAATACAAAAGGGGAAGGAGATTGAGAATAGAGAAAGAGCCCGTAATAGAAAAGGAATTGCACGATTTTTGATGGATGTTGATAAAGGATCGACGATGATGGATGTGGAAAGTAGGGTCGACGAGACACAAGACAAATAAAGAAGTAGGTAAAGAGGGTTGCGAAAGAAAGATAATAAGAAAGAAGTAGGGAAGGAGAGAGAGAGAGAGAGAGAAGAGAGAGAGTGAAGTGAGTGAGAGAGAGAGTGAGTGTGGAAAAGACGAAGGAGAGAAGAAAGGGAGAAAAGGCATTAAAAACTTTAATGAGAGCAGTTAACGTCTACGACTTGGATCTCAGGTGGCGGCTCCGAGGGTGATAGATGGGGTAAGAAGGGGAAAGGGTGGGGCGGGGTGGGGGCGGGGGGCCGGATCTTGAAATGGACGGGATGTAGTAGCTCGTACTTGGGGGTGGGGGTTAGACTCGAAATGAGCACGACGTGGAGGTGAGTGCGGGAATAAGGTAGGGAAGAGAGAAGAATGATATTCTGACTCTTACTTACATACACACACAGACATGCGCGCGAAACACACGCACGCACACGACCACGCAACACACAACCGCACGCGCACGCACGCACACGCGCACGCACACACCTTACACGCACGCACACACACACGCAGGAGAGAGAGAGAGAGAGAGAGAGAGAGAGAGAGAGAGAGAGTGAGAGAGAGAGAGAAGAGAGAGAGAGAGAGAGGAGAGAGAGAGAGAGAGAGAGAGAGAGAGACAGAGAGAGAGACAGAGAGAGAGAGAGAGGTCGTAAAAAATATATATCGCCTACTTGTCTACTAGGGATTTCTTTTATTCCCAAAGTTTATAAGTTTTGGAAACTAGGCGATTTTTGAAGATTGAATTGATAAAGATGGGACTGAGAGGCCGTGGCGTTAAGTGAAAGGCAGAGGGCAACGCTTCCATTTGATGTTCGCTCGTGTTATTACCGAGAATTTATTTATTTTTCTTTTTTGAGTCGAAAATCTCGCACTTCGTCGACATTCGCCGCGCGCCTCTCTCGAGAATTTATTTATTTTTCTTTTTTGAGTCGAAAATCTCTCTCTTTTGGTTTCTCAGTGCGCGCGCAGCGAAAACGGGAGAGAGTGTTTGTATGAACAACTGTAAATATAGAGCCAATGATGAAGGAATGAAATGGATACATGACACATCCTTTGGTTTAAAGGCGCAGGATACTTTCCGTCAGCTTCTGGACCAGGTCAGACGAACGGCGGATCGTGGCTCGGTCGTACGCCAGGTGGAAGAAGTACCGACAAGACCGACCGCAGCACACCAGCTGATCTCTTCTTTTGTTCATAAATCAGGTTGTTGGGTTCATAAATCCCTCTCGATCTGTCTTCGGGGCGGGGGCATAGCTTGGCACGTGTTCCTAACAAGCAGTAAGTCGAGGGGCGCAGGAAAGGGGAGGGGGCAGGAGAGTACTGCTCGGGAGTCCCAACGCGGCCGATTTGATGCGACAGGAGTGCGTACGAAGTGGCCGCCCGGATTTACTTGCGCTGAATGGCCGCTGGAGTTGGAGATCGTGCTTAAGGAAAGCAGATGGGGGATATTCCGTGGATTCGGAGGAACTGGGTGGGATAATTTAGAGACAGACAGACACACTTAGGCAGAGAGAGGGAGACAGACAGACCACTCGGCAGAGAGAGGGAGACAGACAGACACGCTCTGGCAGAGAGAGGGAGACAGACAGACACACTCAGGCAGAGAGAGGGAGACAGACAGACACACTAGGCAGAGAGAGGGAGACAGACAGACACACTCAGGCAGAGAGAGGGAGACAGACAGACACGCTGGCAGAGAGAGGGAGAGACAGACAGACGGGCAGACATACAGAGAGAGAGAAAGACAATGGTGTCAAAAGGCAAATGAAATCGATAGCCGAAGAGAATGAGCGCGAGAGGAGAGGATTGGGGTTTGTTATGCCGCCCGACTCGTGTCTCGCGGCGAGGCTGGAATATCGGATACATCTTCGCATCCATGACACTTTCGCCGCCCACTCCGACCGACGCAGAAATTCAGCCCCGACGCAACGGTGATTTGTTCTGCAGTGGAGGCTTACGAAACATCTTTTTTTTCTCCTGGTGAATGGAGATCTTTTGTCGTTTTTTTTTAGTATGGCGTGAATGTATTGTTTAATATTTTTCCTCGTGTGATACTGCCTACTTATAGCATGTATGGAGGGTTTGCCATACACTTATGCTCCGAGAGCTATTATTACATTTTGTCAGTATTATTGTTATTGCTGTTTTCGTCATCTGTTATGGTTATGTTATTATTATTATTTTATTATTAGTAGTAGTATTATCATTATTATTATTATTATTATTGTTGTTGTTGTTATTATTATTATTATTTTATTATTAGTAGTAGTATTATCATTATTATTATTATTGCTGTTTTCTTATGGTTAGCTATCATTATTTTCATCATCATCTCCGTCCTAGTTCCATTCCTCATTGGTTTCATTATTCCTCGGTCGGGTTAGTGCGCCGTCCCCCACTTTTTCCGACGGGTGTTTCCCTCGCCGCAGGTTCCGCCCGTGACCCAAGGGCTAGGCCTACGCCAAGCAAGTCATCATTAGCCCGTCCTTTCCTTTTGTTACAGTTGAGTCATAATTACGGACGGATCGGCTTTCCCTACGTGTTCCGAGTCACTCGTTGCCAATCAATGTGGACTGGGCGATTGGGACTCGGGGTCGCGGTGATTGGCTACTCGGTTGGGGGTTTCGGCGCTCGAGGAGGGTCTTGGGGGAGGTCGGGTTAGTTTTTTTTTGTAATGTAATCGAATTTTGACGAAATAGAATCGAAGGAGATCGTCGACTGATGCGTTGTAGGTAGTTTGATCTTGGTTTGTGTTGTA
>NW_020869111.1:523852-528852 GCF_003789085.1 Penaeus vannamei | reverse complement strand
TGGGAAGAGTAAATATGGGCCGGGTGTCAGTGCGAGAATATGGCCGCCTTTGTTGAAAGAGTTTCCTCGAGAGAGTGGCCGAGTAATAGCCGTGTTCGAATGCTCCTTCCGGGACTGAGGCTACGCTACGGCGGGTGAGGTGCGGCCGCGAGGTGATGGAGTGAGGCACGCAGTCTAAATGAAAGTTAATGAGACTCACTCTCTCTCTCTCTTGCTATCTCCCGCTTCATCTCCCGCTTCATGTCTATCTCCCTCTCCTGCTCTCGCACCATCTCCCTTTCCTTATTCTTCTTCATCTCTCTCCTTCCTCATTTTCTCTCTGTCTCTCTCTCTCCTGTCTGTCTGGTCTCTCTCTCTCTCTCTCTCTCTCTCCTCTCTCTCTCTCTCTCTCTCTCTCTCTCTCTCTCTCTCTCTCTCACTCTCACATACATACATACATACATACATACATACATACATACATACACATAATACATACATACATACACACACACACACACACACACACACACACACACACACACACACACACACACACACACAACACACACAACACACACACACACACACACACACACACATACACAACATGTGTGTGTGGGTGCGTGTGTGTTGGTGCGTGTGTGTGTGTGTGTGCGTGTGTTTGGTGTGTGTGTGTGTGTGTGTGTGTGTGTGTGTGTGTGTGTGTGTGCGTGGTGCGTGTGTTGTGTGCGTGCGTGTGTGCGTGTGTGTGTGTGTGTGTGTGCGTTGTGTGTTGTGTGTATGTGTATGTATGTATGTATGTATGTATGTATGTATGTATGTATATGTATACATGATATATGTTATATATATATATATAATATTATATATATAATATATATATTAATATATATTATGTATATTATTATATATATATATATTATATATATATTATATATATTATATATATTATATATTATATATATTATATATATATATATATATAATACATATATAATATATATATTAATATATATATAATATATATATAATAATATATATATATATATATATATATAATATATATATATATATAAATCTCTTTCCATCCCTGTTTTCCCTCCCTCACTCTCCCTCCACAATCCCTTACTTTCATCCATCCCTGGAACGCTCGTCTTTCTCTTCCTCACCCTATTCCTCTGCTACTTGCTTTTCTTCTCCCTCCCTTCCCTTCCCTATCCTCCCTTCCCTTCCCTTCGTCCATCTATCCCTCTCTCCCTCTCTCTGCTTAACCCTCCCTCCCTCCTTCCCTCCCTCCCTCCTCTCTCTCTCCCAAACCCTCTCCTCCCTTCCTCTCCCTCTCCCTATCCTTCTTCTTCTCCCTTCCTCTCCCTCTCCCTCTCCCCTCCCTCTCTCTCATCATCCCTCCCTTCTCCTGTCTTTCCCCCGTGCCGCCTGGCGACGAGGACCGGCTCGTGAGCGAAGAGCGCTGCTGTTGCTTTCGTGAAAATTCATTCAGGGTCGCGGAGATGCGTTTATGTTGGATCAATCCCTCGGAGGGCCTCGTCCCACTTTGCGGTGTGCTGGCTGCGGGGGGGAGGGGCTGATGGGCGGTGTCGGTCAACTGGACGTATGGGATGGGAGGTTGGAGGGGCGAGCGAGGGGTGGACGAGAAGGTGGATGGGAGAGGAGGGTGGAGGGTAAGAGTGAGGACGAGGAGGAGGTGGAGAGGAGGAGTTGGGAGAAGGGAGGCGGTGGAGAGAGAGGTGGAGGGGGTAAGGAGTTAGGAGAAGAAGGGTCGAAGGTGGAGATGAGGGGTGGAGAGGGTGGAAGGGCGAGAGGGGTGGGAGAGGAGGAGGTGGGGAGAGGAGGTGTGGGCGAGGAGGGGGGGATGGGAGAGGAGGGGTAGGGCGAGGAGGGGGTGGGAGAGAGGGTGGGAGAGGAGGGTGGGGAGAGGAGTGAAGGCGAGGAGGGGTGGGAGAGGAAGGGGAGAGGAGCGAGGAGGGGTGGGAGAGGAGGAGGAGGAGCGAGGAGGGGGTGGGGAGAGGGAGATGGAGAGCGAGGAGGGGTGGGGAGAGGAAGATGGAGGAGCGAGGAAGGGGGTGGGGCTGGAGGAAAGGTTATTGCTGGTCGAAGGCATGTATCAGTCTGGGCAGGGGTGGGGAGGTGGGGGTTGGAGGCTGAGGTGGTGTGGGCGGTGTGACGGGACTGAATCATTTTCCGCGCCGTCCATGGCACCCCGCTAGGAATCGGCGACTTACGTCGACAACGCTCCATAATGGAATGTTCGCCCGGATGCCTTTGATAGTTCGTATAGTGCGGCTTTAGTAAACTGCGATGGGCATGGCGATTCCCCGGGCGGCTGGACAGAGCATTCATTTCCGTGTGCATTCGGTACGATGTAATTCACTGCTGCGTTGTGTTTTTGAGCGATGTACTTCGGCGCTCCATCTCGTCTATCATCTATCTCCTTTCTTCTCTATCTCTATCCCATCTCCATCTCCCCTCCTCTCTCTCCTCTCCTCTTCTCTCCCTTCCTTTCTTCTCTCTCTCTCTCTCTCTCTCTCTCTCTCTCTCTCTCTTCTCCTCTCTCTTCTCTCTTCTCTCCTCCTCTCGTCCCTCCCTCCTCCCTCCCTCCTCCCTCCTCCCTCCTCCCTCCCTCCCTCCCTCCCTCTCTCTCTCTCGTCTCTCTCTCTCTCTCTCTCTCTCTCTCCTCTCTCTCTCTCTCTCTCTCTCTCTCTCTCTCTCTCTCTCTCGTGTTTTTTTCTGTCACTCTCTCCCTCATTCTTTCCATCATACCCCTCTCCCTCTTTTTCTATGTCCTTCTTCTTTTCCACACTGCGCATCCACCCATCCGTCCACCCAGACACCCACACCACACCCACACTCGAATGATGAATAAATAAAATAAGAAATCAATAGAATCCCTACCATCCACCCACTTACCTTACTCTCCTTACCATCCTCCACCGCCCACCATGCCCTCCACCGCCCACCATTGCCCTCCACCGCCCACCATGCCCTCCACCGCCGACGCGTGCCGACCTACACCTCTCCCTATCACCTTTATGAAAACACGGTCGAGCACAAAGCCACGTGCACGCCCGCCCAGTTCACGAAAGATCAAAGAGCCGAGGTTCATGTCGCCGCCCTTCTCCTTTTTCCCGAGCCGCGGTGTAATTGTGTTTCCCGTCCGGCAGATTGGGCGAGCTCAGCGTCGTGAGCCCTTAATGAGTAAAGTTTTAATCCGCCTCACACCCTTAGAGCCCCCCCCCCCCCATCCACGACCCCTGGACCCCCCCCAGTCCCCACCCCTCGTGGCTGCTTATCCTCATATTCGTCGGAGGATTTCGTCTTTGTGTTGAGATTGCGTTGGTCGAGTTTTTTTTTTTTTTTTTTTTTTTTTTTTTTGTGTGTTTGTGTGTGTGTGTGTGTTGTGTGTGTGTGTGTGTGTGTGGTGTGTGTGTGTGTGTGTGTGTGTGTGTGTGTTGTGTGTGTGTGTGTGTGTGGTGTGTGTGTGTGTGTGTGTGTTGTGTTGTGTGTGTGTGTGTGTGTCACTGGTTTGAAGTGTTTTGGTTTTGAGGGATGTGTCGATGTTTTGGTTTTATGTTATCATTATTGTTATTGTTATTTTTGTTATCAGAGTTTATTATCATCTTCATCATCATCAACTTCATATTCATCATCATCGGTATTATCACATCATCTTCATCGGCATTATCATCATCATCGTTATCATCTCAACTTCATCTTCATCATCATCGGTATTATCACATCATCATCATCGGCATTATCATCATCAACATCGCCATCATCATTATCACTATTGTTTAACAACAACAACAACAACAACACAACTACTACTACTACTACTAACTACTACTACTACTACTACTACTACTACTACTACTACTACTACTACTACTACTACTACTACTACTACTACTACTACTACTAACTACTACTACTACTACTACTACTACTACTACTACTACTTACTACTACTACTACTACTACTTACTACTATTACAACTATTATTTTATCATCATCATTATTATTATTATTCATACAATACCTGGACCGTTTTCTTTTTATGTTGGATATTATATGATCCTTTGTGTAGAGCCTTTGGAAGGTTTCTGTGAAAAGGAGTACCATTTTGTTCGTCCTTCGCGAGGGACTGCCAATCGTAGTTACATAGCTATGCTTTGTATCTGAATGCGCTTTGATAATGGACTCAGTGTGCTTCTATGGCGGAGTGGAAAGTTATAACATGTTGACTCAGAGGCCGATATATTGCACTACAATGCAGTCCCGGAGTGTGTATCAAGGTTCGTGTTGGTGGGTCTTTGTGCGCCTGTTTCTGTTTGTCTACTTGCGCTAGTTTCTCTGCTGAGTCAAGGCATGTATGTATGGGTATATGTTAAAGAGGGCAAGGTCGTAGAACGCAATATGCCTCCATATACTGCGTGATTACCATACATACGAGCGGCGGCTGAGTCGGTGGGCTGAGCACCACCGCAGGCGCCGTGGTGGCAGGCGGCGTGTGGCGCGGAGCGTGCACGGGAGTCAGCACGGCGCGCGGCTGTGATGTATGGCCCCTTTTTATTACGCTCCCTATGATGTATTAAACGTGACGCCCAACAGCTGGTTAGTCCTGCTGTTTAGCCGTCCGGCAGGAATGGGCGGGGGTCGTTCTGCTGCTCCTGCTGGTCTTCCGCCCGCTCGGATTGTGTCTGGTGTCTGGTGTTGCTGATGGCTGGGCTATCTTATTCTGTCACTCTTTTTGTTAGGTGATGTTTGCATACAGATAATGACACTAGCCACAGAAGTCTATGTGTACCATACTCCACAAACCAGGCACTCCCTAACACACGCTACACCCATCAGAAAGCACAGCGCACGCACAAAACACACTTACCCACACTCGAAACGCCCCGAAAAAACATCCCTCCACTCGCTGTCCCGCTCTGCAGAATGTGTTCCATATTCAGTCGTGCGATTCAACGGGAGTCGAATCTGTATTTAAATCGCTCGG
>NW_020869111.1:506352-508852 GCF_003789085.1 Penaeus vannamei | reverse complement strand
CTGCCACACATCGCGTGCTACATTTACAATCTAACCGCAAAGGAGGGAAAAACACGGTGGAGGAATAATTCTGAGTGATAGTTGATTTTTAGTCTTTTAAATAGTCTTACATTTTGGATTGGGATTTAGAAGAACTCGTAAGACGTCTTTTTAGTGCTTTGATTAGTTTTTTTTCTTTATTTATTTTATATTTCGCTTAAAGTTGTAAACCGTCACAATATGGACAATGGTGAGGGTTGATATTTTTTTCTATGCACAGGAAAAATGTATACAAAGTAGTTATTTAGATTTTTTGTTGTTGTTGTTGCATGTTCTTAGGATCTACGGCTCTATATCTTATAGAGATTTATAGCTTCTAGTATAGGAGTCGCTTCAGATTATTTTTATCGTTTGCTCCATGGTTTGGAAGTTAAATATTGTTATTGCAGTCCGAAGATATTGCTTAATCTGGCTTTCTCGAGTCTGAGGCCTTTGTATGGTATGCTGAAGGAACAAAACTACATAGAAGTAAATTTTGTTTGCGGGGAGCCTACTTTTATAAAAGGTCCCATTTATGGCAAGTCACCTTGAATGGAGATTTTATATATTGGCGCATATCATGAAAGAGAGAGAAATATGCAGTAACAGCCAATGCCACGTGCCACTGGGGGGTTTACTGGGCGGGGGGGAGAGGGGAAGGGTACCCAGCAGCTCGAGGCGGCACAGGAACCCATCATCCATGTGCCCGGGGGCGTGCGATGAGAAAACTGCCGATATTCCCAGTAACTTTGTTGCCGCCATTAGTATTCTGAATGTGGAGGGGGACGTGATCCACCTGGCGATGGGTGGCTGGATTGGAAGGCCGGGGGAAGAGGCCGTTTTTTCTTTCTCAAGTTTCAATCCCGCAGACAAAAGTCTTCGTGGGGTTTGTTGTTGCAAGTGGAGGGGGCGTGTGGCAAACGACCGCTTGTATTGTTGTTTATATTTTTCTTTATTGGTGATATTGGGTGCAGTGGTTTACTGTATTTTCGTTTCATGAATTTTGTTTATTAGTTTATTCTGGGTGAAATCGCCTCTACTTTGTTTTTTTGTTATTTGTGTATTTGTTTCCCGCGACCAATTTCCCGGCCGGCAAGGATGGCAACAACGTTATCACGAGTGAAATATTAGCCTGGCGAAGTTTCGTAGCGTTTCCATCGTAACTTCCTTAAACGGCGAGTTTCCCGAGCCGTGTCGGCCCTCCTCTTGCAGCCTTTATTTAAGGCTGCGCTGTTCGGCCGCCGCGTTCGAAACGAGATTACCGATTGTTTGGGGACGAGATTTCAAACTAGTTTATTTCGGGTTTATCGAATTTTTAGCGTATGTCGGGCGTAATTTGCGATTCAATTTTGTGTAGGGGCTTTGGTCATTGCGGGCGTTAGCTGTGGCCATGTTGTAAATTTTGCTTTTACGCAGTGTAAGGGATAAAGCTTTTAATTAGTGTTGAATCTTGTTTTGAAAGGATGTAAAGAAGATTGGAAAAAGGTAACGACCCATGTTTGCGCATTTCCTAAATGAGATTGTGGCCCTACTGCGGAACGAGCCGCAGTCACGGGACAGCACGCGGACGTGTATGTAACGCTGCATCCTCATCTGAACGTTGGATGTTTATAATAATAGTTCAGCGAGAATCACGAGTGACTTAACGTGACCTTATGCGACGTTATCACAAGGGAATAGTCGGTGGTACGCGGGCGCGCAGAATCTTTCTAACCCTACTTTGATTAGTGGACTGGAGTGGAAGTGTGAAAGAACATGGGATCTTACTACTATTACAACTACTACGGGGACTGTTTTCCATTCGCAGCTTTTGTGCCGCGCCTTTGCTGAAAGCGTTCTAAATAGAAGAGCATTTAGTGGACTATTAGTGTTTCCCAATATGGCTTTCATCCAGCCCGCCTCGGCCATCAGTCGCCTGTCTCCCGGCGGCGGGGCGCTGCGAGGGAGCCGTGTGTTGTTTTAGCCGGTTGATAAAGGGCCCGCTGGGCTGGACGCGACTTTTCCGTCTGGCCCTTTGTGCCATTGTTTTATCAGATTAGCTTTTCTCCGGGCGGTTTTGCCGCGGGACTTAAAGACCTTCCACGCTGGGCGTTTTTCCTCCCTTCTTTTCTTTTCTCTCTTTTCTTTGTTTTCTTGTTTACCAGACGTCGTTTTGTTTTCCTAAGAGTGAATGAGTGAGGAAATACGTCGACTGAGCAACTTCTCGCAGAATATATCGTCATTTTAACGCTCCGCCGGTGATCTTTGTGCACGGAGCATGGCTACAGGGTGTTGAAAGCACAGTTGTTTCAAGTCGACGTGAGACACTTAACCTTAACGCGGCGTTGGCGGCATTAGCGGCACACCCGCTCTGGGCTGAGGGCGACCGGATTCCAGTGGATTGGCTTTGGTTGTAGAAAAGGCTGCTGTGTTTTAGCGTTAAAGAGGCCCCTATTTGCAGTAGCAGTGGGTCTGATGCTGCTGCGCCATTTAGATTTTGAAG
>NW_020869111.1:488852-498852 GCF_003789085.1 Penaeus vannamei | reverse complement strand
GCAGTAGCGCGAAGATGAAGACGACTAGAAGTGAGGAAGAATGTAACTATGAGGAAAAATGGAAAGAAGAATAGAGAAGTAAAGATGAAAAAAAATATCGTTTCATATCAGTTCATGTAGTACACAATGCCGGCTTAGCTTTGTTGACCCACGGATAGACCTGCAACTTTAGCGATCAATCAGGCGGGAAGACAGTGTTATACCCCGGCTGCCGGTCACAGACGAGGGCGATGCACCGACTCGGAATCGCTCGGTGGCTAAGACGTCGATTGCACAGAAAGTGAACAGGATAACGGGATCGCTTGTCATGCTTGTGCTTCACGCCCTTTCGCTGGCACATTCTCGCGATCTTCAAGGGTAACGTGGAAATTTCGAGAAATTGCTTCGGTAAGGATGGGGTCAGGGGGTGGTCAGGGGAAGGGGGAGATGATCGCCTATTTGCGCGGCCGCATATGGAATAAAAAAAATGAGGATCGTTGCACGCTGCAATTCACGTTTCCCACGGTGGTGTGATTTTGGGGGAGGGAGGGGAGGGGGAGGACTGAGGGCCCTCGGGAATCATGGAATAATAAGTTTCGTTTTTTTTTACATGTCATTTCCGTTCACACCCTTCCCGACTTATGCAATTCGGCACAGTAATCTCCACACGTGGGAGTCTTTATTTATATTCTTTTATTACATTTTTTTCCCTCTTTACCGTCTCTTCTATGGAGCATTGTGGGTGATTTTGCCCCAGTCAGAAATGCCTTATAAAAGGGTGTAATGGCAATATTTTTATTTTATTACGGGCATTAAAAGTGATGTTGCAAAGAAATGCCCCCCGCGATCCGGACCTCTGTGTGTTCTCCCCTTGGCCCTTTTCCCTTTGTTTTGACCCCCCGCCGATCCCCAATACTATTTCACTGCCAATGGAGCTCGTGGGTTCACGCTCGAAGTCGCGCTGCTGCCCTCTCCGCCTCTCTTGCCTCTTCCCCTTCCAGCTCGTTCTCTCGACTCGTGTTTTTTTCCAGGTTTCGTGACTGTTATTGTTTTCATCCTCTCTTTGCTCTTCAGTTGGCGTTTTTTTTTTTTTTTTTTTTATATTCATTTTTTCGTTATATTTCCTCCATCCCGTCCTTTATTTCTTCGTCTTCTTCACTTTTTTTTTTACTTTTTCTTCCTGCCACTCCTTCTCGACCCTCTCCTTCTTCTTCTTCTTCTTCTTCTTCTTCTTCTTCTTCTTCTTCTTCTTCTTCTTCTTCTTCTTCTTCTTCTTCTTCTTCTTCTTCTTCTTCTTCTTCTTCTTCTTTTTTCTCGCCCCCCTCTTTTTCTTCTCATTCTTCATCTTCACCGTCTTCTTTTTCTTTATTTTCTTTCCTCGCCATCCTTCTTGCCCCCGTTATCATCCTCCTCTTCCTTTTTCTCCTTCATCATCATTTTCTTCTTGATCATCTTCATATTTGCTTCCTCCTCCTCCTTCTCGTCCCCCTATTATTGTTGTTGTTATTAGTATTAGTATTATGATGGCGATTATTGTTTTTGTTATTATCATTATTATTATTATCATTTATCATCATTATATAATAATAATAATAATTATTATTATTATTATATATTATTATTATTATATTATAATAATAATATATTATTATTATTATTATTATTATTATTATATTATCGATATATTATCATTATATTATTGTTATTATTATTATTACTATTATTATTATTGTTGTTGTTAAAATATTATTTTAATTTTATTCTATTATCATTATTATTATTATTATATTAGTAGTAGTAGTAGTCGTAGTAGAGGCTGTTGTAGTAGCAGTTGTAGTAGTTGTTGTAGTAGTATTGTTATTATTCCTCATCTTTTCTTCTTTTTTCCTCCGCTTCCTCTCATTCTCTTCTTCTTCGCCTTATTATTGTTGTTATTATTATTTATTATTATTATTATTATGATTCATCATCATCTTCTATTCCAATCGGCTTCTTTTTCTTTTCCTTCCACGAGCCCTCGCCCCAATCGTCGGCCCCCACCAACAGATATAAGTATATCGGCTTACACGTCTCCTAGAATCACCCCCCCCACTCCAGCCCCAGCCCCCTCCCTCCCCTCTCCAGCCCCAGTCCCCTTCCCCTCCCCACTCCAGCCCCAGCCCCTTCCCTCCCCCTCCAGCCCCCACTCCCCCAGTCCCCTTCCCTCCCCCTTCCAGCCCCAGCCCCCCACTCCAGCCCCAGCCCCTTCCCCTCCCCACTCCAGCCCAGTCCCCTTCCCCTCCCCTCGCCCCCACCCCTCATTCCCCAGGAGCACATTCATCTCGGGTCCATCAGCGCCTTGGCCCCGCCCGGCATAACGCATGCTAGGGCCTTTCACAGCTAGATTAGGTCCGTGTATATTTCATTCTGTTTTATTTTATGTTTTTTCTGTTTTATTTTATTTGTTTATTCTATTTATATATGTGTATTTTTTTTTCAATTTATTTCTTTTTTTTCTGCGTTGAGAGTGAAGGGGAAAGAAAATGGGTGACGGGAAGGAAATGGCATATCCAAAAACACTAGAGAGTAAGGAAAAAGGAAAGAAAGTGTAACAAGTAAGTAAGAAATGTGTGTGTGTGTGTGTGTGTGTGTGTGTGTGTGTGTGTGTGTGTGTGTGTGTGTGTGTGTGTGCGTGCGTGTGCGTGTGTGTGCGTGCGTGAAAGACAGAAAAATGAACATGGATAATTAAGAGCCTTTCTCCGTGTATTCCCCAGCTGCTTGTGTTATCAAGATGAAATGTCAGAGTGTATGTAATACGAAGAGTCCTGCAGTAGCAGTAGTAGTAACATCAGAGCGCCGAGAGAGGGGGGGCGGGGGCGGCAGAGGAGCTGGCAGGAGGTCCAGGGGCCCAGTGGGGGCGGCGAAGCGCACGAGGAGCGAGTGAGTGGCGGAGACTTTACTCCCTCCTGCTTGACTAACGATTTTATTGGCTTCGTTACTCTCTCTCGGAAGTCTTTCGATTATTAGTTCCTCCTCCGGGGCGCGTCCAGAGCTCGCAGCTCGCCTTGGGCTGCTGGCGCGGCGGCGGCGACGCGGGCGGCGACGCGGGCGGCGGGAAGAGCGGTTCGCAGGCGCGGCGGGTGCGCCACGAACGCCATTTTCTTGGAATGGGGAATGTAGGCCTCGCGCGGTGGGGAAGTTGTTTTTGTCGTCGAAGTTTCTGTTGATTTCTTTGCCTTTTTTTTCTTTCTGACAGAATTTTGTTTCGGTCGTATCGTTGATATGTCTTGGTACCATATTCCAATAGAACCGGTTATTTGGTTTGATTGCATAAATGGTTAGAATTATGGAATTGGCTAAAAGCGTACTCTTTTGGGTCATTTTCTGTACTGGTATTATTTATTTATTTATGCAGATTTAGCCATGACAGTTTGAAATGAGAATTAGCATAGTTTGTAAATACAGTCCCTAAACATTTTATTGATTTTCTCTGGCAGCATTTTTGAAATAGCAACATAATTTGATTAATCCCCACGACTTTAATGCCAGCTAATTTAGACCCGGCATATTTTATTTAAATACATATTTATTTATTTATGGAAACGACTTTACTTTTTAGAAAAAAATATTTTTTATTATTTTTTTTCGCAGGTGTTAATTAAACCTAATGGAGACGCGCGGCAATCTGATATTGTGAAGGGCGAGGGAGCTGTGGTTCCGTTATTAGCATTAATTTTGTAGGGTTAGTGGGTATCCCCTTTTCTACCCCTCCCCCCCCCCCTCTTGCTTTCCTCCTCTCTCTCTCTCTCTCTACCTCTCCTATCCAATCCGCGCAATCCCCTTTACTCTTCCAGTCTTGTTATCCCCTTTCTCCCACTGTACGTTCTGGCTCTTTTCCCCCTTCCTCTTCTCCTTCTCCTCCCCTCCTCCTCCTCCTGCTCAGTCCTCTACTTTCATCTCTCTCCTATCCCCTCCCCCCCCCCTTATTTCCTTCTATCGCATTCTCTCGCCTTCTCCTTCTTCCCGCTTTCTCCCCTTTCTCTTTTCATTCCCTTTTCTCGTCTTCCCCACTTCCTCCTCCCTTCCTCCCTTCTCCCTCTCCTACCGCCTCTCCCTCTTCACTTTTCTTCGCCTTTTCCTCTTCCCTCCCCTCCCTCCTTTTCGCTTTCCTCGTTTCTTCCTCGCCTCTCTTCCCTCTTCCCATCCTTCCTTTCCACTCTCCTCCCTTCGTCCCTCTCTCACTCTCGCTTATCCTTCCCCCTCCTCGCCCCTCCTCCTCCCTTCTTCCTCCTCCTCCCCCCTCCTCCTGTCGCGGTTCATTATCTGTGATGTTTTGTGCGGGATCGAACGCTTTTGCAGGTAATGCTTTGTTCGGGTGCGCAAAGCGGGGGCGGGCGGGGCGGGCGGGGCGGGCGGGGGGGGCGGGGGCGCAATCAGCCTTTTTTCGCTCTTTATCCACGTGTCGCAAAAGGGGGGGGGGGTTGTAGCCTCGTCTCCCGATAGTATCAGTTAGCCTTTGTAAAGCGTGCGCAGGTCCTCGAGATAATTAGTTGAGGTAATGATGTTCAGTTGAAGATGGATGCGCCCACTCCGTGCACGGGCTGTCTCTTCCTTCCTTTTATTTCACTGCTCCCGTGTTTGATTTTAGCCCTTGTTCCCAGCTCGTTTTTATTTCCTTGATTACTTACTTTGTACTCGGTGTTCATCATGCGAAAATGTAGAAAGAAGTATGAAGGAGAATGAAAATGCAAACAGTCGCACACTCACTCGTAATACTTATTTACGTGCATACTTGTTCTCTCCCTCTCTCTCTTTCTATCACTCATTTGCATATTAATTCATATATATTCACCTTCGCTCACTCCTTTATTCGCGGCCTGTCTCACGTAATGAAGTCCTTGCTCGCGCGCGCAATCACTTTCATTTCAACTCGTAGATTCCCGGGAATTCTGTGAATAGTTGCTTGCATTTTTCCCAAGCAAACTGTCGTGTGCATTCGCGTGGTCGTTTTGCTCATTGCAGTTTTTTTTATGATTTTTTTCGTATCATAATTTCCTGTTTAGAGCTCAGGTCCGCTTACGAGGTAATCACGACCTTTTTTATTTGTTCGCGTAAAAGTTCCGATATTCAACAGTAACTTTATACCGTTCGTCCTCGTAGATGCGCTGGTTCAGTGGGCGTTTTCCAGTCCATTTGCAAAAAGAGGAAACTGTCCGGAGAGAGAAAGTGGAAAAGGATATATGAACAGTAAATAATTCCGGGATCCTCTCGAAATTGCGCACGAGCTTGAAATAGGTATTTCCTATATGGACGACATGGAGATCTCTTACATATTTCATGTGGACGTATACATTTCTTATATTGGTCAGGTTGTTTTCCGTTCGTTATTTGTGTGTCTCAGCCAGCCAGCCAGCCCCCCCCCCCATGTTCGTCATTTATTGGTTTTCGCTTTCTTCTCCATCCCGTTATTCGCGGTGTCCCTTCCACTCATACACTGCTTTAATTATGTATTGTGAACTTACTAATTGTTATTTCCTGTATATTATTTTTCTTGGTGTTCGATAGGTTCAGAGGAAAAAATTCTGGTGTTCTTTTCATCGTATTTTTGTTTTCTTATAATGGACTTTTTTCTGTGCCAGGGCCCACTCCTCAGGATTTTACGCGTCGCGGATTTTATTTTCCACGTCTTTTTTTTTTTTTTTTTTTTCTGCGCCCTTTCTTTATTCGATGTTCCCCCTGTTTCTGATGGAGGGCAGTGTATTATTATTTTTTGTTTTTACTTCCTTTCCCTGTGTTGTGTTTTTTTCCAATTTTTTAAAGATGTAAGTCTTCGTTTTCAACTTTTGCCCCCCTTCTTTCCCTTTTACTTAATGCCCCCCCCCAACTCTTCACTTTCTCTTATTGCCCCCGTCTTCCCTTTCCTGCGTTTCTAAGTCTTCCTTTTCACTAGTTGCCCCTCTTCTTTCCCTCATTTCTTCTTAATCTCTCTCACCCTTTCCCTTCCAAACCCATCCCCTCCCCTTCCCTCCCTTGCCTCTCCCTCCCTCCCTCTCGCCTCCTCTCTCCTTCCTCTCCCCTCTCTCCTTCCCTTCCCTTCCCTCTCCCCTCTCCCTCCCTCCCTCCCCTCCCCTCCCCTCCTCCCTTCCCTCCCTCCTCCCCCTTCCCCTCCCCTCCCTTCCCTCCCTTCCCTCCTCTCCCTCTCCCTTCCCTCCCCCTTCCCTCCCCCTGTCCCTGGCGAGAGTCTTCATTACGGGAGCTTGTTCTTGCGCCGGGGCCCGGGGCGACGGCGGCCTCCGCTGCAGGCCGCGCTCGCCGTACTTATCTAAACACAGCGATTTGCATATTGGATTTTGTTATGGCTTTCTCTTTCTTTTCCCTTCTTCCTTTTCTTTCGGTTTCGTTTCTTTTCTGTGTTTGTTTTTCTCTTTTTTGTTTCTTTATCTATGTTTGTTTTTTCTCTGTTTTTTGTTTTTTTTCTTGTTTTCTTTTCTCTTGTTTCTGTCTGTCTCTGTCTTCTTCTCTGTCTGTCTGTCTGTCTCTCTGTCTCTCTCTCTCTCTCTCTCTCTCTCTCTCTCTCTCTCTCTCTCTCTCTCTCTCTCTCTCTCTCTCTCTCTCTCTCTCTCTCTGTTCTCTCTCTCTCGTTCTCTCTCTCTCTCTCTCTCTCTCTCTCTCTCTCTCTCTCTCTCTCTCTCTCTCTCTCTCTCTCTCTCTCTCTCTCTTCTCTCTCTCTCTCTCTCTCTCTCTCTCTCTCTCTCTCTCTGCTCTCTCTCGTCTGTCTCTGTCTCTCTCTTCTCTTCTCTCTCTCTCTCTCTTCTCTCTCTCTTTCTCTCTCTCTCTCTCTCTCTCTCTCTTCTCTCTCTCTCTTCTCTCTCTCTCTCTCTCTCTCTCTCTCTCTCTCTCTCTCTCTCTTCTATATCTATCTCTCTGTCTCTATATATATATATATATATATATGGTATATATATATGGTATAAATATAATGTAATATATATATAATGTATATATATATATATATAATAGTATATATATATGAATATATAATATAATGTAATAGTATGTATATATAAATAAATATTAATAGCATTCCATTTCGCCTTGTTAAACCTGCGAGAAATTTTACTTTCGCCATTCATTTTCTAATATATACATGTATTATATATCGAAGTATATAGTGATATATATATTATTATACTAGGGGTACTATATATATATATATATATAATGTATTGTCTGCTTAAATATAAATAAAATAAATAGCATTATTTCGCTTGTTAACATGCGTAAGAAATTAACTTTCGCCATTCATTTTCTGAAATTTGCATAAATCCAAGGCGGATTTGTGCGGCTTATCTCTCCGTTTGATCTCGCGCGTAAATTTGTTATGGCCAGAAATAAGTGAAATATATATATTTTCCGATAAGGCTCTTGACTCGAAGGAATTCGTTTTATTATTTAAGAAAATGATAAGGATGAGAATTATTCGTGCCATACTTATATGTCGACGGTTCTTTTTTATTATTTATTGTTTTTATTATTATTGTTAATTATTATTATTATTATTATATTATTATTATTATTATTATTATTATTATTATTATTATTATTATTATTGTTATTATTATTATTATCATTTTGATTCCGGTGTATTTCATTATCCTTCAGATTGAGTTTTGTGATAGTTTACCGTCAAAAAATAATAAAAAAAGAGCATGTAAAGTGAAAAGATGAATTGTTACAAAGAGTCGTTCATCACCGCAGTTAATTAGTATGTATAGAAGACAGGTAAAATTGCTGTTCATTTCTCTTCATTAATTTTTTTTCTTCTTTTTCATTTCCATAACTCACTTGTTTTTAGTTGCTTATTTATTTACTTGCTATTGTTGAACCTTTGATACCGGTAGAATCTGATTTTCTGCAATGCAAACATTTTTAAGACTGAAGAAATAATGATCCAAAAATATGATAGAAACTGATACGGGGAACAGGACTCGAAACTCCGGACCCATGGATTCCTGGCCCGGACTTTTACCGGGAACGTTCGAAAAGGAAAAAAGACACACGGCGACGTAGGGATGAGTTTGTCTTGGCTCGCGTCGTTGAGTCGGAAGTCGTTTTCGGAGCATCGAAGAACGCGGCTTCTTCCTTGCGATTCTTTTTCTTGGATATATCACGGATAGACAGGATCGTGAATTTTGAGTGTCCGGGTTCCTTCATCGGCGGGAGTTGCACGTTCGTACATGTATCCACACGGGTGAGTCCTGTAGTGGTCTGTTAATCGGCCACGTGATGGGAGCAGTAATTTTTCTACAACACTGAGGAAGAGAGAAAAAACGCGGGGTGTGTGGCGGCGTGATGAGGCAGAGAGATGAGAAAAAATATTACGGGGGTTGGGCGTTATGGAGTCAGTATGTTATTTCTATCTAATTCTGGTTAGAGAGAGGGAAAAAAAACACGGGTGGGCGGGGTCCGGAGAGTAAGGAAAAAGAGTGCTTGAAAAGAGACGGTGGGGGAGAGCTGAGACAGAAAAGATGAGCAAACCAGGTATGTATTTCTACAATGCTGAGGAAGAAGAGGGAAAAAAAAGAACAGGAAGGAGAGTGACGACAGACTGGCTGGGGCGTAATTGAGCAGTATGTTATTTCTACGAATACTGAGAGAAAAGAAATTACACGGGAGGGGATGGGGCACGTATGAAAGCAGTATGTCTTATTCTACAATACTGAGAGAGAAGAGAAAAAACACGGGAGGAGGAAGAGAGGGGGAGCCGGTGACATATGAGGCAGTATGAGTATTTCTACAATTACTGAGAAGAGAAAGAAAAACACGGGGACGTGAGGGGCGTATGAGCCCAGTATGATCTAGTTCTACAACACTGAGAGAAAAAAAAACGACGGGGGTGGGGCTATGAAGCGCAGTAATGTTGATTTCTTACAATACTGAGAGGAGAGAGAAGAGAAAAAAGCCAACTGCGGGGAGGAGAGACGAGAGAGAGATGAGGCGGGGGTTGGGGGGTTCGGAGGGGCGTATAGAGAGCTAGAGAAAAGAAGGTGACAAAGATACCTGTTTAGTATTCGAGAGATGACAATACTGATAAGGAGAGAGAAAAAAGGAAGCACGAGAGAGAGAGAGAGAGAGGAGAGAGACGAGAGAGAGAGAGAAGAGAAGAAGAGAGAGAGAGAGAGAGAGGAGAGAGAGAGAGTGAGAGAGAGTAAGAAAGAAGAGAAGGTAGATAGCTAGAGAGAAAGAGATAAATGATAACAGAGACAGACAGACAAACAGATAAGATAGATCATGAGAGAGTGAGAAAGAGAGAGAGAGAAGGAAGGATAGAAAAAGAAAGGGAATGATAGAGATAAAAAAGGAGGAAGGAAGAGTGAGAGAGAAAGAGCGTGCGATGAAATTCGGAGAAATGCTTCTTTGGAAATGGAATTAGTAAAATCATTGCTCATGCCGATTCATACCATAGTTCATTCCCTTTGAGCGAGTGAGTTCATCATCATTACTGAAGTGCAAAAGAGTTTGGAGTGGTGGTGTTCCCTTGGAAATCCTCCATACCTGGTCATACTTTATCTGTTCACATAATATGCTAATTAGTTCTGGGTATCTTTGATGAGCGAGCTGCATGGAAGAGTAGGTTCTCTGTATTACTATTTATAGTGGCAGTGGCGAAGGACACGCTCACATACTCCAAATACATACACTCATACATACACTCACACATACAAACACACACAAACAAACACACGAACATACTCGCACATACATACTCACACGCAAACATTCAAACGTGCTTATATAATTGATAACACCTCATTCGTCTTTCTGAATCCACAACAACTTTTAATTAATCTATTCACCCTCATTTTATGTGGCTTCCTTTGAGCAATCTCTTACCACGCTTTATTTTTGCACCTTACGACAAACTGGCGCGGATATATCAAGGCAGGAAAAACGTTCCATTTGTTTACGTATATTGTTCCCGGAAAGCTAAAAACGCGGACTCCCATTACGAAAGCTTAAAGCAGAAGTAGGCAGATGAAGC
>NW_020869111.1:483852-486352 GCF_003789085.1 Penaeus vannamei | reverse complement strand
GTATAATATATAATGTAATATATATATAATGTATATATATATATATATATATATATATATTATAATATATAATGTATGTATGTATATATAAATAAAATATAATAGCATTATTTCGCCTTGTTAACATGCGTAAGAAATTTACTTTCGCCATTCATTTTCTGAATTTGCATAAATCCCAAGGCGGATTTGTGCGGCTTATCTCTCCGTTGATCTCGCGCGTAAATTTGTTATGGCAGAAATAAGAAATATATATATTTTCCGATAAGGCTCTTGACTCGAAGGAATTGCGTTTTTATTTTAAGAATATAGGATGAGAATTATTCGTGCCATACTTATATGTCGACGTCTTTTTTATTTTATTTTGTTTTATTATTATTGTTATTATTATTATTATTATTATTATTATTATTTATTATTTATTATTATTGTTATTATTATTATTATTCATTTTTGATTCCTTGTATTACATTATCCTTCAGATTGAGTTTTGTGATAGTTTACCGTCAAAAAATAATAAAAAAGAGCATGTAAAGTGAAAAGATGAATTGTTACAAAGAGTCGTTCATCACCGCAGTTAATTAGTATGTATAGAAGACAGGTAAAATTGCTGTTCATTTCTCTTCATTAATTTTTTTTTTCTTCTTTTTCATTTCCATAACTCACTTGTTTTTAGTTGCTTATTTATTTACTTGCTATTGTTGAACCTTTGATACCGGTAGAATCTGATTTTCTGCAATGCAAACATTTTTAAGACTGAAGAAATAATGATCCAAAAATATGATAGAAACTGATACGGGAACAGGACTCGAAACTCCGGACGCCATGGATTCCTGGCCCGGACTTTTACCGGGAACGTTCGAGAAGGAAAAGACACACGACGTAGGGATGAGTTTGTCTTGGCTCGCGTCGTTGAGTCGGAAGTCGTTTTCGGAGCATTCGAACGCGGCTTCTTCCTTGCGATTCTTTTTCTTGGATATATCACGGATAGAAGATCTATTTTTGTCGCTCCTTCATCGGCGGGAGTTGCACGTCGTACAATGTTCGACACGAGTCACTTAGTGTAATCCCACGTATGAGCAGTATATTATTTCTACAACACTGAGAGAGAATAAAACGCGGGACTTAAAATCCCAACGTGGGGCGTATGAGCGAGAAAAAAATATACGGCGGGTGGGGCGTATATGGAGGCAGGAGAGAGAGAAAAAAAGTATACGGGGGTGGGGCGTATGAGCAGTATGTTATTTCTACAATACTGAGAAAAGAAATACACGGGGGTGGGGCGTATGAGCAGTATGTTATTTCTACAATACTGAGAGAAAAAAGAAATCGGCGTTCAATTTCAAACCTTTATCGGGGGGTGGGCGTTATGAGCAGTATGTTATTTTCTACTATTACTATGATGAGAGATGTAAATAAAATATCAAACGGGGGTGGGGCGTATGAGCAGTATCCGTTTATTTATTACAATACTGAGAGTAGAGAGAGATGAAGAAAAAAAAACAGCGGGGGTGAGAGCGCTTTGCGTGCACAGGCCAGAATGGTCGGCGAAATATTGAGTCATTACGCGAGCATCCTTCTCAGGCGGTCCTTCGTTGTCAAGGGTTGATGTTAGTGAGGGGGTGGAGGCGGTCCGCAGGGACCTCGGGGAAGGGAAGGCTGAGGACGCAGGAGGCGCCTTACAGTTCATCGCCTGGGCGAAGAGACTTGTCGTTTGCGAAACTCGTAGTCAGATTTTCATTGTCTGGTCGGTCGACCTTCTACTGCCTGGGATTTTTTTATTTTTTATTGTTTTTATTTTTCTGAAAGAATTACGATAAGCTTGTAGCATCGTCTGCAAGGTCGGGTTCTCTCTCTTTTCTTCTCTTTCTTTTCCCTCTCTCTCTTCTCTATGTATTCTATCTATCTATCTACCCATTCTCTATCTCTGTTTCTCTCTAACTCACTCTCTACCGCCGCTTTTTTGTGTTTTCTCCCACACCCAAAGCGAGGAATAGAAGCAAGATCCACTCCAGGTATAAAGCAATGTTTCCTAATGTAGTTTTCCTGATTTGCTGGCGCCGCCTCGTTGTTTGCTCGTGCAGTATCAAAGCTTCTAATAAAGGAAAGGTAAAAATTAATAGCGTTTGCTCCTGCAGTTTACTTAATCGTCACAGGGAAGGAGAAGAAAAACGTTTGCGATAGGACACGAGCGAAATCAAAATTCAGATTTTGACTTGTTATTGCCGCTTGATGTTCTTTTTTTCCGTGTTCTCCTGAAATTCCTTGGAAGCGGCGTCTTGAAGAAGCCGAGGGCCATAAGGCCATAAGGTCACCGCTCGCCGAGGTCTTTACTTCGTTATGCCTCTTCACCGGGTTTGTCCCGAGATCCGTAATGAGCCGCGTGCGTGTGGTGTGGGTCTGACGCCGGGGGGAGGGAGGGGGTAAGGAGGAGGGAGGGTATCGGTTTTGGGTCCTCGCTTGGATTCGGTGAAGTTGCGAGTCGTTTCTCTTGTGTTGATAC
>NW_020869111.1:473852-481352 GCF_003789085.1 Penaeus vannamei | reverse complement strand
GGGCCATAACGAAAACAAGCGCCTTAATCTCCTGGAGGAGGATCCCGGCATTGTCTTCCTCAGCACTTGTCGAAATGACCCTTTTCTTCTTCTTGTTTTGCTGCTGCTGTTTTCTTTTTTTTTTTTTTTTCTCCTTTCTCCTGAACACTGGCTAGAGTTTGGTGGCGAGGCGTTTTTGGACGGGAATATTAGAGCGTTCTATAGTTGATGGATAGGCTGGATATGTAGGCTTAGGAGGTGAAAGATGCTGCGGTGTTGAGGGGATAAAGTGCCCCCTTCCCTCTTTTGCATTTAGGAGAAATTTCAGGAGGTTCAAAAAAAGACGGAAGGTAATGCATTTCAGTCGATGCAACGACTAAATTCTAACACGCTTCTTCATCCAAAGAAGGAAAAATACAGGAGGGAGAGGCACTAACTTGCACTATTCCCTGGTGTGCCTTACGTGAGGACAAGAAGCGACGTAATCCCACTGGCACTGCCCCGAAGCGACCACCGGAATGAGAAGATTATGGTGCGGGGGACAAGGACCTCTGCTGACAGGTGTCCCGATTCGACTCTATCCGGCAGGCGGGCAGATCGGTTGACGCAGGGAGGTCACGAACGGGAGAGGAGTCGCCGTGCAGGAGAGGCAGCCACCGGTTGACGCTGAGTGGGGTGGAAATCGTCTGATTACAGAATAATGACCTTGGGGGATTTGTATAACGTATTTTATTGCCGGGGAGAGAAAAAGAGAGAGGGTTTTATGGGCCTTCGTCCTTTGCCCTGCGTGTGTGCTTGTGCGGGGATCGCGCGCTGGGAATGGTTTCCTCCTTTGTTTTTTTTAGAGGACCTTTATTTATGGATTTTTTTTTCTTGGAAGGATAAAAAAAACAGAGTGTAATGTTCCCAACGTAATGGTAGGATCATTAGCCGCAGATAGGGACAAGCCCCCTTCTCCCCCCCCCCTTTCTTATATCTGCCTATCCGTCCCCTTTCCTAGGAGACATAAATTGTAGGGCGATAACTGCCAGCGAGGGGACGCAGAGGGTAAATACGATAGGGTCGCCGGGGCAGGCAAGGGGGCGCAAGGGGGCGCGGCGGGACGCCCCTGGGAGGGCGCAAGGGAAGATGTATTGTAGGCGGCAAGCGTGCCGAGGAGAGGGAGGGCGACAGGGGAAGACGGCGATGATGGTGGGAGAAGAAGAGGGGAAAGACGGCGCTTTGTTGTCGCGAGATGATGAGGTATATTATTGATTTATATTCCCGAAGACGCAGATCGGGGGAGGGGGGGTCGCTGCTGGGGTGGCGAGGTGAACCTTTGTCACTTGGTGAATATGCCTTAAACTTTCGGAGGGGCGCGTCACTTTGTACGGCTGACTAGGCTTTGTTGAACATGATGTGTGCGCGATCAGTCTTACATGCGCACACACACACACACGCACGCTCACACACGTACGTCCACATCAACACATTCACCAATATGCTTATTCATATTCATTTCCTCACATTCACACAATTACATTCTCTCTCTCTCTCTCTTTCCCTCTCACACACGCACGCACTCACCCACAGGCAGGCACCGTCTCTCCCTCTCCCCCCCCTCTCTCTCACCCTCCCTCTCCCTCTCCCTCTCCCTCCCTCTCCTCCTCTCTCTCTCTCTCTCTCTCTCTCTCTCTCTCTCTCTCTCTCTCTCTCTCTCTCTCTCTCTCTCTCTCTCTCTCTCCTCTCTCTCTCTCTCTCTCTCTCTCTCTCATTTTAAAAAAGAAAACCGAAGGTAGAAGGCGTGAAACAAGTGAATTCAGCATTCGGAGACTGGTATGTGCGTCAATTGAAGCCGCGAAGAAAAACGCACAATTTTAAGGCTTTGTGGAGCTGAGGGACAAGGCTTAAGGGAGTTAATGCAGCATAAGGGAGAAAACTCAGGTGGAAATGCGACGTCCCGGGATTACGACGTGAAATAGGGGGATTAGACAGTAGAAACCATAATGGACGCCTCTCGAGAGAATCCGGATAAGGAGTTTTAAGAGTGGAAATAAGAAGGGGTCATTGAATAAACGAATGGTGCTTTTTATGGAAAGTGAGAGAGGGGTGGAGAAGGGAGGGAGGTAGCTAGGAAGGAAGGAAAGAAGGAAGGAAGGAAAAAGAAAGAAAGAAAGAAAGAAAGAAAGAAAGGAAAGAAAATGGAGGAAGGAAGGAAGGAAAGAGGGAAGTAAGGAAGGAGGGAAGAAGGAAGTAAGGAAGGACGAAAAACAGGCAGGCAGGCAGGCATTGCAAACAGACAGTCAGACAAACAGACACAGACAAGCAGACAGGCAGGTAGGAAAGAAGGAAGGAAGGAGGGAGGGAGGGGGTGGCTGGGTCGGTGGAGAGCTGGCGGGGAGTGTTAGGGAGTGATAGGCAGGGAAGGACTTGTCTTCATGGGTCAGGGCTAAGACTCGGGTGAAATATATGAGTGGCTGAAGGAGGATACAACGAAAATAAAAGCACGTCAGATACGTAAAAATGGACGACGGATAAAGTAATGGATAAGTAGAAAAAATGTCGTGGATATATTTGAATGTTGTGATAAGGATAAAAAGTCAGCTTTTGTGTCGCATCTTCAGAAGCGGCTCACAGGGTGCTTCGTCACAAGATTTAGTGAATTTATATTACGTTTTTGTGATACGTTTCTTGATGAGGCTCATTTTACATTTTTTCCCCTTTTTGGTGATATGCCTTAAGAGATAATGTTGATTACTTGGGTTTCACATGAATTAATTATATTCAATATAACCAGTAGCTTTATATCATGTAGCAGATACTGCACGTGTGGAAGATGCTGATACAGACGCTGGAGAGGTAGATCATTTCAGGCCTAAACAAAATGGCTGTAACAAGCTGTGCAAGAGGGATTGGACTATCATCCCCCGGTGCATGTGTCCTGCACGTAATCCGCCCCCCGTGTGTGCTAAGGAGCTCTCAGAACCGCCCAGCCGGGATCGCACAACAGCAAGCATCCAAAGCCACGAGCCGCTAAGTCTGTGTACCGACGGTCAGAAGAGCCCTTGGGCGGGCCTCGGTCAGAGCGACGGCGACCTGTAATGGCCCCTCTGTGAGCGCTGATGGTGCGATGCTGGGGTCACCGATGCCGGCCCTGCCCCCGGGGATCACCGAGTGCCATTTTCTGGTTGTGCTTCTTTTCTTTTTTTACTGCCTTCCCTTTTTTTTTACTGCCTTTTCTTTCGCCATTCTTCGATCGCTTCTTATTCTTATTATTGTATTGGGACCAAAAGCACGACGATTTCTTCGTCGTAGCAGAAGTGTTTACGATCTCTGTAAAACTCTTACCTCTCAGAGAGAATGTAAAGGATCGTCCCTCAATCTTGACAAACGAGGCTAGAAAGGGCTCTTTGTGTGATAAAGGAGACACTGGAAGCCATCCATTCTTCACTCACACCTCGCGGTCTCGGCCTTTTCACTCGATTGTCTCGGGACCCGCGACGCCGGCCTACGTTCTGCTTATCGGCAGTTACGGGAAAGTGATGGTATTGTTTTCAGTGGAAGACAGACCTTTCATTATTTTTTCAGCTGTGATAGATCCGGAAACCATTTCTTATCCCTCGATTTTGTATTCTGAAAATATACCGGGTATCGGCTGCACGTCGGGATGCCCGGCGCCATCGTCATTTGCCGAGGAAGAGCGACGATTCAGCGATCTCGCCGAAGATGGCTGGCATCGCGACTTGGCCTTGCGCAGTCACGTCCCGGCGGGGAGTCGAGGACGCCCACGCGGAGGCTCGCGCAACTTCGGCGATAATCGGTGAACTTTGGATTTCCTGCCTTGATTGATCCTGCAGATGATTGGCTCTGAGGCTAATAGAGTGGAGAGAGAGAGAGAGACAGACAGACAGACAGACAGACAGACAGACAGACAGACAGACAGACAGACAGACAGAGTGAGAGAGAGAGATAGACAGACAGACAGACAGACAGACAGACTGAGAGAGAGAGAGAGAGAGAGAGAGAGAGAGAGAGAGAGAGAGAGAGAGAGAGAGAAAATATGAATGAATGAATGAATTAATGATTGAGAGTGTGTGAGTGAGTACAATTGAAATTGTCATCGCTTGAATGTTTTATTAAAGAAGGGAACCTTGTTCGTATTTCTCTTACTTTTCTTCTCCCATGCCTTCCTCCTGTTCATTTTCCTTTTCCTCTCTCTTTCACCTTCCCTCTGCCTCTTCCTTTTTTTTCTCCTTACTATACGAACGCGCCTTGTACCAATTTTGTTTTTCCCATTTTTCTTCCATTATTTTCGTTAGTTTTATGCTGCGGCTTTGCACGGTAAATCCCTTATTTTTTTTCTTTGCTTTTGCTCCTAATTAGGTTGTTTCGTTGTCTGTCACGCCTTTGTTCCCGCTTTGTCTCGATGTGCTTGCATGGTGTTCGCATTACCCTTTCCTTCTCTTCGTTATTCCCCTTTTGAGAGGGCGATCCAGCCCGTGACGAAGGGCCGGGGGCGTCGGGCGGCGGGCGGAGGAGCGGCGCCGAGAAGGGCCTTTCTCGGAAGGCGCTCGCCGGCGACGCCCGCGGAATTCACGCGAGGTACGAGCCCGTGACGGCCTCGGACAATGGCGTGTTTGCCTTGCGTTGTCCTCGTTGTTCTTGGGCGGCGCGGCGTGCAGGAATTGTTTGCCTTATTCGCCCTGTCATGAGCAGGCAGGTTGACTCTCATCTCTCGTGCTTGACTACTTCATCTTTCTCGTTATTTTTTTGTTACTTTTTTATTTTTGTTTGTTTTTTGGCGGGGGAGCAGTTAGTCGCGCGTGGTTGCGCCGCGTGGGAAGCTCTTCGCTAGTACCTGGTGTGTTTAAGGTGCGTCGAGCGTTTTATTTATTTAACTATTCATTTATTTATTCCCTTTTGTCTTTTGGCTCTATCATCTGTACATTCTTCGTAACTATGACAACGCTAATAGTAGTAGTGATGGCATTTCTACGAATGATAATGATGGTAATAGTAATGATGATGTTGGTTTCTGTAAAAATTATCATAACTATAATAATAATGGCAATAATACAAATTATTATTATTATCATTATTTTAGTAGTTGAGAATGAAAATGATGATAATTCTGATGATAGTCATTACGATCATAATCATCGTCGCCGTCGTCGTCGCCGTCGTTATTAGACTCCTGTTCCTCTACGATAACGCCTTCTCCCACACCTTCACCTCTCACTCCTCTGCCCCCCTTCCCTACCCCCCTACCTCCCTGCCTCCCATCCATCCCCTCTCTGCCTCCCACCCATCCCCTCCCTGGCCCACCCCTAATGGAGATGCTCACACAGTCTGCATTCTTGTGGCCTTCGCTGCCGCCCGCCCAGTTTTTCTTACATTGCAGCCGTGTTGTGACTGAAAGCATCTTCAGCGCTATCACAGAGCGTGGGTCGCTAACCTCAAGACGAGGTGGAGCATCCCTTGTTCTCGGCGTTGAAAGGGAGAGGACAGGGGGGCAGTGGGGGGTATATGAACAGGGGCGGATATGAAGGGAGATGCAAAAGGAGAGAGGAGGGAGGGCAGGTGGTGGGGAGAGGCATGCCCCATACGGGGTAGACCTGTCCACAAGTGTCGGGTCTTGGGAAGAAGTTGGCGACGACATTGTCATATGTCATCGGACAACTTCCGGCGATGGAGTCCTCCTCTCCTTTGTTGCGTGTCATGCTATCCGCCCCCTGGCCCAAGGACGCTCCCTGGTCCACTCTGCTGGGGCAACGAACGGCGCGACGCGACCCTCCTCGCCTCCTACGAACTGCTCGTCTTCGCACTGGGTTTTGATTTGCGAATGTAAGGGAGAGAGAGTGAGTATGAGTGGGAGTTTGAGTGAGGGTGAGTGTGAATATGAGTGAGAGTGAGAGTGAGTAAGATTAAGAGTAAAAGAGAGTGTGTGTGTGTCAGAGAGTGTCTTGCGAACTCTCTCGGAAGGCCGTGCATCTCGTGGGCGGAGGTGGGGCGCCCCTGGTCATACCGGCATGATTCAGAGGCCGCGTGTGGGCGGTAGCCTCGCAACGCGTCCAGGGATTACTGCCACGAGGAATGGGATGTTCTCCTGCGCGGTCGGGCCTTCCTCCCTTCTTTTGTCTTGCGCCTCCCCTCGCCGGTTTTGTTCCTCGATATCATCAACCGCTTCTTTTCTTCCGTAGATTTTTTTACGTTTCGTTTTCCTCTCTTTCGTCTTCACCATTCTTGTGTTTTGTTTTTATCGCGTTCCTTTTCGGCAATATTGCCGATGTACAATGGCTGTTTTTTTATGCTCATTGAAAAATATTTACGAGAGGGGTAATTAGGTAGTAATATCTCGCATGTCTGCAAG
The DNA here is from genome assembly GCF_003789085.1 of Penaeus vannamei. Taxonomy (NCBI): domain Eukaryota; kingdom Metazoa; phylum Arthropoda; class Malacostraca; order Decapoda; family Penaeidae; genus Penaeus; species Penaeus vannamei. Next base: position 475,024 of record NW_020869111.1, on the reverse strand, counting down.
AATAAATAGAACATCCCTCCCAACGTCTTTTGTCGTGTGTACTGGTTGATTTCCTCCTCCTTTCCGTGACATATCACATGACATTCCATATCATCCCCATCCCTCCCATGCTCTTTGATATCCGTGTACCCCGTTCTGGCAACGTAGATCTCGAGGCAGGGGAACGTCGCCCTTATGGCGTATCTGTGCAATCTGCCGCCCCTGCCATCCGTCCTGGCACTGTCCCTCGTCCTTATCTCTGTTCCTAAGTTGGCTCTTATCTTTATATCTCCCTTTGGTGGTAATGTACAGCCAACTAGGGATTTATGGCGCTTTGTTTTCATGCATTTTTTTCGGGGGAATGTATTTGTTTAGTTTTTTTTATACTGTTTATGTGTAGGCTTGCTAATGTTTTGTTTTCTTGTGTGTTTGTGTGCGTGTGTGACAATGCGCATCCTGCCCTAAAAAGAAAAATTGTGAGCATGTGTCAGTTTCTTTAGTATATGACATTTTCTTTCAATGTGACATGGCATTTAAGGGGAAAAAATAGGGAGAAATGGAATATATACATATATATACATACATAGAGGCCCTCTCCATACTTCAAAGTGCCCTGAAGCGTAGGCGACACGCTGTTCGTTGTCATTACGCGGCGGCCGTAAGAGTTTATAGGAGCGAGTGGGGTGAGTTTACGATGGCGATGTTCTCGTGTTATGATAATTAAGAGGCCCGTCACGGCTCGGGAGGACCGCCGTAATGTTGCCGTATTTTAATAGCGAGTGAATTATTGCCTTGGCGGTACGATGCGGCGCGTCCATGTTTCAAGGGGCGCGAGTCGTTATTCGGCGCCGACAACAGCGCGGCATAAGCGATTTTACGCAGAGGTCGAGTCGGAGGAGGAGTTCGTGTTGGAGCAGCTGGTGGAGGTGGAGGTAAAGGTGGTGTTAGGCGGTGAGGGTGATGGGTGGTGGTGAGAAAAAAGGTGGAGGATGCTATGTTTTTTTTTTTCTTTCTTTTTTTTTTTCTTTCTTTTCTGATACGTCGGTGGTGCGTCGGTGCGATTTTTGTCGGCATATGTACCTACGTCGCTTTGCTGTGTTATATCGACTTCCTACGTTTCCTTTTTTGTATTTTACCCCTCATCTCTCTTTATTTTACCTCATCATTCACCTCCCTCTATCTGTTCCCTCCAT
>NW_020869111.1:458852-471352 GCF_003789085.1 Penaeus vannamei | reverse complement strand
CTCTCTTTTTATTTAGACTTTGCCGACCATTTAACAGAAATTCAATTTAATCAGCAGAACACGTACGGGCGTTCTTTTTAAGGATCTAGATAACGTAACAGCAGGATCCCTTTAGATGAGAAAGATAAGTAGGAGAAACATCTCGTGGAAGGAAAAAAGAATTTGTTTTTTTTATATCTGCAACTCGAGTAAATGGGGCATCTCGTTAAGCTCAGAAACTCACCGATCTGCCACCCATCCATCGCAGCTTTTACTCGTAGGCCTATTCTGATTTCCTTACGAATCCTGTCGGTACACTCATTGCCTGTGAGATGTTTGCGCTTCGTGTGGGACCCTACTGTTATGGGACCATGATAGATATTTCGAATAGGGGATTAATTGATATTTTGACAGGCGGGCAAGGAAATTGGCCTTTACAGGGGGCTGTTTGCAAATGTGTCCCAAATGGCCGTCCCCAGTAGTGGCCGGACGCGCCATTACCATTCAGCGTGAGTGCCAGCCATGATTCCATCGTCTGGCTCGCTGCCCGTGCGCTGACACTCACGCGTTCATTATGCCGGTGACAGACCACTAATTGTCTGTCGGATTTATGTATCAAGACCCAAAGGGGTTACCTCCGCCTTCTGGCGATCAAATAACTAATGAAATTCTTGGCAGAGTTGAGATTCCTCTTTCGTTTGTAAGATATTATCTCCTTTACACTACGTGTCCGGGGCTGAAAAAGCCCTGATTACATTTTTGTCGTGGTCGTTTTTGTGTAGGATTCCTGTGGGAAGTCTTAGCCTCGGAGGGTCTTGCCATAGTCAGAGCGGCGACGGCGGCGGCACCGGGGAGCCTTATCATAGTTGTCGGGTTTCATTAATTTTGTTTAGGAGTCTCTTCGGTGCCCCCCGCCTGCCCCTCTCTCTCTCTTTCTTTTTCTCTTTCTCATTCTTTCTTTCTCTCTCTCTTTCTCTTTCTCATTTTCATCTCTCATTCTCTCTCTCTCTCTCTCTCTCTCTCTCTCTCTCTCTCTCTCTCTCTCTCTCTCTCTCTCTCTCTCTCTCTCTCTCTCTCTCTCCTCTCCTCTCTCTCTCTCTCCTCTCTCTCTCTCTCTCTCTCTCTCTCTCCTCTCTCTCTCTCTCTCTCTCCTCTCTCTCTCTCTCTCTCTCCTCTCTCCTCTCCTCTTCTCTCTCTCTCTCTCTCTCTCTCTCTCTCTCTCTCTCTCTCTCTCTCTCTCTCTCTCTCTCTCTCTCTCTCTCTCTCTCTCTCTCTCTCTCTCTCTCTCTCTCTCTCCTCTCTCTCTCTCTCTCTTTCTCTCTCTTTCTCTCTCTTCTCTCTCTTTCTCTCTCTTTCTCTCTCTCTCTCTCTCTCTCTCTCTCTCTCTCTCTCTCTCTCTCTCTCTCTCTCTCTCTCTCTCTCTCTCTCTCTCTCTCTCTCTCTCTCTCTCTCTCTCTCTCTCTCTCTCTCTCTCTCTCTCTCTCTCTCTCTCTCTCTCTCTCTCTCTCTCTCTCTCTCTCTCTCTCTCTCTCTCTCTCTCTCTCTCTCTCTCTACGTACTGCATATACAGTTTAATCTTTGATTTTACAAATGTAATTTTTATGGTGTGTTTATATGAACACATTTTCTTATGAAATATAATTCGGTAGTATTAGCTGGAACTCGGTCGAAGCAGCCCAGAAGTTTTTCCCCAAATGAAATTTCAAATAGCCTGCAATAACACTAAGGAATTTCCATAAGGAAGGACAGAGCAGCTCCCCATACATTGGGTTCAATGTGACTCGCAGTTTCATATGCTATCCGCACTGTTGGGGGAGATAGAGGGGGGTGAAGGGAAGAGAGGAGAAGAGAAAGGGAGGGGCGCCATCTCACTCCAGCGGGACAGGGTTGTCTTTGAACTACCTTTTGCTGTCAGTCACGGCGAGTTAGTCGGTCGCGTCGCAAGTTTGAAAAAAAGACGTTGCCGCTTGATGTCTGAATAGTGATATGGCTGTGATAGAAATGCAGGATTGGCTATTACGGCGAACTGGAATTTTATAGGATGTTTATAGGGGGAGGGATATTACGAGAAGGTAGAGAGGGGACACGGAAGAGGGATATAGTATCGGAGGGGATGATGGAGGGGTGGAGAGGAGTACGAGAGAAAAGAGGGGGAGGGTAGAAGAAGAGGGTGAAAGCGACGAGAGTAAGGGAGGGATGAAGGAAGAGGGCGCTGGGTCTTCACTTCCGACAGCCATTTTCCTGCTAAATCTTCCTCCATCTTTCATTCCCATTTTTCATGAGACCCAAATTAAACGTACGGCATAGACGTTCGCTCATCCCATCTCGCTCCTCGCCTCCTCGCCCTCCCCCACCTCTTCCTTCTCCTCGCCCTCCCCCCAATCCCTCATTGCCGTTCCCCAATCTCATTGCCTCCCCAACCTCTCATTGCCGTTCCCCCAACCTCTCATTGCCGTTCCCCAATCCCTCATTGCCGTTCCCCCAATCCCTCATTGCCGTTCCCCAAACCTCTCATTGCCGTTCCCCCAACCCTCCCTTGCCGTTCCCCAATCCCTCCTTGCCGTTCCCCAATCCCTCCTTGCCGTTCCCCAATCATTCTCCCCAATCCCTCATTGCCGTCCCCCCCAATCTTCATAGCCGTTTCTCCAATCCCTCATTGCCGTTCCCCAATTGCCGTTCCCAACCCTCATTGCCGTTCCCCAATCTCACATTGCCGTTCCCCCAATCCTCTCATTGCCGTTCCCCAATCTCTCATTGCCGTTCCCCAATCCCTCATCCCTCATTCTCCTCATTGCCGTTCCCCCAATCCCTCATTGCCGTTTCCCCAATCCCTTCATTGCCGTTCCCCCATTCCCGTTCTCCCAATTGCCGGTTTTCCCCCAATCCCTCATTGCCGTCCTCCCCCAATCCTCATGCCCCCCAATCCCTCCTTGCCGTTCCCCCAATCCCCCATTCCGTTTCCAATCTCCATTGCCTTCCCCAATCCCCATTGCCGTTTCCCAATCCCTCATTGCCGTTCCCCAATCTCTCATTGCCGTTCCCCCAATCCCTCCTTGCCCCCAATCCCTCATTGCCGTTCCCCCAATTTGCGTTCCCAATCCCTCATTGCCGTTCCCCCAACCCAATCCCCCATTGCCGTTCCCCCAATCTCTCCGTTCCCCAATCCCTCCTTGCCGTTCCCCCCAATCCCTCATTGCCGTTCCCCCAATCCTCATTGCCGTTCCCAATCCTCATTGCCGTTCCCCAATCCCATTGCCGTTCCTCCAATCCCTCATTGCCGTTCCCAATCCCTCCTTGCCGTTCCTCCAATCCCTCATTGCCGTTCCCCAATCCCTCTTACCGTTCCCCCAATCTCTCATTGCCGTTCCCCCAAATCCCCCAATCCCTCCATTGCCGTTCCCCAATCTCTCATTGCCGTTCCCCCAATCCCTCCTTGCCGTTCCCCCAATCCCGTCGCGTTCCCTTCGCGGGTTCCGTAGCAGACCCAACTCCGTAGAGATTTTATCCCACGCTGTATCCCCCTCGTACCTTCCTTTGTATTCCGGCTGCCTATCTTCCCATTTTTCGTGTATCTGCGCCATATTGTTCGCTTATCTTCTTCGTTTTTTCCCCCTCGTTGGTTCCCTCTGTTTTCTTTTCCTTTCCTTTCCTTTTCTCTCGTGCCGCGGCGTTTCGGTTATTCTTCACTCTCTGCTTCTGTTTCTGCTTGTCTTTCTTTCTTCCTGGCTGTCTGCCTCGCTCTGTCTCTCTCTCTCGTTCTTTCTCGCTCTCTCGCTCTCTCTCTCTCTGCTCTCTCTCTCTCTCTCTCTCTCCTCTCTCTCTCTCTCTCTCTCGCTCTCTCTCTCTCTCTCTCTCGTTCTCTTTCTCTCTCTCTCTCTCTCTCTCCGCTCTCTCGCTCTCGCTCTCTCTCGCTCTCGCTCTCTCTCTCTCTCTCTCTCTCTCTCTCTCCTCTCTCTCGCTCTCTCTCTCTCTCTCTCTCTCTCGCTCCTCTCTCTCTCTCTCTCTCTCTCTCTCTCTCTCGCTCTCTCTCTCTCTCTCGTCTCGCTCTTTCTCTCTCTCTTGCTCTCTCTCTCGCCTCTCTCTCTCTCTCTCTCTCTCTCTCTCTCTCTCTCTCTCTCTCTCTCTCTCTCTCTCTCTCTCTCTCTCTCTCTCTCTTCTCTCTCTCTCTCTCTCTCTCTCTCTCTCTCTCTCTCTCTTTATTCGACTCTTTTTCTATGTCACAGCATCGCGACTTCCAATCTCTCTAACTCACTTCCTGCACAGCGCCAGCATCTCCCCTCCCTCCCCTCCACCATAGATCCTCTCCTCCCATGCTCATAACCCGCGTCCCTTTCCTCTCCTCTCTCCCCCGTAGCAGCTCCTAGGAAGGTCGTTCTTCCCCTCAGAAGCCCAGGATCGATGCTCTTGCCTCCTCCTCCTCCTCTCCTTCCCCTCCTCCCCCTTCGTCCCATCTCCTCCTCTCGTCCTCTCCCCGTCCTCCCTCCGCCCCATCTCCTCCTCCCCCATCCCAACCCCGTCTATCATTCCCCTCACTTTCCCCCTCTTCCCTCTTCCCTCTACGGCGCATCCGTTTGTCTGGCACCAACTTTGATTCTCTTTTCTTACCAGCGGCAAAAGGTAATCGGGATTGTTTTTTTTCCCCTCTTTGTGTGTGTCTTCGGAGAGGTTCGGCGGAGGAGCCCCTAATCTCACGGGGAGGACCGGACGGGGGGATTTTATCAGCAGTGCGCACAGTTTCGTCCTGTAGACGGAATGTGACTTGTAATGCAGGCGAAGGGCGAAGGTTTGGAGGAGGAGGGAGGGAGGAGGGAGGGAGGTGGTGGAGGAGGGGGTTGGAGGGTTAGTTGGAGGTGCGAGAGGATGGGATGTTGACATGTTGCGTGGTTGCCTAGAGGAGCGACGATTGCGGAAGTTATCTTAGAGAGGGAGTCGAGGAGGAGGGGAAGGACGGGAAAGGAGCATTTATTAGTCCAAGGGAACAAGGTTGCAGTTACCATTATGCCTCTGGGTTTATGGGCCGACTTGCTCAAGTGTGTTGACTTGAAGACCGTCTTCTCTCTTTCCCCGGTTGCTCCTTCTTCACGGGCTGGGTCCTTAATGACTTTTATAAAGTTTAAAACTCGGATGAGTTGTTGGGATATTATCTTCCCGTTTCTTTTGGACGCGCAAGGGAAAGGTTTCACGAGCGCGTTCTTTCTGTGCGAACACACTCCCAGTGCAAACAGGAGATTCGCAGAAGCGCAATGTGTTGGCGATATTCATTGATGCCATTAATGAGAGCAGGGGACGTGAGGGAAACCACTTAGCCTAGGAATGGGTCCCTGGCGAGTACTTGCCCGAGCCCTCACATGTCTTGAGGACTGGGTGTTCCCGGAACCGCTGACAGATCTCTTCCCGGTATCCTTTCCTCCCAAAAGGCTTTTCCTCGGCCCTCGCAATCGCGTCGCTTTGCTCCCTGCATCAGAAGAGTAGCGTCGGTCTTGCGTGCTTCCGAAGTGCTGCCTTCGTTCACGTCGCAGATGGATCACTGCAGCAGATGTGAGAGGAAGGAGAGAGTGATAACAGTGCTACGTCTTGCGGATTTCTGAAGTATTTTCATGAACAACTTTATGGCATTTCCTGTGTCAGAAATGTTATCAATGATTTATTTTCCTTGGGGAAAGGAGCTTCCGTCAGTTTGCTTAGACACCTTATCCTTCACGGTCCAGAAAGTGTCAGTATTCATTACTGTTTCCATACACAAACTGCATCTGTTTACCTCTTTTGCTAATTGTCGATTATACAGAATCAGAGTAATACTGCTGTCAGTGTTTACTCATAATCCCGGAAAGGATGGCGGTTCGAGGTCCTTTGATGTCCTCGAAGGCCCGTTAGCCTCTCAAGGGTCCTCCTCGCCGTCTTTAAACAGGCACTCGCGCGGTCTTTATCTCCTCCGCTGCCAGTGGAGTGCGGGGCCGGCGCTCGTGATTTGCCGCTCCATTGACAGCGTAAGAAATTGGATTGACTCGTCGTCTTTACCTGAGCGCGGCGGCGATTTATTGCGCTCGTGAACCTGTCGTTCTTACTCGTGCGTGTGCGTGCGTGACCTCGCGTCTGTGATTTCTAGCCGGCTCTGGCGCTGCTTGTTACAGGATCACATTTTCAGATGACGGCAGTAATATTTTACGGCCATTGGCGAGGGTAAAATTTAGTGCCATCTTTAAGCTCGCGGACTTGAGAATCTCGAGCAGTGCGTGTATCGGTGGTCTCCGAGGGGGGGGGGGCATGAGCAGGTGAAGACGTTGCGGTTCCTCGGTTAGCCGCCGGGAACGCGGTTCGTAAAAGAGATGGATCGCTCTCGTTTATGGAAAGTTGAGGTCAGGAAGGAGATGCTTGATCAGGTGTTTGCTAATGGAATTGCATACCTGCGCGACGTGATCTGTCATCGGTTCGGGGAAGGGTTAGTGCCGAGGTCGAGTACATTCTTGCTCCTGACGATATATACACATTTTTGAGGCCTTGTTTTTTCCCCTTTTGCTCCTCGTGTAAGTTTCGTTGTTAAAAGTTTCATGACAGGGAGATATCACTTCGTACTCGCTTTTGAAATTTTGTATATATACATTTTTTCTCACGCGAGAGTGCATTTTCCCAGAAATTTGTATTCAAGGAGAGAGGAGCGGATAGAGGACGGGCATTCAGGCCTTGCACAGCGGCGGCTCCACCAGCCATTGTCTTCGTTAATTCACAAGAGCCAGCCAGCATCACTTACTCTCGCGTCGCTCTTAATGTATCGCATCAACGTCCTCTCTCCGGAGACAATCAGCACGACGTGTTATTTCTTTTTGTTGCGCCTTCTCGTCGACGACAGCTCGGCCCAGGAGCGGGTTGGCGAGCGCGGCAATTTCTCCGCCTCCGACATTGTCAGTGTCCGCGTTTGCCGTTATTCCCTTGGGTGGAGAGCGGCTTTTATACGAAAACTCGCCGGGAAATTCTGTCTGCCGTGTCAAAAAGGACTCTGGGAAAAGTTCATTGTGTTCGCGGAAGATGGAAGTAGCGCGCGCCGCGGGAAGGTCCTCGGCTCGGGGAATTTTACGGCGAATGTGATCCTTAGTAACGAGCCAGCGAAAATATGAGAAAATCGCAGACGCTGGAGGATAACCTCTTCCTCAGGCCTCACCGGCGACTCCTTTTCCTTTCCTCACCACCGACTTTCACTTCTCCTTTCCTCCTTCACCGACTCCACTTCTCCTCCTCCTCCTCCTCCTCCCCTCCTCCACTCCTCCTTCCTCCCTCCCAGCTTACCTCCTCCTGCTCCACTTATCCTCCCTCCTCTTCCCCCTCTTTTTTCCCTTCCTCTTCCTCTTTCCTCCTCTCCTCGTCCTTTTCTTTTTGATCATCATCATCATCCTTATTCTTTTACACTCACACTAACACACTCACTCTCACTCACATCTCTCTCTCTCTCTCTCTCTCTCTCTCTCTCTCTCTCTCTCTCTCTCTCTCTTCTCTCTCTCTCTCTCTCTCTCTCTCTCGTTCTCTATCTCTCTCTCGAAAACAGCAATTCGTCTTTAAATTGGCCATGTCAGGCATACTCCTCCTCCTCTTCCGATGACCCCTCTGTCCATTTCTCTTCCTCTCTCCCTTTCTTCGGTTCTTCCCGTCTCCGTCTCAACTCCCTCTCGCCTCCCTCCTCTCCCTCGCCTCCTTCCTCGTCTCATTCATTCTCCCGTTTCCGTGTTCCTCCGTTCTCCTTGTCCTTCCCTCCTTCCCAGTTTCCGTGTCTCCTTCCTTCTCCCTGTCCTGTCGCTCCTTCCCCGTTTCCGTGTTTCGTCCCTTCCCCCTGTCCTTCCCTCCATTCCCCCTGTCCTTCTCCCTCCTCCCCCTGTAACCTCCCCCTTGTTCCTTCCCTGCCTTCCCCATGTCCTTCCCTCCTTCCCCCTGTCCTTCGTCCTCCTCCCCTGTCCTTTCCCTTCCTTCCCCTGTCTTCCCTCCTTTCCCCCTGTCCTTCCTCCTTCCCCTGTCCTTCCCTCCTTCCCCCTGTCGCTCCCCCTGTCCTCCCTCCTTCCCCCTTGTCCTCCTCCCTTCCCTCCTTCCTTCCCTCCTACCCCCTGTCCTTCCTCCTTCCCCTGTCCTTCCCATCCTTCCCCCCATGTCTTCCCTTCCTTTCCCCCTTGTCCTTCCCTCCTTCCCCCTGTCCTTCCCTCCGTTCCCCTGTCCTTACCCTCCTTCCCGCCGTCCTTCCCCGCCCCCCTTCCTACCCCCTGTCCTTCCCTCCTTCCCCCTATCCTTTCCTCCTTCCCCTCCTTCCACGGCGGAGAGCTCGGCATTCTTCAGCGTGACGGGTCGCTCCAAGAGTAATGGGAAAATGATTACTAAGATTTGGGTCCCCTCGGGTGATGTCTTGTATGGATGAATTATGGCCCGGCTGATTACTTTCTTTTCTCGACTCTCTTCGGGTCGTTCATGTTAATCCTCGCTGAGGCAAGGACGGTGTCCTCGTTACCTCTTATCCTGGACGCGAGGGCTGATTTTTTTTTAGTGTCCTCGTACCCGACACCTACCGGGTTTTTATGGATTTTATATTCGGGATTTATGAGGACACGGACACACACACGTGTACGCACATGCAGACGCACAAGCACGCAGGCATCCTCCACAATACACAGTCTCTCGCTTTCACTCTCGTTCTCTGTCTTCTACTCTCACTCTCTCCTTCCTTTTCTTCTTCTCCTCAGGGTAGGTATGTGTGTATATGTATGTATGTATGTATTTATTTATACATATATTTACATATATATAAAGTGTGTGATACACACATACACACACACACACATACAAAATGATATGGTTATCATATGGGCGTACTCAGTTATATTACTGGGTTCCATTAGCAATCCTTTGATATATTTTTTCATGTAAGGTTTCCTATAGAAGGCCATTGTGTATTTATTATTTTGGCAAAGTGTCGGTTGATATTGAAATCATAGGAGTTGAACCACATTTTTCAAACGTCACATGAAATTTGTTTATTCATATTGTAATGTGTATATGGATATGTATTCTTATTATACTTGATGTATAACATAAAACAGGAATAATTGTGGTTATGGCACTCAGGATATTATTAATATTAATGGTTGTCAGGAGAATTTTCAGGGAGAAAGTGATTAGGTAAGAATCAAAGAGAAGGAAAATGTAAAGAAAATTTGGAAGCTTACGAAGAAAACGCGTAAATTTAGTAAAAAAAATGGTTTAACAAAACGACGTAAACATTATTAAAGACGATAAGATAAAATAAGTAAATAGATAAATGAATAAAAGCAATTTTGAAAACAAAGGAAAGCTAAAAATAGATGACAAGTGTCAAAATAATCGTTGCATAACTCTTATGGAGGTTAATGAAGACCTTTTTGCTTATTATATTTCGCGACTACATTACATTTGCAAGGTTTGTGAGCCCGTATTCAGGATATTTTTTAACTCTATATTTGAGTATTTCCTCCGCCTTTTGTTTTTCATTCCATTCATTCCTGATTTTTCCCTTTTCACATCTTTCTTCTTCTCTGCGACCTTTCTTTAGTTTCTTATCCAGCATCTCCGTCCGTCCCTTCTAACCTCGCACGTATTCGTACCTGGCGTCCACACGCGATTAGACCCCAGTCGGAATGTTATTTCGTCTGCCGAGGAAAGATGCGGAGTGTTTGTCGGCGCGGCAGCAAGCTCATCCGGCAGATAATCGCTCTCCATCTCCATCGGCGAGCGAGCCCATCAGCGGATACTTCTGAGAACGACAGTCGGTGAATGTGCGGCTTTGCGGGCGTGTTCCGCGGGCGAGCGCTGGGACCCCCTTTATCCCCGTGCGTTTGGCTGGATGGAAGTCCCATTGGCGGAGATGCCTTCGCCCGTGCAGCCTATCAGGGCCGCTGGCAGTCGGTGTATCCGTTCCGAAGAGACTTCGTTGAACAAGTCAGGGACGCGAGGGATTTTTGTCGTTGTATTTACCTCTTTTATTTTGTGTGAGGGGAGGCAAGAATGGCGGTTGCAGACGGTACCGGATTGGATTGCGTTCCCGTATGATTGCGAGTAATCATGCGAGTATTTGCGCTGTGTTAGATGCTCTGCCTTGTCCTTCTACCCTCATAATATTTAATCTTGACCGATCTTGAGTATATTTACTTTAGGACTTTCGGGGTCTAAATGGTGGATTCATCCTCTAAAAAGTAGCTGAAAATCATGAGACGTTGCACGATTGCGTAAAGAGAATAAGAGAAAACAGCAATCTAATAAAACCGGGTAAATTGCACAAATTCGTTCTCATTGAAGTCGGTGCTTTCTATTCTTGCCATTTGACCTAGTTATTAAGGGGGAATTTTGGAGTTAAATTATTTGAATTGCCCGGCAACATGAAATTCCGCACATTCCACACTCGGCGGAGACATACGAGTATATGCAAGCCAAATGATTATTAGTTTCCCCTTTTAGTATTACGGGGCTGTTGGCTCATGGTGGAACATATCCCCATAACACCATCGCCAGCATAGGTAAGGATTGCTTGAGACAGCATCTCGTCATACTAATGACTGATTTAGGGCCACCCAAGATACCATTTGTTTTTATAATTTTCTCATGGACCCCAATTTTTAAAGGTCTGTCTTACGGGTAGAAAAAAAATAACGTAACGTATGGTCGGTTTGATATGCCAACCGCGTCTTGTGTTGATGGCAGCGTCTTTATGGTTTACGTCATTTCGCTCAAGTCTTGCGGCCGGGTTGTTCAAATTGTGCAAGGCCCGACCCAATGAACATTCATTCTACGGACATGCACATACTTGGAAATAAATGCATGTCTATCAATGTTGACATGCATATCTACCGTATAGATAGATAGATAAAAGTATAGATACCCGATAGATAGAAAGATTTACATTTATTGCAGTGTATTTACATGTCTGGATTCATTGGGACGGGCCTCGCGCAGTTTTAACGAACCGGTCGGTGGTCTTGTGTGTTGGTCGCCCGCGATCGTGTTAGCGGACGAGAGCGAGTGCGTAAGAGGAGTGACGGTATTGTCTCAACGACGCTGTAATTTGTCGTTGGTCCCGACATGGGCTGATGGCGGGGTATTCCGCCGGTTGTAGTAACGCGGTTTGTGGTAGCGCTAGTGCCGGGGTGAATGGGTAATAGCTAGAGTAGATGACAAATTGATGCGGCGACGCGTTAATGGTTGGGGTGAATGGATGAGTTCCCGGAGTAATAAATTCCATTGAGAAAACCCGACCGCGATCGCGCCGTGCCAGAGATCGCGGTTGCGGTTCGTCAGATATTGATATGATCGCCTTGATTGTTTTAATGTCAGTGTGAACACGTGTCACGGCAGCGTCAGGCAGAGATTAATTCCCGTGTCGCTTACGATTAAATTGCCGAGTGTAGTTCAAGGCTTATAAAGCCGCTAAGTGTGCGAGAAGTTTGCCCAGAAGAGGGCGTAGAGGACGTGGAAGGGAGAGCCAAATGGCGGTGTTTATACAAAGTTGCCCTGTAAGGCAGTCCCCGGAGGCTCGTATCCGCGAACACCTCCCCGGGGCCTTCTCCTCGCCCTGTCATGAAGCGCACGTCCTCGCTCGGTAATGGTGTCCGCGCGTGTGGATGTCGCCGCCGTGACTCTGCGACCACTCGCTTGCTCTTTATTCGCTGCTTATTTTTGTTTCTTTTTCTTGCTTGCTTTCTTCATTTTCTGCCTACACAAACTACCATCAAGACTTCGGTTGTTGATGTGTTGCCGCTGCTTCTTTCCTGCCGTTGTTGATTCCTTTGACATCTTGGGAAATTGAAAAAATAAATGAAAATCACAACTACTCATGGGTTTCTTTATGTTTCTGGATGCAGTTCATTTTGCATTCAGAAGGTAAAGAAATGCGCTAAATGATCAATCGGAGCTTCAACAGTGAGGACCTCGCGACTCGCGCCCAACCGGGGCCGAGGCTGAAATCTCTCTGCGACCTCAGGCACTCCCAGCGATGATATCAACGGCGGTTCCCTGTTCGCTCAGCACTCCCTCCGCCCTCCCGCACAACGGCATCCCAATATGCCACGAAGGAAGTCTTATGGTATCCTCCGCGCCTAAGATCTCACCCAGGGGCGTGTCTGGCACAACCCTGGCCCGAGTCATGGCGGCGTAACGATTCCTGGCCGAGATATCCCGCGCCTTTGGCCGACAAGGCAGACGAGGTGCGAGGAAGGCTCGGACGTGGCTGATTCTGCACCCTTTGCACGGTCTTGCAGTAGAAGGACGACATCATTTCCGGGGGGTAACGGTAGGAGGACGTGACGCGCATCCTATAGGACGAAGGGACGGGACCACGGCGGGAGAGGGTGTCAGGGCGCGGGAAGGGAGGGCGGACACCTGTCAGGCCGGGGGGGGGGGGGACGGTGGCGACTCGGGATCTCTGTCTTTATTTGTCTCCGTCTCTTTCTTCGTCAGTAAGTTGTCTTTCGTTGGCTCTCCCTCTTTTTCTTTTTTATCAGAATTTTTTTTTCTCTGTACGC
>NW_020869111.1:446352-453852 GCF_003789085.1 Penaeus vannamei | reverse complement strand
AATAGTTTTTTTTTTTTTTACCAACCGGGCCCAGTGCAGTTGATATTTGGGCAATCGTTCTAATTTCGATGTTCGTAACGAAGCATATAGTTCAAAGTGTTTTAAAATTACGACCATCCGAAGGCTGGAACGTCGACCACTTCACACTGGTCGATAACATATGGGAATAGTTAATTTAGAGGCTCATTATTTTCTCGTTAGTTCCCAAGAATTGTGACAGGCGATGGAAACAAGGTTTGCCATTAAATGAGAGGTGGACGCGTGAGGGGGAGACCGCGTGTGACAGTCGACGGGCAAGAGCAGGGAGGCATTTGTAATGGAAGTGTGAATTTCGCATTTTATGATTTTTTGTCGTTGTATATTCTGTCCTTGGCTGCCAGTTTGTTTGCTTACTTATATGTCTGTCAGCTTTTTTTCGTTTCGTCCTCCTCCTTCTCTTTCTCCCTCTTCTCCTCCTCGTCCTCCACCTCTTTCTCCACCTCCTCCTTATCTTCCTCATTACCACCACCATCACATGTTCCTCCTCCTCCTCCTCCTCCTTTCACTTTCATTTCCTTTCCTCCACCTTCCATTCGTATTTTCTCCCATTAGCATGAAATAAAGCTGTCTTGAAGCTTCTTTAGCTTCTAACGCTGTAGTGCCCTTCCCTCCCACCTCCTTCCCAGAGGCCTCCTGCAGAAGGCCGGGCGGTTCCACCCTTGCGACGCACGTGCTGTCAAGTTTCCCCAGAAGCACGAGGGGAATGTTGATCTGAAGTGATTATCGAGGGCGTGGGTGGAGCCCGAGCGCGGTGCCTAAGGTGTTAGGGAGCTAATGGTTTAGATAGGGGGATTTGTCGCTCTCATTTGGGGCGTATATTGTGACCGGCATACGACCCCGGCCAGTAAACAGATAACACGAGAGGCGATTCCTGGCGACCTCGTTCTCGAAGGGTTAAGAATCGGCCTTACATTCCACGGCGCGAAGACGGTCAGAACTGAAGATCAGACCCGGAGAAGAAACGGCGACAAAGACAAAGAGATACAGACAGACGTGGAAGTAGATTAGGGCATAGACGTGGAAGTAGATTAGGGCATAGATACAGATGCAGGCCAAGGCAGCCACAGGACAAAACCATTGACATTCAGACATTAATTGATTCAGTTCAGTAAATTACTCGAGCAAGAAGTATATTCGGGAAAAGAAAGGCAAGGATAAGAAATAAAAGCGGGAGAGAGAAAGTGGAATCAAGAGTGTGAGAAGGTGTTTGTGTGTGTAACTTCTCCGTGTTACTTAACGACGCGGTGGCGGCTCGCTAATGTATGCATAACAGGTACTTCGCGAAGCTACATCGTTAGCGCGTAAGAGTTGCGGGATATCGTGATACCATGTTGTTTGTGTGTGTGTGCAGGGAATGGGTTATGGTATGATAATACACTGGTGGTTGCTAGTGGATAATTAGGTTTTTGAATGTGAATATAGGGGTAGGTATGTAAAAGGGTAGAGGTTGGTGTATGTACATGTGTAGAAGGTTTTATTTTTCACTCGAGAATTATAGTCTGCCGTTAGTGACGCATGTTGCGTGGTCATAGTTTACATCAAGACATGGGAGACGCATGTCTGTAGGCTGTGAAGCAATGCGTTATACTCGCTTATTTTACTTGCGTGGGTTGAATGTCTTTTAGCGAGCAGCCAGCAGACATCAAAGGGGCCAACGCAACGCTCGCTTCAAACAGTGATCCTTCGCAGGCTAATTCTGATTTCGAATCAAGCGCGTGTACACATAGGAATGTGTGAGGTCACCCCATCCCTCCGCGCGAGGGACGTCAGCTTGAAACCCTACGACGGGTGACTCGGCGGATTGATGTGGCATGGGGTTGTGTTTCTGAAAAAGCCTCTCATATCTCGCTCTCTCTCTCTCTCTCTCTCTCTCTCTCTCTCTCTCTCTCTCTCTCTCTCTCTCTCTCTCTCTCTCTCTCTCTCTCTCTCTCTCTCTCTCTCTCTCTCTTCTCTCTCTCTCTCTCTCTCTCTCTTCTCTTCTCTCTCTCTCTCTCTCTCTCTCTCTCTCTCTCTCTCTCTCTCTCTCTCTCTCTCTCTCTCTCTCTCTCTCTCTCTCTCTCTCTCTCTCTCTCTCTCTCTCTCCTCTCTCTCTCTCTCCCCCCTCCCTCTCCTATCTCCTCTACTCTCCTCTCCTCTCCTCTCCTCTCCTCTCCTCTAGTCTCCCCTCTCTCCTCTACTCTCTTCCCCTCCCTTCTTCCCCCTTCCTCTCTTCCCCTCCTTCTCCCCCTTCCTCTCTTCCCTCTCTTCCCTCTCTTCCCTTCTCTCTCTCTCTCTCTCTCTCTCTCTCTCTCTCTCTCTCTCTCTCTCTCTCTCTCTCTCTCTCTCTCTCTCTCTCTCTCTCTCTCTCTCTCTCTCTCTCTCTCTCTCTCTCTCTCTCTCTCTCTTTCTCATCTCTCTCACTCTCTCTCATCTCTCTTCTCTCTCTCTCATCTCTCTTCTCCCCTCTCTCCCCCTTCCTCTCTCCCTCTCCTACTCCCTCTATACCCGTGATTTTTGTTCGTAATTTTCGTAGAAAAGGAAATGATTTATGGAAATATAACATCCCTTGGGTTGTGGGGGAGGCTCAGAGTATTTAGCATAATATTGTGAAAGTCATTTTTAGGCCCAGAGTCCAGTGCATTTGAATAAAAGCTGCTCCTCCCGCCATTGTTTTCGCTGCGCACTTGGGCCACTTAGTCATTATTATTTCTACTTAGGGTCTTGTTTACGTCTGGGATGGCAACACTTTAGGATAGGTGCTCTACTGCCTCCGCCCAAATCCCAGGTTGAGCGCGTAGAGGCAACACCGTGTGAACCAGCAAAGAGCATAAGGATGGTAATCCCACTTTAGTGCGTCGTGGAGCAGACCGTAGCGACGCCGAGACGAAATGCCCATTTAGTTGGCCAGTCTAAGGTGATGCTGTGGATCTTGCTGTTCCTCCTGGACAACATCAAGGTATATTGTGGAGTGATGGTACATAATAAAAAAGACATTATGGAGTTAAATGAAAAGACGTTCGATTTTGCAATAGTTTCTCGATTCGGGAGAGCCTGGCCTTGTGTCCCCCTTTGAGCAGTAACCCTGCTTCGAACTTCGTATTTCCTTCGTTTTTTTATATCCTAGATTGGAATGAAATGCCCTATCCCAACGCCGCCCGCCAGGTCCCTCTGCTTATTCAAATGTATTCGTATCACGAGGAGTGGAATTTGTGTTTAGGGACGTGTGATACAGTGTTATTGAAGAGGGAGAGGACTACTGCGCGGTGGCGGTGGCAGTGGTTTAGGTGGCGCTCTGAATCCATTTTGCGCTTTGTTTTGGGCGTCCTGGGCTCTCCTGTGCGAGGGAAAGCGGACCCTCCTCCTTAATGCATAGGATGATTAGCGGGGTTGGAGGACTTTTGTGCTGAGGATTTATGCATGTTTAGATACTTCGTTAGCACATTTGGAACGTATCGGCTTCGTTTTTTATGTTTATCATTGAGAGGTTTCCCCAATTCTGGGAAATAAGCATTATAAGAAAAAAATATTGTTAACGGCAAAATACTTCAATGAAATGCACCAGTGTGGCCCTAACCCCAGCAACGGCCGTAATGAGTAGTGTCAGCTGCATCACACGAGTACGATCCGCCAGCTGTCAGTATTAGATCAACGTGGAGGGTTTCATGTTGCATCCGCGCATGGGCGGTTGGTATCTCGAAGCGACGATGACATAAACTATTGTCTACGACTGTACTTGATGTTTTCGGACCCGCCCACGCCCACGTACACACGCCCCCGTGGTGCCCTCCGCCCACAGCCAAGGACGCCTACTCCGCTCTCAGGAATGCTGGTTCTTCTGCAGGTGTTTAAAGGGCCGGAAGCCCGTGGCGATGGCGACGATGGCCGATGCCTAATCGAGAGGCGGCAATGAACCCGCGACACGGCGGCGTCGGCGGGCAAGTGGCTCGCGCTCCTCTGGGGCGTCGGAGCGTTTCTCGGTCCTCGGAATTGGCCGCGCTGAAATTATTTAAGCCGAGGGAAGCACGAGGCATTTGCATATGAATATGGGCCGTAGAATGCTAACCAGTAACCCTAATGGGCTCGCAACACCCCTTGCTCGTCGCCTTCCCTCTCGCTGCGTCCCCACCGGATGTGCGGTGTGCCCATTCGGAGGAGTTTCAGGCAAGATGTTCCGAGGAGAAACCTATACGACGCTTGTCTATTTTATTATCACCGGAGAATTATTTACCCCCAGCTCACTCTATCAATCTATCGATCGCTCAGTCGGTCGGTCTGTATCCATCTATCGATCTATCTATCTACCCATTTGTCTATCTCTATGTATTCGTCTACCTGTCTATCATTTCTCACATTCTTTCTCATTATCAACATTTTTTACTCTTGTTTCTCCCTCCCTGCTCCTGTCTCCCTCCCCCTCTCATTCCATAACCCTGTATGTATATATGTATGCTTTTACATGCGTGCGCCTCCTATATTTCTAGCGGCCTTTATCACCTCGCGTGTCCTTTTCTGCCCCTGCGGCCTCGTATCATTACCATATCATTACCATCGGACCGTCCCTTGCCACGCTAACCATTATGGCTGTTTACGTCACTCCCGCCGGAGCCCGCCATATCCCTCCCCCGCCCGGCTGTCCTGTGCTCAGGCGATGGGGATCCTTCATTTGGCCGTGTGGATCGTGGTTTAGGCTTGTAAGCCACGTGTTATTGGCCTTGCTTCTCCTCACGGCTCTGATTAAACGGCGTAAGCCCCTGTAATTGATGTACATACATTTATTGAAGTTACAGGCGCCTTAGCTGCATCGCGTGGGTATTCTGTAGATGTGTGTGTTGTAGATTTAAACTGGGGTCGTTCTTTGGAGAAATGTGATCTCGCAGAGGCCATGAACAGAGGTCATGTTCCATTTAATACTATTTTGGAGGGCCGTCCAAACCAGGTTTAGGACCTGGATCTCCATTTACTGCCTTGCACAAAGGCAATATGAACATGGTAAGTCGCGTATGTTATGTTTGTAGGATTTGAGTGTTGGTTTAATGTGCAGTGGCATGAGGACGCAGTGTCGAACCAACAGCGTGGCCAGTGCAAGGTATTGCATTGCACAGGCCCCTTTTAATCCCTGACGTCATTGAGTTGTTTCGTGCCCCCTGGCTGTAGGCTGCCGAGCTCGTGTGTTTAACATGCGTGGCCCCCTCTGCATACACTGCCCTGCACCCCCTCCCTTCTCCCTCCCCACTCACGTCTCGAAATATGCATGGTATTAGAACGCCATTCGTTCGCCGAGTCCCAACATGGCTCGGAACTAGTTTCTGTTTTGCGGTCTTTATTTTAGTGTTCCATTTCGTGATCTCGATTATGTTGTCGAGAGTGGATGTTGGGATGATAAAGTTGCGCCTATTCAAGTAATATCGGAAAGGACTTTTTCCAAAATTGAATGGTCAATAGTTGCTGAACTAAATTCGTCAAGAAAGGGTTATTATTAGTAAGAGGTCGTTGGAAGTGGATATAAAATTAGTTTAGTTAGTACCCAGTCACAGCTCGATACTCAAATGAGAATTCGGGTCCGCAGCGCCATCCGCCGTTATGGGGGCAACCTGATCAGTGAAATGTAATCGTGTGAACCTGATAATCATGCCAGGGCAGGGAGTAGTGTCAGTAGTTATTAATAAGTCTCCAAGAGCAGTAGGAGACACTATTTACAAAGCTTTGTCACAACCAAAACAAGTCACTACCATAAACATACCGGGTTTTCTTTGAAACAACAGAAGTTTTTGAGTACAAAAGTACAATGCATTAGTATTCAAAACAACAGGATTGGCCTCCTGTGTAGGACAAATGTAGCTCCGGAACTTGAAGCGGGTTGTAAAGAACATTATACGTTTTACGAAAAATATTATGAGAGCATTTTGAATGTGGAATGGCTACTGTAGTTCACTATTCAAAACATCTGTAAACTCATTATACCCAGTAAGATGGTTTCATTATTTCATCAACTCCGTATGGAATGAAGGAGAGTATCTTTGTACTCGAAGATAAAAGCAACAGTTTCTGTGACTGCAACAATGATTTCGCAAAAAAGAAAAAAAAAACATATTCAGCAACATTGCATCGTGCGGTTCTACGTGTTCAGACAATGGAACTTGATAGGTGTTTGATTCGGTCAGAAAATAAAGCAGATAAGGTCAAAAAATAAAACAAGTACATGAACAGAGTTTCCATAATGAAGGGAAATAGGTGGGAATAATTTCCCGTGGAGCTCGGAGGTTCCCATACTCCCGCTCAGGACACCGGAAATAACCGCCATGACAGCTGCGCACAGACGACGTTGACCCAAGCAACAGATAGGAGAAACACCTTGATCCTTTACTCTGGCACTTACGCCCCCTCCCCAGCGCCTCCCCCCGCGAGGGCTCCGTGTCCATGCATCTGGCCGGATGGTGGTCAGCGGGCTGCCTTCACGCCCCACCGGCCCCGCTTGTGTGTGATTTTCCCGCGCGTTGCTCCGCTCCGGTGTTTGCTTTGTCCACATCAGGCCTTTGGGTTTGGGTTTTGGGAGGGGATTCTTTCTCTGCGGGGCTTTTGTTTTGTAGGGACGTTTGTTTTATCAATTTGGGGGGCTTGTAGACCCGGGGGCGTGGTAGCCTTTCGTGATACCGTGCACAGCTTTGCTTTTCGGTCTGAAGTCCTCGCCGTCTTGCCTTCTCTCTCTCTCTCTCTCTCTCTCTCTCTCTCTCTCTCTCTCTCTCTCTCTCTCTCTCTCTCTCTCTCTCTCTCTCTCTCTCTCTCTCTCTCCCTCTCCCTCTCCCTCTCCCTTTCCCTCTCCCTCTCCCTCTCCCTCCCTACCTCCCTCCCTCCCTCCCCTCCCTCCCTCCTCCCTCCCTCCCTTCCCTTCCTTCCTTCCTTCTTCCTTCCTTCCTCCTCCTCCCTCCCTCCCTCCCTCCCTCCCTCCCTCCCTCCCTCCCTCCCTCCCCTTCTCCCCCCCCAAATCCTTAAAGATCTGCGATACAAAATTCCAAAGTTCCATTCACACTAACCTAATAAGACCAACTGGCTGTCTTCATCGCCGTTGTGTCTCGATTGCCGAATTTAGCGAGACTCCCCATCTTAATTGCTGTCATGCATGCACTCGGCCCGGCGCGGCAGCAACAGCAAACAGGTTACGGAGTGTGGGAAGCGCAGCATGCGATGATGCACGGGGCCGGCCTGGCCTGAAGATCACCTGCTTGGTATTCCCCCCGCAGAGGTCACACGGGAGGAACCAGTTCAAGGCCAGTCGCTTTGGGCTTCTGGAGTAGGCTTAGGGGGGCTGGTCCGCCGGAACTGAGGGGTAGGGGAGGGGGGGGGAGAAGTTGGACCAGTGTGAGTCGTCTCAGTGACAATGCATGCGAGATAGAGTTTGTGCGTTGTAGGTTTGGTTTTGGTGCTGGGCTGACGATTGTAGCTTGGTGGCCACGTCTCTCCAGGTTTTGGGGGTAATTAGGGCGT
>NW_020869111.1:416352-441352 GCF_003789085.1 Penaeus vannamei | reverse complement strand
TTGATTATGGTTTGATCTTATGCATGTTTCTTTTATTTTAGTAACTCGTTTTTGTTGTTTTATTATTTGTAAACGTTACGCTTCTTCCCGTGTGAGGTCGTTTACCCCCCCCCCCCTTTTTTAAATAAAAGAAGTATTTTTTATGGCGTTTGGACCCACCCCTTTGGATTGCTGTTCTGGATTTACACCGTGGATTCTGAATCAGGGTTGTCATGCTCCCTCTCCTTGCCCAGCTGTACCCATACTGGACGTGCCATTTTTTACTGGACGTTTTGCATTGAACTATGTGCGCTTCTTTGACTTTTACCTTTTACCATTTCTGATTTTTTATATACTTTTTATTTTGCTCTTTGACTCGTTTATATAATTAGTCTTTTACCCTTTTACTTGTCTTTTACTTTAACTTTTGTTTCAGTTTTTACTTCAGTTTTTTAGATTTTTTTTCTCCCCTCACTTTTTTTATCCATCTTTTATTTTTGTTTGCTTTAGCTTAGTTATTCGTTCTGTTTGCAGCTACTTGCAGGCCCTTCTGGCGCTTTTATCGTTGAGCTTTTGTGTTCTGGGACAATCTATTTTTGTTCTCAGCCCTTCTGGCATTTGTAATTCAGTTTTACTTTGGTGTTTTCTGCACATTTTGTCGTTTTTTCTTAATTTTGGCTTTGTTTTATTCATTCGTGTGTCGGTTTCTTACGTGTCACGCTCGCGGAAGACCTGCATTTCCGGGGATAGCTCTGCTTGTGAGTGCGTGAGGGATCTGGGCCTCGAGTTTTGTCGCCTCGTCCCGCTTCGAGGAATGAACGGGCCCCTTATTTCCCCAAGCCCTTAGCCTGAAGTCTCCCGCTTCACGAGTGGCTTCATTAGGGTTCCTCCATCACAGACGACTCGCTCTCTCCTTCAGGATGTAAAAGTTCGCATTCACTTCAAAGGAAATATCCTACAAAACGTGAACTCTTATATCTGCATCGTAACGTGTTTTATTGTTGTTGTTTTCTTCAAAATCGAAAGCGGATCTGGTTTATGTTGTATTTTGGTCCTATCCATTGTCGCGTCGTGGCCGGAGGCGAGAGAAAAGGCGCGAGGGGGATGAGCGGGACATTTATATTCCTGGAAACATGGAGTGAATATCTTCCGTGAAGTTTCTCTTTTTGTAGCTACTGGGAGCCAAGTCTAGAGAGAACCTTGGCTGGGATATAAATGGAAGAGGAAAGGAGAGGGGGAGAGTGGGCAGAGAGGAAGGGCAGGGAGGGACAGGGCAGGGAGAAAGGGCAGAGAGAAAGGGCAGGGAGAGGAGGGAAGGGATTAGAGGGAGAGTGGAAGGGGGGAAGGAGGGAGAAAAGAGAGCAGGATTATTGTTTTTGTTTTTTTGTTAGATAAGATTTTTATTTATTTTATGAGAAAGTGTCTGAGGTACTTATTACTATTTTTGTTTACACCTCAATCTATATCTGTAACTGTCTATGTCTGTATGTATCTATCGGCCTATCTGTCTGCTTATCTATATATCTATATCTATATAATCTATATATCTATCTATATCTACATCTATCTATCTATATCTATCTATCTGTCTATCTATCTGTCTATCTATCTATCTATCTATATACATATATCGATATATCTATATCTGTATATAGGTAGACACATTGTCATATTATGATATATTATATTGCAATGTGATATAATATGGTATAATATTATGTGTACCTACCTCTATGTCAACTTATCTTGCTGGATACTAGGTAGCTATCAATTATCAATTTATACAGACAATTTAATTTTATTTTATATTTTGATAATTGCACATGCTGATATTTTTTCTCTCTGTTCCAGGTACGTGGTAACAGCTAATTTCCCCAGACGAGGAAGCAGAAGCTCACCAGTTCTGTCCATCCGGGCATCCCTGGAGCGTCTTCCTCCTCGAGTTTCAGCGGCGAGCGGACGTGACCTCATGACCTGGCGAAGGCGGTTTCCATTCTCTGAGTCTTGTGTATACCATGCACACGCACACATGTATGCACACACACGTACGTGCGCACGTACACGCGCACGTGCACGTACACGTACACATACACACACACGTCTATATTATGTATGTATATATACAAGCACACGTACACGCATACGTACACGCACAAGCACACGCACACGTACACGTACACGTACACGTACACGTACACGTACACGTACACGTACACATACACACACACACACACGTCTATATTATGTATGTATATATACTATATATATGCTGTATTTATATACTGTATTTATATACTGTATTTATATACTATATTTATATACTATATTTATATACTATATTATACTATTTTACTATTTTATACTATTTATACTATTTTTATACTATATATATAGCATATATATAGCATATATATAGTATATATATAGTATATATATATATATATATATATATATATAGTATATACATACTATATACATACTATATACATAATATATATATATTATATATATATATATATATAATATATATTACATATACATACACACACACACACACACACACACACACACACACACACACACACACACACACACACACACACATACACACATATATATTATATATATAATATATATAATATATATTATATATATATATATATGTAGTACGAGAGAGAGAGAGAGACAGACAAAAACCATGTATGAATGAATGTATAAATGTATATATATATATATATATATATATATATATATATATATATATATTATATATATATATATATATATGTATATATAAGTATAATAAGTTAGCTATAAGTATAAAGTTTGCATACAAACAAATATACATGTATGTGTTTGTGATTGTATGCATTTGCATATGCGTGCGTGTGGGCGGCCGTGTGTTTGCGTATGTTCGCGTTTATGTTTGTGCTTGTTTTTGTTATGTTTCTGTTTGCGTCTTTGTATGGCGACAGCGTGAGAAGATTGGAGAGAGGGAACATGGCGCAAAGTGTATCATTTTGCACTGAAATGCACCTTTGGGCCCACTTTGCTTGGGCAACTGTTATTAAACGCAGCAGCTGCGGGCGTCCGTACTGCGGGGAGCCCCGGCGGCGTCGGGTGGGCGGGTCGGCGGGGTCGAGCGTACCTTGCCGAGCTCAGAACCAGTCTCGAACCTCTACCTTAGATGGCGGCCACGGGGAGAAAGTGGATCCGACACTCTTTAGTGCCCCGTCTTCCTTCCTTCCTTAAAATCGCACTGCCACTTTCCCTCATCAGTAGGCATACTTTCGGACATTCTTGTAGGGGCCCGCGATGCCTTTGTCGCTACATGCATACGAAGGGGGATATCTGGGCTCGAGATTCCGTGACCGAAATTTGTGTGTTTCATTGTGGCTGCGTCATCAAAGACTGGACAAAGCGCATTTTAACCCGACCCGCCTCCGAGGTTGTAATTGTTTTGTGAACTAATTTGGAGTCCGTGACGTCAGCTGGTTGCCCTGAGGCCAGCTCGGCGGGATAGATGGCAGTGGTCTTGCTACGTGAGAATGTTCTGGAGAGGATAAGGCGGGCAGTTTGTTTGCCTTTTCCCCAGCGAGGAGGGGCATCGGCAGATAGTTCTCACGGAAGGGCTGGGGTTGAATTTGATAATGCGTGTAACTTATCTGATCTTTTTAAGAACTTCCATCGCCGAAGGTGCCGGGTCGCCCCCGAGATCAGCTTTGAAGGCACGACGTGGAAGCACTTGAATGGGCGTGTGTGAGAAAGTGAGCGAGCCGGGCGTGCAAGAGAGTGAGAGTGAGGCGTAGGTAGTGAGAGCCGAGACAGGCCAGCGCCGGGAGCGACCTTCCAGCATCCTTCGGCGCGGCTGCCAAAGGTTGCAAGAGATCGCAGCTTTCCGGCGATGTTTTTACACGCCCTTTCCTCTTTAACAATGAATCTGACCGGTGTCATTAATATGGAAATGTGGCATTCGTGCAACAGAATTTCTCTGTTTTCTCCCTCCTGCATTTTCTCTTCTCTCTTGTATTTAGCAGCTTTGGTTCTTGTTTTCAAAAGAAACGGAAGGTATTTCAATTTGCTCGAAAAGCTGACCACCCTTCACGTATATTCGTAAAAATAGAAATAAAAATTAATTTGATGTTAGTTTTTTATTACTTAACTGGCGTGGAAAGTACTTTAATCATGGCTTTATTAACATGAAACCGTAAATTAATTACACTGTGTTTATTGTGCTAAAATGCGTATGACATGGGAGAAAAAAAGAGGAAAATACGCAGGGAGGGATTAAGGAAAATGGAATTGAGAAATGTTAAAATAAAGTATTGCAAAAAGTATTGCGAAAGAGTAGCAGGACGTCAACAGAATGAAACGCAGAGATTTTTTAAAAGTGAAAATCAGCCAAGAGATGAATGAGAATTAGAAATGAGGTAACAAAATCATCAATCAGACGATTAAACAATGAAGATGAAAGAGAATATAGGAAAAGAGTAAAACTTGTGCAAAGACACACGCAAACATAGTACCGGAATTATTTACAGAGCCGCAATCAACAAGCATACGCATGCTCTCTGCTGGTGCGCTGTAGTATTCTGAAATGTATTTTTCTTTTCGTATTTTCTGCTAGCCGCCGGAGTCACTGGTGTGGGATTCATAAAGGAATTTTATTTTTTAAAACTGTGAATTGAGTAGGGATTATGTATATTATATGATTAAAAAAACTATCCGTATTAAAGCTTTAATTCTAATGTGCTGTATAGAGGAGGGGGTGGATGGGGGGTGTCGTTAAAGTTCGTAGGGGCGAGTATGAGGGCGCTCCGTTGTTGGTGGTGGCTGGGGTTGTCAGTGGCGCGGTTCGTCAGTGTGGTGTGGACCGTGGTGGAGGCAGGTGGGGGCCACGCTCTCTCCTGCTGTGTCTGGCTGTCTCCTCGCAGTTACACGTCTACCCGCCCACCACTCGTGTCTCTTGTACTCTGCCATATCCGTGGATTTACTCGCTCCTCCCCCTCCCCGCTTTTGAGTGCTTGCTTCGTGTGTGTTGGCGTGATGGTCGTGACGGACGTGTGGATATTGTAGTGGATTGTGCTTGTTCCTTGGCCAGTGTTCTTTTAGCGGTCTGGTGCTGCAAGTGTTGAGCGCCGTGTGAAGTGAGCATCACCTCATCAACATATCACCTTGTACCTGACACACTCGGCGGCTGTGCTTTAGTGTGCAGTATATCCCTAGAAGTGGATTAGAAGTAGTGAGAAATTAGAGTTTTAACCATCAGTTCTTTTATGAAAAGGGAATTTTCTGTGAGTGATCGCTAATTTGGTGCTGAAGTGGGCACGCTTGCCGACAGTGCATGTTGCAGTATGTTGTGTACATCAGATAAGAGCGCCGGTCACAGCAGGGGCAAAATTGCAGCTGACTCTGTTCTTCCGTCTTTTGGAGAATGTTCTATGAATCTCGCTGTCGCTTGAAGGAGAAATTTTGCAAAGATTTTGATAAGCCTTATTTATCGCCATACATTTTCTGGGTTTTTGTATGGCGGTTAGATTAGCCACACACAAAAGCAGCAGCTTCGGAATATATTTGCTTTAGATTGTTTGGCATAGAAAAGGTACGAGATATGAGAAGTGGCATAACTCAGGAAATACATCAGGTTTGAGGCACAGTGCAGCGCAGATTGAGCTCGTGGTTGAGATCGCTGTTGTGATGGTCGTGTTATGCCAGGGAGGCGTGGCTGGTGATCGGCCATGAAACCCCTCAGCTTGGAAGGATTGCGGCGCCTGGTCCGTGGAGGCCGGGACAAGCAGGGGCAGCAGCAGGCGGATTCGCAGCACTTCCGTCGATCCAACTCCTTCAAGCGAGCCTCCCTGCGCCGCTCCACGCGTCGCCATGAAAAGATCACGCTGCCCAACGGCCTGGTCGTCAAGACCTCGGCCGTGCAGCGCAAGTCGTCCGTCTCGAGCGACGAGCGCCGAGATGACGGCTACTCGACGGACGGAGGGGAAGCCGGGGGCTACGGGACGTCCTCGACGGGACTCCCCCGTCGCGTCATCACGTACGACGAGTGGAGAGTGGCGGTGAGTGACGAGGACTCGCTGAAGCGCACCGACGAGTCGCTACCGTCAACTCTGTCCACCAACAAGCTCTCGTCGCTCGACTCCGGGGTCCGGCACTCCCTCGACTCCAAGAAGAAGGTCAGCATCGACTCCACCAAGAGACTCAGCTTGGACCGCCGCAAGACATTAGGGGTGGATATCGGGCGGCAGCTGGGGTCGTCAGGGCCGCCGTCGTTAGGGCAGGAGGTAAGGCAAGGCAATGACGCTCCAAGTTTTCGTCGCAGTGTGTCCGCAGAGTCGCCAGTGCCTCCGCTGCGGATCAAGAGCCTGCTGGGGTCGCCGCGGGTGGCGCCCAAGACCCGTGAACCCCCCACCACCCCCGCGAGATCCCTGCACAATACCCCCAGCAGAACACGGGCATGTCAGCCGGTGTCAGCTCCTCCCACTCCTGGCAAAACCCATGTCCACCGACTGGCTGGGCCGTTGACGCCTACACACCAGCTACGGGCGTCATGGCACGAGAGAGAAACCCGGCGCTGTGCCATGCACTGCCCGCCTGGGTCGCCCAAAATCGCCCAGGAAACGAAGGCCCAAGGAAGCCCGAAACCTCAGAGTCGGTGGTCGGCCATGTTTTCGGGGAGTTTTTTCTCCCGTTCGCCTAGCAGGAAGAATCAGCAGCAGCAACAGCAACAACAACAGCTGCAGCTTCAGGCACAGAGGGAGCAGGAGGAACTGCGACGCCAGCAAGAAATTATTGAATTGGAAAAGCAGCACCAGTACTACATGTGCCACAACCAGATAGTCTGTGCTGGCTCTCCCGCCCTCGTGCGCCAGCGCTCGGTGCATTCGTGCGAGTCTCCGTCCTTGATGCGACACTCAGGGACACAAAGCATCCATCCGAGCGGCCCGGTGAGCCTCCAGGGCTATGGCATGGCTCGCGCCCAAGGGGGTCCTCGGCCGAGGAATGACCTTAACCCGAGCGGGCCGCGCAGTCTGGGGATCCCGCCCGGCTACGGGAGCCCCTCTGCTATACCTCGGCACCTCGCCCACGAAACGTCACCCATGGCGCGCCAGTATTCTAATGAGTCAGGTGCAACGGCCCGTCAGTTTTCTCACGAGTCCGTGACAATGAATCGCCAGTTGTCGCACGAGTCGGGCACAATGAGCCGACAGATATATCAGGAGCCAAGTATTATTGGCCGACAAATGTCATATGAGGCAGTAGTCATGAATAGGCAGATTTCCCATGACAGTGCAGTCATGGGGCGTCAGATGTCCCACGAGGCAGTAGCCATGGGGCGGCAGCTGTCCCAGGAGTCAGGTTCTATGGAGCATCGCAATTCCCGCGACTCCACGCCTCCAGGCCGCCAGTATTTGCACCACGAGCCTGCACCTCTGACTCGCCACCTGTCCCACGAACCTCCGGCGCCGAACTCCCCGGCGCTCCTTCAAAGACACCGGTCCATCCCAGCCTCAGGCCTTCAGTCCCCTGTGTTCAGACCGCGACCTCTCTCCTCCCCCGCCACAACGCACTCGCCCAAAGCCCTTCAGGTGCTCGGCGAGGCTGCCAGTGTTGTCAATTCGTCGCAGTTCTATCCGGGACGACTCACGGGAGGCAACCCCTTCGTCGGCGGTTTGCCTTCGGTGCCCGTCGGTGCTAGACCTTCTTCGTCAGACCGAACTTCCTCACGTACCAGCTCCCAGGAGCGCCCCGTCCCACCTGTTCCGCCCATCCCAGCCCACCGCCCTCGGACGCCCGTGTCCATTATTCGTCACGCCGTCCACCCTGGCCGCCCTCTTTCCCTGGCCATGTCCTCTGCCCCTCCAGGCCCAGATTTGATCAGCCCCGCCAGCATTACAAGCGAAGCCTCCAGCCGAGGTCGACGACGACGTGGGCCGGGCCTCCTTGTGGGCCGCACCAGCTGGCTTGCACGGGCAGCCTCTGCAAGAAGGTCTGCAAGGCAGGCTCGTCGTGCTAAAAAGGCAGCACAGCAGCTGCAGCGCCAGCAGGAGTTTGAAATCGAGGAATTGGATGAGAGGGTTCCAAGCAGCCGGCCTCTTCGTCCAGAAGCATTCCAGTCAACCAAAAACCAGCAGCCCAGCAATCAACAGCCAAACTCCATGGTGTTTGTCCCGCCTCAACGTCGTCGTTCGTCGGGTGCTGTCAAAATTCCACAAACTCTCCTACGCCGTTTTGACGTTCCTGAAATCCGCACTGCCCATGCCCATCTGCTCATGCCCCTCAACCAGCCTGTCGGGTCACATATGATTGACGGCAGGAGCCAAAAAGCTGCACAGTTTGTACGGTCCATGTTAGAGGAGGACGAACAAGAGGACGAGTTAGGTGTCAAGGATACCACCAGCGAGCCAGGCATTGCCAAGTTTAACTTGACACCATCCAAGAAACCGAAATCAGAGCCAAGTACCGCAAGAATAAACTTGAGATTAGCCAAGAATCCTGAGCTTGTTTTGAAGGCTCTCAGCGCACTGGCAAAGATTGGCAAGAGCAAACAAGAAAGTGAGCAAGAACAACGGCCGCTCGAAGCCACGAACGAACGCATCATCACGCAGTTCTTGCTACAAGATTTGGTCAAAAGCAAAAACAGATCAGGTCAGGGATCGCTGGAGGGCAGCGCGGAGTCCCTGGTCGAGTCCCTGGTGTCGAGCCGCGGCAGCAGTGGCGCCCAGAGGCCGACACGCCGCGTCCGCAGGAAGAAATCCCAAAAGAAGCAGCCCACGGTTCCTGCTTACCCGTCTTGGAAGAGGACGCCCAGGGTGCGCTCCCCCAGAGGAAACCCAGGTGAGTGTGTGCTCTTACTCGCTGCCTGGGCTGGCTCAAGGCGCAGTGCGTACTTAATATTCAGTGTGCTCTTGCACTAGCTAATTAATAAGAAAAGAGTCGACTGGGCGGGGTAGTAGATGGGAGGATAGGGGATGAGGGGTCGAGGGAGGAGGGGGAGGAAAAGGAGAAAAAAAGACGCAAGGGGAGGGGGGGGGAGAAGGAGAGGAGGAAGGCCATGGCCAGAGGTTGCCTGAGGAAGCAGTGTTGTATCCTTGGCTCTTCTCTCTCCCTCCTTGGAGTGGTCCCCTGTGAACCATCAAGGTGGGTGGGGCGCACGCGGACCTGCTGACCAGGTTCACTGCTGATTTATGACAGGCAAGAGGCCACTACAGTCTCTTAAGGGCCAGATTGAACACCTTCCTGCTATCCCCACGTAGAGAGGAAAAAGAATTTCCCTCCAGACACGTGAGCTTACAACATTTCGGAGAATCCCTCAGTTCTTCATTGTTTAGGATTTTACACAGAGGATTTTTCCACACACACAAGCCTCGTAGTTAATAAGGAAACAGACTAAACAAACAAACCACACTAAAAGCAAACACGGGAGGGGGCTTCCATTCAAGAGAAACTGCGATTGTCTTTCCTTTCCTTGTTCTAAAGTTCGTCCGAGACCGTGTTCATTAGGCGACCTCGTCGTGCGAGAATGATTTGCATTGAATATCAGAATATTCATGAGGAGGCGAGGGAACCTTAAATCAGAAGCAGGAGAAGGCGAAGAAGAAAAAAGGATGAGGAAAGCGGATGACTAATTAAAGGCTAAAGTTACGAACGTCGGAGACATTGTTGAGTACGGAAGAGGACGGGAGTGCAGTCAATCTTTTCGCCTCTGGCCTGCTCTCTCTCTTTTGCAGTCGCTTTGCAGATTCTGCAGGTCTTCTTTCTCTCCTCTCTTTCTCCTCTCCTCTCTCTCTTCTTTCTTTCTCAATCTTCCTCTCTCTCTTTCATTCTTTCTTTTTTTGTTTCTCTCTTTTCGTTTATATCCATCTCTCTATATCTATCTATATTTTTCTCTCATTTTCCCTCTCCCTCCTCTTTCTCTCTCCTCTCCCGCGCTCTCTCTCGCTATATCTGGCTATCTACCTCAGAGTATTCCCCACTCTCTCCTTTTTTCTTTAACTCTCCATCTCTTCCTTTTCCCCTCCCTCACTTTCTCCCCTCCCCCTTTCGTCATCTCACCCCTCTCCTTAACGCGCACGTTAACACGTACACCCCCTCTCTCTATCTATCTTCTTCCTCCCGTCTCTCATCTCCTCTCTCTCTCCTCTCCCTCTCCTCCTCTCTTCCCTCTCCCCCTCCCCTTCCCCCTTCCACTTCCTCTCTCCTCCTCTCCATGTATCCCCTCCTCCATCTTCCCTTCTCCTTTTCCCATCCATCCATCCTTCGCTCCACGTTCTTCCCTCTCCCTCTTTCCCCTTTTTGCAAAGTAAACACTTCCAAGATGCGATCGAAGACGCTGCTCCCCACACGCCCTCGTTGGGAGTGTGAACCCGTGGTGTTGGGAGTCGATCTGCTCTTTCGAGGGCCGTTGAGAGATGATGATGGATTGGAGGGCGCTAGTCTAGTCGATGGAGGGAAGAGGGGATGGCGGGATAGGGAAGGGGGGTTGGCGGGATATGGGAAGGGGGGTTGCGGATAGGGAAGGGGGGTTGGCGGGATAGGGAAGGGGGTTGGCGGGATAGGGAAGGGGGGTTGGCGGATAGGGAAGGGGTTGGCGGGATAGGGAAGGGGGTTGGCGGGATACGGGGAGGGATAAGGGGTTGGCGCGGATAGGAATGGGGGTTGGCGGATAGGGAAGGGGTTGGCGGATAGGGAAGGGGGGTTTGCGGGATAGGGATGGGGAGGATAGGGGGGTTGGTGGGATAGGGAAGGGGTTGGCGGGATAGGGAAGGGGGATGTGGATAGGGAAGGGGTTGGTGGATGATGGCGGGATAGGGAAGGGGGTTGGCGGGATAGGGAATGGGGGTTGCGGATGGGAAGGGGGTTGGCGGGATAGGGAATGGGGGTTGGGGATAGGGAAGGGGGTTGGCGGGATAGGGGAAGGGATGTTGAGATAGGGAAGGGGGTTGGTGGGATAGGGAAGATGGGTTGGCGGGATAGGGAAGGGGGATGTTGGGATAGGGAAGATAGGGGGGTTGGCGGGATAGGGAAGATAGGGAAATAGGGAAATGGGATGGTAGGAGGGGGGGCAGGGGACGGACCTGCATGTCACCGCGCATTAGTATTCCTTGCGAGAGCGCCTTTTTGGACTATTGATTAATCGTAGTTTAAAAGTATTTATTTTTTTAGTGGCACTCTCGGCTAGAGTGCTTAAGACATTTTTTTTTTCTTGGTGATATCTTGAGTACATGTTCGTTTTGTTCGCGTTTATCTGAATTACAACGTTTTTTCTACAACGCATCTTTACATTAGCGTTCCGTTTTACGTATCTTTTCGTTAGCACCATGGAGATAATTACTTATATCATGAGTGTGTGACGAGACAATCGCACGTGAATCTCAGGAATGCTGAGTCGTGGGTGGACAGGGCGGCCCCTGAGCCTAGCGGGAGGTTAGGAGTGTAAGGGGCACGGGGGCTCGTCTCGACATTCACGAGGTGGTTCTCACGACCTCGGGCTACCAGCTGATGCGTCTCGTGGCGCCGCACGACACGAGAGTGGCAGCCTTAATGTGGATTGTGAAATATAGAACTTCTTGGAATTATTTTTTCTTCTCCAAGTTGGAGTGCGATGGAGAAAAATGGAAGTTCCGGGGGTTGCATTTGAAAAAATGTAGGTGATGAATGTTGCATTCGAGTTGAAATGGAGGAACTACAGCCATGCCCGCGCCTCTCCATAAATATGATTTTTAATCTCTAGCCCCCGAAAGATGAGTGTTATGTTATGTTCTATGGGAGGAGGGACACGGGAAGAGCCTGCGAGACAGCGGGAGGGAAGGAGGCGCCAAGAGAACGCGCGAGGCGCTCCAGGTGGAGGCGGCCGTACATCTTTGGGCGTCGTCCTTACAGCAGCGGAGGCCAGTTGCTCCACACGAGCTATGGGAGGTTTATTCTGACCGCGACAGTTATACTTCGGCCGACAGTTTTAGTGGTCTTAAAATAGATGGTTTGTACGTGCAGCTCCGAAGACAAACAGTTTATTGGCCCGTGTTAAGCGGTTTGTTAGCTGTCGCTTTCTAATGTGAAAAATCACCTTTATATCTATGTTTTCTCTTGAGTGCCACTTCAATGAAAGGGCTTGAAGGACTCGGAAAGTAAGACTTAAACGGGGGATTTATTAATACTGTGCTCGTATCACGACTGCGTGAGATCTCGGAGGGGAGACTCAAGAAGGATTTACGATTGGTTAAGCAGCGAAAGTTCGGGGGAGAAGAGATGAGAGCGATGATACCTTGATTTAAGAGTTATTAGAGAGAGAGTGTGTGTTGAAGTATTTATTTGGGCGTTGAGTGTTTTCTGTTGTGGAGAGGCAGGCAGATAGACGGACTGATGAAGAAAAGAATGTGTGTGTGTTTTTGAGAGAGAGAGAGAGAGAGAGAGAGAGAGAGAGAGAGAGAGAGAGAGAGAGAGAGAGAGAGAGAGAGAGAGAGAGAGAGCACTCGTTCCTCTCACCACCCTTAGGTCATTACCACAGAGGCACAGAGGGTTGGCACCGGTGCGTTGCCCCCTTTGCATCGCCACTTGTTCTGTCACTCCGCTCATCATCACGGTTTAATCCATAGGTAATTGACAGCTCATCAACCGCCTCTCTGCCTTCCCCTCGCAGCCTCTCTAAACCTGTCAGTTAGAGACGTGTTGCCTTTATTTTGCGTAATGCATTTATTACCTTTTTTTTCGTTGTACTCGTCTTCCGATTTTGACCTTTTCTTCTTTTTGATTTTCTTTCATTGTTGTTTGCTTTTTTATTTTTCATCTATTTTGTCATATTGTAAACTTTCAATTTGTCACCACGTTCTTTCCCGACCTCCCACATTTTGTTAATTTTCTCCCATTTTGCACACTGACA
Organism: Penaeus vannamei; assembly: GCF_003789085.1. NCBI lineage: Eukaryota > Metazoa > Arthropoda > Malacostraca > Decapoda > Penaeidae > Penaeus > Penaeus vannamei. The sequence goes on along the minus strand of NW_020869111.1, from coordinate 428,484 downwards.
ATGGTTGCCAGAGAGGACGTGATGTATTCAATCACTCTTGTGATTAAGGGTTTTTCATTTTAAACTCATTGTTACCATTTTAAAAGGGAAACGAAAGAATTGAAATTATTCTATCGACCCGTCCCTTCCGTGGTCAAGGTAGTTCATCCGGCAGAGTTCCTTCCTTCCGCGGCATTTCGGGAGAAGAACGGTCGCCCGCCGAAGAACGGATCTCCCGCCACGCGAAGCGGTTTACCGGACTCGCTGGCGGACGGAGCGACGAGACGTGGCCAGCGAGAATGGGTGGCGGACGACCACTTCCTCTCCTTAGTGCCTGCTTTCGGTGTAGACCCAGGCAATCAAGCCGTTTTCCCCGTATGTGGTATTCATTTGGTCTTTCATGTATGATCGAAACGTACTATACCAAGTTTAACGTTCGATCTTAGTGCAGAGCCAAGAGCGCATGATATGCCGCCCCTCCCCCCCACCTCATCATTTTTCTTCTTCCCCAAAATTGGCAGACTGATATCTGATAACGATTAGCGGCGGTAGGCGTGCCAGCAGAGTAAGGAAGCGAGTGCCAACATGAACGCCGAAGACCCCACCTCCTTGCCTCCCGTCTAATTCATTAACTCCACCTACCTTTGAAGTTCATTTAATTGCTCGGGTCCTCGTGTTTCCTCTCTCCGTCCCTTCATCCCGAGGGTGAGATGGTTAATCGTGGGAGACCGGAGGGCGCCGGGGACGACCGCGGGGGCTGGATTCATCGCGCGACTACGAATTGCAGGGAAGTCGCATCCGCTGGGAGGGAGGGAACTCGGCGCTCACACACGTCGACTTCGTTGCGCACACAACGCAACAATGTGTCTTTCAGTCTGCTCCCTCTCCTCTCTGTCTCTGTCTGTCTGTCTGTCTCTCTCTCTCTCTCTCTCTCTCTCTCTCTCTCTCTCTTCTCTCTCTCTCTCTCTCTCTCTCTCTCTCTCTCTCTCTCTCTCTCTCTCTCTCTCTCTCTCTTTCCATTCCCTCTCCTCCTCCTCCTCTCCCACTACATCTCATCCTCCCCTTCTCCGCCTCACCCTTTCATTTTTCTTCTTTATCTTGCTCCTCCTCCCTTTCCTGCTTCCTCCTCCTCAACCTCCACCCTCCACACCCCCTCTGGCGCTTCCTTTCAGACCGCCTCCGATCTACTCCGTAGACGTTGATGTATCGTGGCTGTCACCCTCTAACTTTCTTTGATGTCGCCCTGCGCTTGCCGTAGGAGAGGGCCGGCGGTACGCGGTGGCACCGGGGTCTCCTCGCGCTCCCCTCTTGTTGGTGTCAGTCGCCACCGGGTGTGGAATTACGGGCTTTTAGACACCGGGTCTCCTCGGACGGGTGACTCATATGCGTTTGACCGGCGGCTATTTTTTCTACAGCTGCGGGTGAACTGGAAAAAGCTTGAATGTAGTTTATGGGAAATACCTTGAGTTGTGATGATGATGAATTTTGTTTGTTTGTTCCTTTGTTGAGTGGAAATGTGCTGTCCATAGTAGTATTTCGATAATAAGGTCGGACACCGCAAGTAGCTAGACGCGGCCTGGTGACCTGCCTGGGAGGTAACATCGGAGGGTGGAGCGGCGACCCAGCCGAACTTGGCGGTCGTTGTGGCGGGCACGTGTGATTCCTGGTTCCCATACTTGACCACTGGCCGATCCTTTTCCGCTTTCTCCCCCTCCCCTAACGCTGACATAAGTAGTGCACGCGCGTTCACGCACATGCAGTGCGCGCGCGCACAGACAGATAGTTACATGTGCACACGTAGGTTTGCAGATACATACATCCACTATGCTGACAGGTCCACGCCTACCGCCCACAGTGTCCTCCTCGGAAGACCATCCTCCGCCCAGCACTCGCGCGCCCACCGCCATCACTTCCTAAAGGAGCCGAAAGAGCGTCTGCAACACAAACCCGCTGCCAGCTTCCTGCAGCGCGCCTTTTCCTTGCAAAGCGAGCAAGGCGTGCAAGGAGCCGTATATTCTCATCAGCCTGGTTGTCTGGCCATTCGAATGGTGTTAGGAGGTGATCAAGGTGCGTCCTGGCTGTGGCGGAGCGCCGCTGCTCTGCGTCTCGCACCTTGTAACGCGCCGGGCTGTGCATTATGCATTTATGCGTTTTTGCTCTGCAAGGTTTAGAGGTTTATTCATAAGAATGAATATTCGAAGTAATTTCCTTATAAGGCGTTTTCTGTGGAATGAATTTGACAGTACAGAATCCGCAGAACACCGCATGAGGGAGAATGCTCGACCTGCAGTACGGCTGAACGGTTAACCTGTTTCCGTCGTTTGATTTGTTTCCGCTGGAGGGAAGGTCAGTCCGCATAAAGGTTTAGGCCTCCGAATGCGGAACTGTTTCCATTTCATATTTTCCCCATCGGGAAGTGAGTTATTACAACTAAACTCCCGCAGGTCATGCGTGACGCCTTGAACTCCCTCCCCCCTCGCGCCCCCCTCCCCTTCCGTATGTGGGTTAGCCGGAGTACGCCAGGCGGGGCCGCTGGCGAGCCTCACGTCCGGATACGTCTACCGTCACTCATTCTTCCATCCCTTCCATTTTAAACACTGATACGAAACGCTATAAACATCGAAGCAGATTCGATGGATGGATAACGCATTGATAGATGAATAAGCAGCGGTACCTTGAGTGAGTGGCAACAACGTCGGAAAGCATAAAAAGGCAAGTACAACACGCGAAGATGTTCAAGGAAGCGAGGAGACCTTGTATGCCGCAGCTCATGTTGACGTTGTACTAAAATCCAAACACGAGTTTTAATATGGAGTGCGTTTTTTTTTTTTATGAGTCTTGTATTGTTTGCGGAGTCAGACGTGGTGTTTGGCGTGGCTTTTGTCTGAGAGGAAGTGATGAGTCTCCTCGCGTTCCCGAGCATTACATGTGTGTATAGAGACAGCGGTGCAGGTAAGCAGGTGTTGTGTTGTGTGAACTTCCTGGAGGCGGTGATGTTGTGAGGAGCGACACCATTGTTTCGTTGCCCTCGGGGGCCCCGCGCACCGGAAGGGGGGGGGGGGTCGGACTCGAGTCTCGCGCGTTGCCGTCGCCGTGTCACCACCGCCGCCAAATCGGGGCGAGCCAACCTGTGTTGCTTGCACCTGTTCACCAGTAGTGCCACTGATTTTTCTCCCCCCTCCCTCCTCTCCCCTCCTGCTCCCCCTCTTCTCCTTCTCTCCTCCTCCTCCTCTTCTCCTCCTCCTCCTCCTCTCTCTCCTCTCCTCTTTCTCTCTTCCTCTCCTCCTCCTCCTCTTTCTCTCCTTCTCTCCTCCTCCTCTCCTCCTCTCCTCCTCCTCCTCCTTCCTCTCCTCTCCTCCTCCTCCTCCTTCCTCTCCCTCCTCCTCTCCTCCTCCTCTCCTTCCTCTCCTCCCTCCTTCCTCTCCTCCTCCTCCTCCTCTCCTCCTCTTTCCCCCTCCCCCAACAGGGAATCGGGGCCACTCACTCTCCTCTGGCCACCAAGTCCTACAAACAGGGGCTTTGCCTCATTGATCTCAGACAGATGATAGAGCTCCGGGCTGCTCAGTATGCGAATAGCGGAGGTGCGTTTGATTGTGGCCTCCGAGGCTGTACGACCGGCATTAGCATACGTAGGTCGGCCCTCAAGCGGTGCGGGGTGTCAAGTCGCGGAGTGCCTGCGTATTGCATGGCCGTGGGATGCTCGGAGTGTAAGTATGTTCTCATTTGTCGTCGCCGTTCCTCTTTCTTACTCCGAGAGAAATATTTCGGTCCGCCCCCCGACCACCCGATATTGAGAAAAGTTGTCATTGTTAGGACCCAGAATTCCGCTGCAGTACGGTTATAAATTGCGGGAATAAAACTTGCGCGTCCAAGTTTTGACTTCTCCGTCCCCCCTCCTCTCCCCTTCTTCGTGTTCCTCCCCCTCGCTTCCTTCCCCTTCTCTGCCCAATGTTCTACTCCCCTCTCCTTCCCTTTTGCCCCCATCCCTTCATTTCTCTCCCTTCCCTTCTTTTCCCTCCCCTTCCTTTCCCATCCCTTCTCTTCCTCCCCTCCCCGCCCCCTCTTTTTCCCTCCCCTACGCCTTCCATCCCTCCCCGTCCTTCCTTCCCTCTCCCTTTCCTTCCTCCCCTCCTTCCTTCTCTCCCTTCCCTTCCTTCCTCTCCCCTCCCTCCCTCCCCCTCCCTTCCCTCCCCTCCTTCCCTTCCTTCCCTCCCTTCCCGGCCCCGCGCGGCGGATGAGTAATACGCCGTTGTGAAATACCGGGGACTCGCATTCCGCCGTTACAGTATTTCACCTTCGGAGCCTGTGAGGATTACCTCTCATGCTCTCCCGCTGCACTTTATTCATGTTTATCCCGAATTTTAAAGTAATCCTTTGTTGTTCAGCTGTTTAGTTGCGAGCTGGGGAACTGATGAAAAAGGGGATGGGGTGGGGTGGGGCGGGGAGGCAGTCGGCAGGCTTTATGTCGGCATTAGTGGACAGCGATGGCTTTGCGTTTATGTTATTTCCCGAGCGAAATGTCGGTGGCCTTTTTGATGAATTTCGAGTATATGGCTCATGCTCTTGATTTTCTTTTTCACCCGTGCATTTTTGCCCCTTTTTAGCCGTGGACGTTGCTCGTGCATATGTCCTTTATTGCGTCCGCCTCTGTGTTCCTCCATGGGATATCCTTCGTCCCTTCCTCTCCCTCCCCCTGCCCCCCTCTCTCTTTCCCGTGATATCCTACGTCCCTTCCCTCCCCTCCCCTCCTCCCTCCTGTGATATCCTTCGTCCCTCCCCCCCCTCCCTCTCTGACTCTCATGCCCGTTGGGGCAAAAAGCAAGAGTGGATCGCGGGAAGAGAGGCCGACTATTAACAGCCTTTAAAGGGCATGAGATTACACATTCCTCGCCCCTTGTTTATCTCGAAGCTGCTGCTGCTGCCCGTTCCTTCCTGAACCCGAGTTATTAGCTTGGCGATCCCGGCTGAGTTTCTTGGGACGCGACCGGCTTTAGAAGAGTTGTTTTCATTATTTTGTTTGTTTATTTTTGTATGGGAAATTGTAGGAATGGAAATGTAAAGGCCAAACTGTCGCGGATAGGGGTGGGGGGAAATGCATGTCCGAGTTGCGTTTTGCCGTAACTATTTACCATGTTTATTTTTAAATGTCAGTTTTGATTTGGTCCCCGCGCCCCCGATTTAATGCCGCATATTCCAGCTCGTCTGCTTTTGCCTTGTTCCTTCCAGTACCCTTCCCTACCCACTCCCCCCCTCCCTTTCCCATACTGCTCTCTACCAGAATGACACGACCCTCTCTCCTTGCTCCCCCCACCCACCACCACACCACCCCACCCTCATCGTCCGGGCGTGGGTCGTCGAGATAGTCGTGACGTTGCAGCTGCCAACAGGAAATTAACTCAGCCCGAGTTCGAACGCACTGGGAACTACGAACTCCAGATAGCGAATACAAGAACATGTTCGATAGGGGGATCAATACCGTTATTTCCCACCAGGCGCAAAGTTGGCCGACGACGACGACGACGGCGGCGGTGGTGGTGGTCGTGTGTGCCCGGGCGGGGGGCGTCCGTTGCTTTTCACGGGCTCGGAGATGCCCTTCAGGAGAAACGTGTGGCGGAGAAAATGGACGGCTTTGTTCGAGATGTTTCTCTTTGCAAAAGTTTTCAGAGGACCTCTCTCTCTCTCCTCTCCTCTCTCTCTCTCTCTCTCTCTCTCTCTCTCTCTCTCTCTCTCTCTCTCCTCTCTCTCACTCACACACACACACACACACACACACACACACACACACACACACACACACACACACACACACACACACACACACACCACACACACACCTTTGATAATTTCAATAATTCTTTATTTTTACACCGACTGTGTTTGCCGATTTGTAAACCTCTTAGAAGAATTTAATCCGAAGCGATCGTGATAAAAAGTAATTATCGGCAAGTGGTACACATTTCGTGCCGAGACGCTATCTTATTGAACCAATAAAATCCGTATTCCATTTTGCTTATTTTTGCGCCTTTTTTTTTAGTCGTTAGCCACTCGCGCGAAAGGGCTCGGTAGGAACTGAGGCAACGGGTTATCGCTCCTCGCCTGCTGATCCTCTCCGAAGTCGTATTAGCCAAAGAACTTTTTAAAAGCAGGAAGATAAGTAGAAGTGTTGGTGGGCTGGGGAGGGGGGTTGAGGGTAGGAGCTTGGAGGGCCAGGAGAGGCGCCGGAAGGGTGCTTGAGACTGTCCACCCGTGAAGCAGTTTATCTCACGCTGTACCTGCCTGCACTTAACCTGTCTCTCTTTGTTTCTTCCTCTCTCTCTTACTCTCCTTTCTTCTCCCTTCATCTCATCTCATCTCTCTTCTCACCTCACCTTGCATCATCTCTCCTGCTTTACGCTCTGAACTCTTCCCTTTCTCCTTTTTTCCTTTCTCTCTCCCCTCCCACCTCCTACATCCCATTCCTCACTCTCTCGTCGCTCTCCCCCATGGGTCCATAGGTCCTGAAAGGTCATGACGCGCGATGAGAGCGAATAATCTGCAGAAATGATTCGGACCATTAACCATATCACTCGCACGTGGTACCGCCTGGGAAATGGGAAGGCGCCGCGGTATCGCCTCTCTCCTCGCAGGATGCCACGGCGAGAAGGGCGTTGGGTGGCTTTGCTGGCTTGGCAGTGGCGAGGAATTGAATGAAAGTTGATGTGGTAGGCTGGTACGGCTGAGGGGTAGGTAGATGCTATAAGAAGTATCCAGCAGGAAAATGCGTTTTTCCTCTCCCACTCGCATGCACTGAATCTTATGCATGAGACGATTCCCTGACATCGGAGGGAGTAAAGATGTGTCGTTGTGGGCGGTGGGCTGCCCTCCCGCAGGGATTATGATTGACCCCGTCGAAGGGGGCACGACCGAGGCGAGGGTCAGGAGGGGACGGTTACCAAGGCGAAGCCTTCAAAAAGACCCTCTTGTGTGTATTCCTGCACACCGCTGAGCCACCCTTGTTGTGTTACCTCGATTCCTTTGCTGCATAAAGGTGCAGGATGGATGGCTGAAGTGGCGGAGAGTTGATGAGTGTTTGTTGGGTAAGGTTGCAAAGGGGATGTGTTTTGTTGTTCTGAAGGAGGTTCAGTAAGGTTGACTGTAATAACGGATGTTCGTTTTTCTTGCGTCATGCTTGACGTCTAGTATTGCGTTTGCCAGCAAATGCCTTTTGTTCTGAGGAAATAGAGAGTGAGATTTCTCACATTTCATTGCTCTCTGCTTCAGCATTTCTCACTCACAAAGAACGGCGGTTCAGTGAGTTGAGCTGCAGTAGGGGAAGTGTGAACGAAATAACGACTTTAAGAGTGAAGTGGGGGTGTTATCACAGCGTCGCCACCTGGGAGATAGCGCGTGCTCTGACAGCCGTGTTTGTCTTTTTCAAGTACGCGTTTTGCGACCCGGGGGAAGGGGAGGAAGAGAGAGAGAGAGAGAGAGAGAGAGAGAGAGAGAGAGAGAGAGAGAGAGAGAGAGAGAGAGAGAGAGAGAGAGAGAGAGAGAGAGAGAGAGAGAGAGAGAGGGAAAAAGTGTATGCATTTTATGTCCTTAGGGTTTGACATGACAAAAAAAGATGAGGTCCATGATCGCGTGGCCCGAGTGGTGTTGAGTGTGGCGTTGGCGGCGAGTGTCGGGACCGCACGATGCCCGTCACGTCCACGGTTATTATGGACAATCAGGCCGATTTTGATAAGGAAGCGAAGGCCTATAATTACGACGTGCTCACTAATGTGATCGTCGGAGATTATCTGATTGCAAGGACTCGGCGCAGAATAATGAAATAGACGGCAGGGAAAGCACATACGAAGGTCATGCCTTGGCCTTTAGAAAAGCTCAGCGCTTCAAGCTCTCCTTTTCTCCCGGTTTCCCGCCCGTAGCGTTTGTCAAGTTAAATAGTGGGAGAAGACACAACAGTCACGTGTATCTCCTGTTTAAGAGGTTTCAGCAATCAAGTTGGTGAAGCGTGTTTTCGTAGAGTTTAGCTTAGCCATTTCTTCGGCTTATTGGGAAGGTATTTAGGAAAGTGGTGCAGGAACTGGTCATTCTAAAACGCCCGACTCCCACTTTGCACAGAAAGGAAGACTGGGCGATTTTAGAGGGCGTTGCGATGTTGCTTACTTAGCCTCTGCCTGCTGACTCTGGATCAGTGAGTCAAACACGGCGATCGCGGCACAAATCCCTCAGCGGCAATAAGAAAGCGCCTGGCGGGGGCGGCGGCTCATCCGGGTTCTCACTCCGGGTGGATGTCTTGCCCGTTGACAACCGATGAATGGTATGTTGTTGTCTGGAGTCCGGGAATCTTGCTCACACACGATCTTTGCCTCGGGAGCGCGCCCGCCGCCGCCCGCCCCGAGAGCCCTTCCGGTATCTGGGCGGGCGCCTGAGAACCGCGATATCGGGAGAGGAATTGGGTTTCCGAAGATGATAAAATTATAACTTAGTGGAGTCGCGATGGGCGTGTGATCGAGTGCTTGGGCGAGGGCGTATGTAGAGCGCGAGGCTTTAGGATAAGAGGGCCGATTATGCGGGCGAAATCGCAGGATATTCGGGAAATGCTGGACTTGCGTCGCTATACCAGGTTGATTATAAGATCGTCCGCCTTCACTTGAGCGGATCCCGGCTCACGTGCAATTACTCCGCCCTAAGAGCGTCGCCCTTCTGCCCCGCCCTCGCACGTAATCCCTTCCCTCGTTGACCCTCGGCTGCAGCCAATAACGGGCGAGTGTGCTTTGGCCCCGTGTTATATCGCGGCGCAAACAGGTTTGCGGATTTTCGAGAGTATCCGAACCCTGTCTTTATCCATAAACTTCAGCGGGGAGTCCTCCGTTTTGCCACGTAGGGCCTAGGGTTTCGTCGGCGGCTGTGTGTGTGACGGCAGCCGCTTTTCCTCTCGAAAGAATGCCATTTAAAGTTCGCGGATGACGAGCAGTTTCGCGAGCGATGCGTCCGGTGTTGTGTTAGGTAATGCTGGGCCGTGGGTGTCGCTGGCCTGCTGGTCAGACGAGATGCTGGTGTCGGCTGAGAGGAGTGGCTCTAACAACGACCTTGAGACGTGCCCGCTCGTTCCTACCCTGCCCACACTCCGGATGCCCTGCTCGCCCAGCCCATACCCGCTCTTACCTTGCCAGCGAGATGGGGCGCCCCGGTTGCCTTCCCAACTACTGATGTTGCAGAGCGGCGGCCGTGACAGTGACGGATGCGGGGCGCGTCATCGCTCCGCAGCGCCCTCTTCGGAGCATAATGAGTGGTGGGGGGGGGGTGGGGCGTTGTGGCAAGGACAGAACCATGACCTTAGATTGCGAAACCTCCCATGCGGTTCCCCCGTCCCCTTTTGTGGCCTGCATTATGTTCATTGCGGCAGTGCATACCTATGATATGTATACGTGTGTATGAATGCATTTGTGAAATGGCGTGTGTAGTTATGCATAGATGAATGCATGTATATACAAAGTACATATGCACCATTGTTTTTTACTTTCTTGGTTCGAATTTCCGCGAATTAAAAGGATTATGTGGGCAGAGGAAGAACCTTGTTGAGACTCGCATTGATTATTATAATAAATCCATTACGTGATTACCATGAATAACAAAAGCATTCGCTTTTACTTTCATAATAATTTCCAAAACATTAATTACGGCTTCATCCGCATAATGACATTGGTATAAGCATCCCAGAGTATAATTGATGACCATTCCTCGTGGGAGGCTGCAACGTCAAACTAATGATGAAAGTGTAATTGCAATGCATGTATGTACATTCTCATACCGGCGTCGTGTCTGTTTATTATGTGCCATCAGTGCGTGTGCGTATGTGCGCTTTCAAAGGATACCGTATGTCGGCATGAGGACAGGGGGCCTGTTTGTATCTGATCCGCAGTCGTAAATTCGCGGATAAGGGATGGCACGCACGGGGGTGGAGGAGGAAATTCCAAGGCCCTGACTTAAACACGCAGCCAAAGAGGAGGAAAAAAGCGCGAGAGGAAAATCTGTAGCCTCTTCTTCTCTCCCTTCGTTCCCCACAGATCGTGTACACATATCATGTCACTTGGAGGAGGAAAAAGAGGGGTTTGTTGAATCTGAGCGCCGTTTGTTTAGTTTTGATTTTTTTCCCCGAGTGTATTAGCATAACGATTTTATTTTTACCCTTTCTTTATAATGCTCAAGATTCATGCGACTCTGATTGCGAGCGCGGATTTGAGTCCACTGTTATCACGGCCGTCGGTCCTGTTAGGAGGCTGGGGGGCCAGAAGTGGATTCAGTGCGGTGGCTGTCTTCCTGTTCTTGCTGTGGCTTGCGCTCCGGGTGGCACTAACTTTGAGAGGTGATGTCTGTCTGGGCTCCAAGCATTTTGCTGGAGGGATATTTTGATTCTCGTCTCTCTCTCTCTCTCTCTCTCTCCTCTCTCTCTTCTCTCTCTCTCTCTCTCTCTCTCTCTCTCTCTCTCTCTCTCTCTCTCTCTCTCTCTCTCTCTCCTCTCTCTCCCCTCCTCTCTCTCCCTCTCTCTCTCTCTCTCTCTCTCTCTCTCTCTCTCTCTCTCTCTCTCTCTCTCTCTCTCTCTCTCTCTCTCTCTCTCTCTCTCTCTCTCTCTCTCTCTCTTTCTTCTTATACCTATTTGAAATTCTCTTTGCCTCTCCCCTTTTCCCCCTTCCTTTCTTCTCTCATAACCTGTCCTCTTTCCGTCTGTCCGTCCCTTTCTCTCTTTTACTTCCTCTCCCTCTTACTTCCCCATCCCTTCCTCCCCTGTTTTTCGTTCTCTTCCTGTGGTGTTAACATTCACACCCCTGGAGAATGGCTGAAACGTGGGCAGGAGAAAAGAAGGATTTTTGAATATTTTCGTGTCCATTCAGTGTGTTCCATGACTTTAAAGAAAAGGAGAAAGAAAGAAAAAACGAAAAACTGTTTTTAACCATTTGTCCTTAAAAATAGGAATAGCTTTAATAAAGTGTCAGTTATGCTCGCTCCATGGCATTGCGGATTGGCTGATTGGTTCCGAAGCAAGGTGTTGGCATAATGGCGTGGGTGCCAGTGATGGACCAATTAACGGGAATGAGCCAGTGCCTTGCTGCCCCTCCCTCCCCCCTCCCCTTTAGACCTCCCCCTAGATTGGTCAGGGTCGGAGAGCAGCGATGTGCGATTTATGGACTCCGCGTTTGGCACGACGACGGCAGCGGAATAGTGTGGTACTGGCATGGTCGTCGTCACTGGGATGTCGTTGCTCGTGGCCCCTCTGCTGCGTCGTCACTGAGAAACAGGAAGCGTGAAGTCTCCCTGCTGGTGGAGAGAGAGGGGGGGGGGATGCAGAGGGCTCGCGGGACTCCAGGAGGGAGGTGAGGGCGGAGGGTGGGGGAGGGAGGAGAGGAGAAATAGGATTTGGACGCGAGGGCCAGAGAGGGGAGACCGCCCGGTTCAGGTACGTTGTAAAGAACGCTTTAATAAACGTAGGACCTGCAGGCAAAGCGGTAGGATATTAAGTTGCTAACTATTGTTTCGTAGTGAATGTCCTTTATGCAGGCAGCTTGTTAGGCCCGGCAGCCGCGAGGGCCAGGCAGCGGAGTCGCCCTCAGCACCGGGAGAAGGAGCGGTAGGATGCTGGGGAGCGCGCGGCCGTATTGATTCTGGGGCCCCGCAATCCGTGCAGGGCGGCAGCACAGCACAGCCACCATCAGCAGCGCCGCCGCCGCCACCCTGCCACCCAGTTAGTCAAGCTCCTGCTGCTCGCGCGGAAGCTAACCCTCCACGATGCTGCCCCTCTTCTCTGTTTGCACGCTCGCCCCGCTCCCGCCCGCTCCCTCCGGGGCGCCCTCCTCTCTCCTCTCTCGTCCTCCGTCCCTCTCTCCTCTCTCTCTCTCTCTCTCTCTCTCTCTCTCTCTCTCTCTCTCTCTCTCTCTCTCTCTCTCTCTCTCTCTCTCTCTCTCTCTCTCTCTCTCTCTCTTCCTCTCTCTCTCTCCCTCTCCCTCCCTCCCTCCCTCCTCCCTCCCTCCCCTCCCTCCCTCCCCCCTCCCTCCCTCCCTCTCTCCCTCTCTCCCTCTCTCCCTCTCTCTTTCTTTTCTCCTTCCCGGTTTGCTCTTTCATTTCTTCCACTTTTCTTTCTTTATCTCTCTTCTTCCTCTTTTCTTTCTTTAT
>NW_020869111.1:391352-411352 GCF_003789085.1 Penaeus vannamei | reverse complement strand
AGAACTCCGGCTCAATTGGTCTCCCGGTCTCTACGGACGACTGGGGGCTCTGCCAGGGGTGAAGGGGGGGGGGGGGGCGGAGAGGGAGAGGGAATGGGGCGGGAATGGGGAATGGGGAATGGGGGAGGTTGCCCGCGATGCAAATGTACGGTCGGAAACGGATAAATTGATTGATAACGTAGAGGACTAACAAAATGCGAATGGCGTTGACGGAAAAGTTTTTTTTCGTTTCACCCTTTCTTTTTTCCTTTTTCTGGTTCGCGTGTATGTGGCATTTATTGAATGGGAACGAATGACATGTGTTTTTTCCTTGTTTTTCTCTTTTGTTTCTCTGACTGTGCGACGGAGAGGCGACGATTGTGCGCCGTTTCGGGTTCGGGTTCGGGCGCTGCCTCGACGCGTGCCTCTCCGCCGCCGACCGACGGGGGGCGTCCGCGGGGCCTTTCAGATTCGGGCGACGGATAGAGAAACGCGCGTTGTTTCGCATTCGCGTCTGCTTTCGTTCGTTACTCGGCGCGGTGAAAGTGGACGGCAGTGTTTGTGTGCGTGTGTGTCATTAGTCATATTGACGACCCCCCCTCCCCCCTTTTGACAGCCTCTTTCGTGCCACGGCAAAAGGTCTGGGCGGCCGCCATTGTTGCAAGTTTGCCCAGAAGTGAGTTGGTCCTGGCTAGTCTCATCAGCTCTCTTGTAGGGGTTTAAGGATAAAGTTTCTAGGTTTGTCCTCGACAGATTTGTTTTTATGCATTGTGGGTAATTGCCGATGACGGAAAGAAACTGGACGCGCTGAGGTTGCTCCCCCCCCCCCCCGCGCCTCGTCAAGCCTCAGTCCTCAATATTGGCGGCGGTGGGGGGGGGGGGGGATGGGAAGGGGTTGAGGGCCCAGTGACATGGGTGTCCAGTTGGGAAATCTAAAGGTTTTAGGCTTGCGCGGCTACGTCGATTATTGTTTTTCATTCGTCTCTTGTTTTCTCCTTGCTCTTACTTATCATTTTTTTTTCTAGTTATGATTATAATTTCAGTATTGTGATTGCGATTTACTTATATTGTTCATCTCTCCTTTTCACCACGACTGCCCCCACCTTCCTATCCCCTACACACTCACACATGATAAAAACGGATAGTTTCCCCGGCCAAGAACAGCTCGGGTCGACCGTCATATTCCCCGCAAACTCGTATATACCCAAAGGGACTCCGCAGAGATGCACGTTATGTCGTAAAGATGGTGGAAATCCCCCCTCTCCCGGTGCACCAGTACGGAGAGCATCATTTTTATTCATTTTTAATCTTGTTCTACAGAGTGCGTGTCGTCGGATCGGCTCGTCTTTTACTGTGAAAAATCGAGCTTCTTGTAGATGTGTTGTTTTACGAGCGGTTTGACGATGAGGTTGTGGTATGTTTATCTCGGCGGGCGGGGAGGTTCGCGCGGGCGGGGGAGGCGAGCGTGCACGCGCGCGCCCTAACCCACGCGTCGTGCCGTTGGGGAAATATCGTGTCACTTTCGTTGGTTCCGCTCGGCCTGAAAAATCTTTGCCTTAACTTTCATTTTTTTGTAACGTTGAACCCGAGTCGGAGGTGAGGTTGGGGAGGATCGTGGGAGCGGCTCGGAATTTTATGGTGTTTGCTTGCCCTCTGGGAGTGTATTGCTTGTGTCAGCCTAGATAAACAGGCTCGGTTTTGCCCTTTCCCGTGCTGGGGAAGGGGATCGGCCGCATGCAAGGTGCGGGTCGAGTGTTGCATGCACTTTCTCTCTTCCTCTCTTCTTTCTCCTCTATCTTTCCTCTCTTCTCTCTGTCTTTCCTCTCTTCACTCTGTCTTTCCTCTCTTCTCTCTCTCTTTCTCTCTTCCTTCTCTCTTTCCTCTCTTCTCTCTCTCTTTCCTCTCTTTTCTGTCTCTTTTCCTCTCTTTTCCTCTCTCCTCTCCTTCCTCTCTCTCTCCTCTTCTCTTCTCTCTCTCCTCTCCTATCTCTCTCTCTCTCTCTCTCTCTCTCTCTCCTCGCTCTCTCTCTCTCTCTCTCTCTCTCTCTCTCTCTCTCTCTCTCTCTCTCTCTCTCTCTCTCTCTCTCTCTCTCTCTCTCTCTCTCTCTCTCTCTCTCTCTCTCTCTCCCTCTCTCTCTCTCTCTCTCTCCTCTCTCTCTCTCTCTCTCTCTCTCTCTCTCTCTCTCTCTCTCTCTTCCTTCATCCCTCTACCCCCCCCCCTCTCTCCTTCAGCTTTCCCCGGCCTGGATCTTTGATCACAGGTTACCTTCCCCAAGTTAAAAGTTATCCCGTAAATCGTGGGCGAGGGAGTGGCGCAAAAGCCCTCGTTTGGGTTTTGTGCGGGAGTCGGCGGCGTGGCTTGGTGGGGCTTGGGATGATGATATGGGTGGGCGTGCGCGTGATCTGGGCTTTTTTTGCCCCCCCCCCCCCCCCCCCCCCGTTGCTTTTTGCATTTGCTTCTTCTCTTATTTATTTCTTCTTCTTCTTCTTCCTCTTCCTCATTATTACATTTCTTTTCGTTTTCTTCTTCTTAGGTTGGGATTTATTGTACGTCCTCATTGGCGTATTTGTTTTGACATTAGGTATATCAATTTTCATGCTGGGACGTATGTGTTGTGTTTAGTTTTCCCCGGCCATAAACTGAGTCCCTGATCAAAAGTGATATCGGAATACGTCGGTCACATCTTTTATTCTGTGTATTTATTCCCTATTGACTGCATCTCCCTTTTTATTCGTTTTTATTTTCTTGCTCTTATTCCCGTGATCCTCAGTGACCCCGGGTCGATCTCTCTGTGGCCGCCATCTTGGCCTGCCTCCAAAGCCTTTCGGGATCATTTGCTCTCGTATCGAATTCCTGGGCATCTCTTTAAATCTCCCCCGATCTGTCCAAACTCTGTCGGGAATGTCGGGGAAATGTCCGAACGTGTAACCTTTTGAAACCCTTTTCTTTGGTGTTTTTTTCTCTTTCTTTCTTTCTAGTTCTCTGTTGTTTTTTTATTTCCGTCTCTTCTTTTAGTTCAATTATGTGTCTTCATTTTTTCTCTTTCTTTCTTTCTTTCTAATTGTCTGTTGTTTTTTTATTTCCGTCTCTTTTTTTTTAATTCAATTACGTGTCTTCCATTTTATTCTCCTTTTATTCTCTTTTCGGTTCTGTCGTTTGATTCCTTTTGGTATCATAGCTACTTTGTGTTGTTTGGTTTCTTTCATTTGTTTTAGCGTCACCTCACTGTTTTCTCTTCCTTGTTTTGCTGATAGTTCATCTTCATTTCCCTCTTTTTGACCCACATTTTTTATATTCTCATTATCTCTTAATCAAAAAAAACTCTCGTCTCTCTCTCTGTCTCTCTCTCTCTCTCTCTCTCTCTCTCTCTCTCTCTCTCTCTCTCTCTCTCTCTCTCTCTCTCTCTCTCTCTCTCTCTCTCTCTCTACCTTGCTCACGCACTCCTTCTCCCACCTCCTCCCTCCTCTCACCCCCCTCCCAATCCTCCGGCCTTGAGCCCCAACTCTCATCCCAGGGGGAAGCGAGAGCGGCAGTATAATCGGCCCTGTGCAAATGGCGCTCCTCCTCCATCACAATAGGCGCGTAAGTTAGGCGCTGTATGGGGCTGGCGCGGCTCCTCCGGGCGATGGGCGGCGCTGAAGTGGGCGGGAGGCTGAGGGAGTGGAGGGGAGGGGGGGGGGCTGTGAGGGGCGCTCACAAAGGCTCTTAAGTGGATGATCTTTTCTTATATATTTCTTTTGTGTATTTATACTTACTGCTCACACAGTGACATGCGCACGCATACGCACGCAGTGTACATGTGTAAATATATATATGTAGTGCGTTTATGTGTGTTTGTGTGTCTGTATAATTTGTAAATATATGCATACATATATACACGTAATTACATATACTCGTATGATCGTGCTATATGGCACCTACTTACATGAAAACTCATACGGGATGAATTTGGGTGTATATATAGTGTTAGACGTTGCTGATGAAATGACGAAGCCTGTTCAAGGGCCAGCTCGATAATGACCCCCTAATTATGTGCATGAGCTCACCCTAACTTTTTATCCTTAATTGCCTCTTAAAAACTTTTCTGGGACTCTCTTACAGACTGTTAATGATGGAGGAGATGTAGGGGTTGATGGGACGTGATCACTTTTCTTCTTTTTTATCAACATTATTAATTGGGATTTTTAGGAGAAACTAATGAAGCCATTTTTACCTTCTATATCGATTTTGTTGTTGTCAGAACCCGTGAATCGCTTAAAGGTTTTTACGGCCAAGGGAAGCTCGAGCTCAAACAGATTTGCGTTTTCACGGCTGTGCGTCTAGAAGTGAATCGCATTACCTTGCCGGACTGTGGCGTTGTAGTGAAGTGGAATGCGGTTGTTATGGCGGCGTGTACTTGATATAAAATGCGTTATCTTGACACGACCACGCCTCCAGGGCCATGGGAAATGCACTGAACTTTCACACGGGCGTCCGAGCCTGCGCGGCTTGCAAATTGAAAATAGGCATATCATTATACGTTACCTCGAGGCCCTACCGGAAAGCGCGTGGATTAGCGAAATGCGGGGTGTTGCGCGAGGCACCGTTACGCATTGTTTTTTTTTTCTTATTTATCACTAATCCGAAATTTCCCATTTAGTTGAACCGTTATAAGGGATGTGGGGCATTAGTGGACCGGCGGCGAGCGTGGGAGAGGCCAGATATTACCGGCATATTCCTTCGGCGTCGGACAGGAAATGGCGTCGAAGGAAGCCGTTTGAGTAGGCGTCGGGGAGGAAGAAGGGGCGTCGGTGGTTGCGGGCGGACGGGGGGGGGGGCGTCACCAGTGGTCGTAAGGGCCTCTAGAAACGCTTATCTGCCGGACTAAGAAGGGAAGAGGGGCAGCGGGGAACGGAGAATCCAACATGTACGGACGTATTTTTTTTTCTCTATTTTCACTAGAGAGGGAAAAGAGGGAAGGGGCAGAGACCGACGAACTGACTGTGTGTGTGCGTGTGAGGGGATTGTAGGAATTCCATGCGGTGCGTTTTACTTATATCTTCGATGGTCTTCTGACAATACTTTTGGAAATGCACGGAGAGTCCAGTGCCGTTCTGGTTGATCGGATGATGGAAGCGGATGGCAGTTGCAAGGCCTCCGCATGTCGCTTCCCCGCACGCCTTTTCCCGCGTCCTCGTAATGCAAGCGCAGAACCTGAGCGAGTGCAGCAGCTGAATTGCGGGTTATGCTTTTAATAAGCGTCGGTAGTTCACCCCCAGACGACCGCACCCACACCCGCCCCGCCGCCACGCCCTTTTCCCTCTTTTCATGTGAGTTATGGCACTTGTTGACAGTTGTGTGCTGGCGTGGGCGGTTGTGCGAGGGCGGCCGAGGGCTGGGAATGGAGAGGGAGATTGCTGAGTCATTGCCTCTTTAGCCGTCAACAAAAGGCAATATTGCAACAGCGTGCACCTGGCATAATGGCAGTAGCTGTTGTATCCGAGGGAAGTAAATTGCCAGGTGAAGGGGGGAGCCAGAGGAGAATGTTTGCGAGGACCTGTGGATTTTCAAGGCACATTAGCCTCTCATTAGGAGAGTCGAGATGACTTTACAGCCTTGGTTTCTGTTCCAAACGATGTACCGAAACGTAATGTATTGCGCGTCGCCGCGGATCTAGAAAGCAAGATTTAGTAACGAAGCATGAAGCACCCGCCCTCACGCGCACGACTAACAGTGAGTGAATCATCGCTTTGATCGGTGCTTATTACACAAACCTCAGTGCCGCGATGGCTGTATAACCCGCAGGTAAGAAGGGGAACTGGAGTACCACCAGCATTACACGGCTGTACATGCGTACATTTCGCGTGTGTATGCGAAATTTTTTTTTTTTTTTTACCAAGACATGGATGTTCATGTTGATGCATCAGGACACCGCGAGTTCAAGAAGCAAGGTGCACGTGTCGCGCCGAACAGGTGGCCGACGGGAAGATTCGACACCCCACACGCGCGCCGCCGCAACCAGCGATGAGCCTACTGTCCAATCGGCGCTCCCGTGACACACATGTTCTTGACACAGTTGTCCAGCCCGTTCCCACGTTTTCACGCAACACATGTCTCTCCGTCTCTGTTCCCTAGATTTGTTTCTAACACATGTAGACGGATACGCGCGCGCATGACACACACACTCACACACGCACACGCGCGCGCGCGCGCGCACACACACACACACACACACACACACACACACACACACACACACACACACACACACACACACACACACACACACACACAACACACACACACACACACACAAACACACACACACACACACACACACACAACACACACACACACACACACACACACACACACACACACACACACACACA
This sequence comes from Penaeus vannamei, assembly GCF_003789085.1. Taxonomy (NCBI): domain Eukaryota; kingdom Metazoa; phylum Arthropoda; class Malacostraca; order Decapoda; family Penaeidae; genus Penaeus; species Penaeus vannamei. The sequence continues at coordinate 405,002 of NW_020869111.1, read as the reverse complement.
CACACACACACACACACACACACACACACACACACACACACACACACACACACACACACACACACACACACACACACACACACACACACACACACACACACACACACACACACACACACACACACACACACACACACACACACACACACACACACACACACACACACACACACACACACAGTCTCTCACTCACCCGTATATTTATGACATCACACTCCATACTATATGATTTTTGTATATATTTCTTATATTTTCCCCATTCGTGAATTGATTTGTGTTAGATCATAGCTATCCAGGCCAGATATTTTGTGTTACATCTAAATGCATATAAGACAGCGCAGAAGGAAGCGAAGAAAACACAGACTGCATGGGACGCAAGAGACAGGAAACTTATAACAATCACCCGTTCAGCTGTTATTGTAGTGTCTTTGTTTTGCTTTTTTGTAAATAGTTTCATTTTCAGAGATTTCGCGGAAGATAAATCTCAACTTCTCTTTCTTCTTTTGTATCATTTGTCGTTTTTTTTTCTCTCTCTCTCGGAGTCCTTGTGTTGTTTCCAAGAAGTTAAGGAGATTATATTTATATTTCTTTATATATACACACAGGCTTTTGTATGTAACCGGGTCACAACAGTATTTAAAGCTATTCTGAGATGCGTGTATAAAGAGACCGTTTTCGTCACAGCATCCGCCATCTGCTCCACCTGTCAGTCTGCAAGGCCGCCGCGTGTCAAGTGACTAACGCAAGAAATTGAGATGCGTCAAGTTTGTCAGCAGACGTGGTGTCTTTTTAACATTTTTTAAACATTCCATTAACAACGGACGGACATCCTGGTTGGAGAGGGGATGATGGGAGGGGGGGGGAGGGGAAGGTCACCCGTGGATCAGTATCTAGAGACGAGTTCAAATCTCGGGCTCGTGTACGATCAGTTTTTGTATGATATGGAATGAACGAACGAACGACTTTATCCGATTTCGGAAACGGGAAGATCGATTTGGGGCGTGCAACAAAGACAGGAGTAGTAATGGAGGAACGGGAGGAACTGAGGGAAGAGAGGGAGGCGAGGGCAGCAAAGCGTAGGGAGGTGGGCAGCCCCGCCGCATCAGCTGGCAGGGTTGATGCGCAGTGTGAGTGACCGCCGAGTTCCTGTCACACCCTCCCCGGTGCCTTGCCCACAGCTACCGCCCGCCTTCTCTCTCAGCCTTTTCCCCCTTGTTAGCAGTTTCGGTATGATCACTAGCTTCGTCGTTCTTATGGCTCTTCATGGTATTATTGACTAACAACAATATTGCTAAATTCATCATTTTGGGATAATCATGGTATTAGGGCAATCATCATTACGCATTTAAATACTATAGTTGTAAATGGGACCACCTAATAATGTTTTCTTAGTTGATTTTATGGGGGGGGGGTAGTTGTACATTGGCCAATTTGTATGGTGAAATATGCATCGACATCTGTAACAGGTAGCAGTAGGCTTGCCCTAACCACCGCCGCGGCAGAGGTAGATGCTCATTAGACAGGCGCGGGCAGGTATTACCCCCTGTCGGACACGGCGTTAAGGATGTAACGAGTGAGTGTGTTTGTGTTGAGGGAACCGGTCGACTGCTCATGCCCGGAAGTAGACTGGCCTAACAACATTTCCTGACGCTCTCCCCCCCCCCCCTCCCTACTCCCGGCCCCACCTCGTTCTGCCATGCTTGACTGCTCGTCAGCTTGCTAGTTTGGGGATGCTAGAACAAAGGAAGCAGGCGGGCGAGCGGACGGCGTGTAATCCTAGGGGAATGCTCGGGATGGACGGCGTTGCGGGAGCGAGGGAAAAGGACGCGAACTGACGTCGGGAGTGTCCAGGGCGCTCTAACGCGATTATGCCGCTCCCGACAGAAGTATTCGCCGTCCCCGCCACCACGCCCCCGACGGCTAACTGTGGGAAGTGAAACCAGTCACGGGGTATAAAGGTTGGGAAGGAAGGGAAGTGAGGAGAGAGAGAGGAAGGGAGGAAGGAGGAAGGAGAATAGAGGAGGAAAGGGGAGATGGTCGTAGGAAACAGTAGGAAAGCGGAGGAGGAGGTAGGAGGTAAGAGGAAAGGGAGGAAGAGGAGGAGGGGGAAAGGGGAAAGGGAGGTAGAGGTAGGAGGCAGGTGTCCCCCGCTATCATCGGTCATCAGACGACGCTAATGAAATTCCAGAGGTTAATGTCCATGGAGGTAAAGTAATTGTCTCCTTTGCTCCCTCCACGCGCGCCGTAACGTGGCTGCCGATAGAACGGGAAACAAAGTAGTGAATGTAGAGGAAAAGGGGAAAGGGGAAGTAGTTGCGTGGTTGTTAATGGGGAAAAGGAGAACGCGATTAGTTGAAATAAAATGGAAAGGGATGAAGGATAGATGATGAGAGAAGAATAGCTTGATTATCAGATGGAAAGGGGAAAGGGGTAGTGATTAATGATGAGAAAAAGGGAACATAGTCACCATTGAATAGAGAGGCGCAGCTTAAGGTAACTTTTTCCCCTCCTGATGCTTGCTCTGCTTGCGTGCTCTGGAAGTTCCCGACGCAGAGACGACCATCTGGCCACCGAGATAAAAGGTTTTGCCTCTTTACGGTAAATTAGCAATTTTCTTATCGCGGTGTCCCAAATTAGCTTCTGGAAAGAGTGAATTTTCTGCACGTTGGCTTTATTAAGAAGTTGTGACCTTTCATCTCTTGACTGCAGCAGAAGTTGAACTCGCTTTCCTCAGCCCCCTCTTTCTCTGACTGCCTTGTTTGTTTGTTTCTGTTTCTTTCTTTCTCTTCTCCCCCCCCTCTCTCCTCTCTCTCTCTCTCTCTCTCTCTCTCTCTCTCTCTCTTCTCTCTCTCTCTCTCTCTCTCTCTCTCTCTCTCTCTCTCTCATTCTCATTCTCTCTCCTCTCCCTCTCTCTCTTCCTCTCCCTCTTTCTCTCTTCCTCTCCCTCTCTCTTCCTCTCCCTCTCTCTCCTCTCCCCCTCTCCTCTCCTCTCCTCCCCTCCTTCTCCCTTTCTTATTCACCTTATATCCCAGCTCTACAACCGCCTCCGCTTGTATGTCCTTACATTTGTCAAGACACAATCTTTTTAAGAAGATATCAGTTCTCATCCTGGCAAGATGGCCGGCTGACGTGTTCGTAATAAGAAGTTGGAAGGCAAGCCGGAAATGCTCTTTGTAATTCATCTTCCATATCCAGTTTATACAAGTTGCAGCTCCTTAGGGGAGGAGATGCAACTCGACGATAATCAGCATTAGGACCGGCTAATGACGCGGATGCCTTTGGAATGGATCAGGACGCCACACACTTGAGCTTTTCGCCGAGCTTTCGCCACAGTTTGAACGTTCTTGGTTTCGTCTATGCATTGTTACTATGGGCTCTGTACATTTTGAACATGTTTACCTTGTTCTCTGTACCCCCTGGGCATTTTTTTTTTTTTTTTTGAACATATGTAGAGTTTGAACATATGTAGAGTTTGAACATATGTAGAGTTTGAACATATGTAGAGTTTGCACATATGTAGAGTTTGCACATATATAGAGTTTGAATATACATAGAGTTTGAACATGTATAGGGTTTGGACGGGGGAAAAGGTAGCCTTGTATAGGGATTGAACGGGGGAAAAGGTAGCCTTGGCTTCTCCCCCGCTTTTCGTTCGCTCTGACCTAGGCCTATTCGCAGTGACATTGGGCTTCGTGGACATTTCTCACGGCGGCAGTAAATGATGGATCACGACGCGCGGAAATGATCAGTCCGAAGGCGGCGCAAATTACCCGAGTGCGGACGTCGTGACCGGATACGGTTATATGGATGGTCCCTGGGCGACGCGCGTTACGGACACGGTGTCTGGGCCGGCGGGCGTGCTACTGTGCCGATCGGGTTGCGGCAGGGCGAGGGGCGGCGAGTCTGTCTCGTGGGCGGGTGGAGGGGGGGGCGTAATGGGAAGGGTCAGTGGATGAACATAATTTTTTGTAATGGAGTTAGAATTGAAAATGTTGGGAATTTAATGCTAGTTGAATTATTAGATGGAATTCGATGAGTTTTTTTTTTTTCTTTCTTTTTTTCTTCTTCTCTTTTTGAGATATCGGGTTAGTTGGCGGAAGGAGAGAAGGGGTCGCTGGTAATGGTCACAAAGAAAGCCGCCCCCCCCCCCCCCACCCCCACGGGAAGGTCAGCCACTGGAAGCGTTACCTCGGCGCGTTGCAAAGGACGACCTATATTACGCCGAGTATAAATGTGTCAGTTTGTTATTTTGCAATATTTCTGACCACTTACTTCGACAACTATACAAGAAATAGCAGTGTTTCTGTTTAAGGTTTCCGGTTATGTGAGATTATTGTTAATGGTGGGAACGCCTTCAAGCTGATATGCTGAGGTCAAATTAGGGTTATGTAATCTAATGCGGGTAAGAAGTTAATAAGACGCCATTGTTGACCTTACCGAGATGGGTTCATTACATGAAATTTTTGTGTTTTATGACAGTCTATTGCGGTTTATGTGTGTGTAGCCATGACCGAAGAGGAAGCCAAGGTTTTGTAAATGCATTTCCAGCCAAATGAATAAACAGTCGGACGTAGACGTTCGCCTGCATTTCCCATGAGGCGCGTCGTGGTTTCCTCCCATAATTCATCTCCTGCGCCTCCGAGGGAGACATGGGCAGAAAGGGGTGGCCTCGCCGTGATGCATAATGCAGCGGCGGCGGGGGAGGCAGTGCAGTCCCATCGGCGGGAGAAGCGCCCGCCGGGGAAAGGAGCGTGCTGCTGCCCACGCCACACGCCCAGAATGTTCCACGGGACGGGCGCTCTCCCCCTCCCCTCGCGCCGAGAGCCTTCTTCATGCTCTCTCAGAGATCGAACGGTGAGCTTTGTCCGCCGTCATGGAGGTTGAGAGGGTTCAGGGGCATGGAAATGGCTCGACACTTGACTTCATTGCTTGAGCGGTCGTCGTGGCCCGGCGTGTCTCGGAGCGCGGAGGCGTGCTTGGCGTCGGGCGTGCCTGGTAGTTCTGTCTCGACGTTCGCCGCCCCCCCCCCCATTCCCCTCCCATCCCTGCCCCAGATGTTCCGGGTTATAACTCTCGGGCTTTCGTTCACACCTTCGCGCTGGCGGTCAGAAACATCAACGCACAGGTGGATCTTCAATTATCAGCTGCTCATCAGTGCCGGTTAGCTTGTTGATCATGTTTTTTTTTTCCTTTATGCGCAAGCCGCTTGTTTCGTAATTTCAAATAGCAGATCGTTTTATTAGCCCTTGTAAGAGGTTCTTTTACCCCTTCTTGTCCTTGTGAAGGTAAAGGTGCGAAGGTGTTCTAATTCCCGGTGTGCCCTCTGTGGGTAATGCATGTGTGGCCCGGGAATGATGAAGTGCTGGGATGACTTGCAGGAAAACGCGAGGCTCCCTGAGACATGGAGGTAGGGAGCGGGCGGGGGATGGGGGCGGGGGGTGAGGGCGGCAAGCAGGCAGACTCGAGAAGGTGATGAGGTTGAGGAAGGCTGGGTCGCAGGAGGTGAAGGAGTGAGGGAGTAAGTGTAGATTCACGCGATCACTTCAATTTTGACATCTTCTTACCTCCATAATTCTTTTTCTTCGTCTTCTTCCTTTTCTTCAGTTCTTCTGTCCCTGTAGTGTTTGTTCCTTCAGTTCTTCTGTGTCTTCCTTTCTTTCTCTTAATGTTCTCCTACTCCTCCTCCTCCCTTTTCTTCATCTTCTTTTCCAGTTCTCTTTTTTTGTTATCATTATTAGTATTATTCAGTTCTTCTTCTCCTCCTCCTCCTTCCCCTGCTTCTTCTTCTTCTCCTCCTCCTTCTTCTTCTCTTCCTCCTCCTCCTCCTCCTCCTCCTCCTCCTCCTCCCCCTCTCCTTCCCCTCTCCTTCCCCCTTCTTCTTCTTCTTCTCCTTCTTCTCCTCCAGTTATCCCTTTCTTATCATTATTAGTATTACTCACTTCTCCTCCTCTTCCTCCTCCTCCTTCTTCTTTTCCAGTTCTCCCTCTTTTTTCTTCTTCTGCTTCTTCTGGCCCTCCGGGACCGGTTGGCTTGTAGGCGTGGCCGCGGCGCAGCGGAGAGGGTCACAGGGAGTAATGCCTAAATTAGCATCGGCGGGGTACAGCGTCTTGTCGTTTAATGTGTTTTTGTGTGTCACTGCATTCCAACGTCAGATCGCCTTCAGTGCACCGAGGCGTCGGGCGCAGGAGCGGCTTTCCGAGCCAGGTTCGCCTGCGCCCTCGAAGCCCAGCCGCCCCATAATTGATGTCCTGGAGTCGTGGGCGAATTCGACGCAGGAGGAGAGTGTAGGATTCTTATGAGGGAAAGTTTGACGCATTCGCTTGGGGCTGGAAATAAGATTTTAACTATTTAGGCATGGCTTGGTTCCGAGAATTAGCTCTATTTTGCTTCTTATTTTCGAGGTGTGTGTGCTGCTAGAGCTTTGAGGGATTAGGAGTATGAATGCACCTTTAAAGGCTATCGTAGAATGTATAAAGCTTGGACTCTCCAGGTGTGTGTAGGCACATGGTATCGAATTCTGGATGAAAATGGAATTATAACTTCTGGCCATGCGCAGGCCCTGTGCTTGCGCAGTTACGCACTTGGCGATGCAGTATGCAGGAGTCGCGGGTTGAATCAGCGGGGGGAAGCAACTCGGCGCATTCTCATCAAGTACGTGGATGGCGCCCGCGGCCGAGTGACTGGCGGCGCAGCAAGGACGCTCTCTGCGCCGCGGAGCGCCTCGCTTATCATTCTAGATTTTATCTCCCGGGAGGAATCCGAGGTCATCTCGCCGGTGATCCTGCGTGCGAGTGTCCCCAGGTGGCGGCCGGGGAGGATGCGGCGGCCGGGAACGGGGGAGGGGGGGGGGGCTTTAGCTTTTATTTCTTGCGATCGAGCAAGCAGGAATCCAGACCGGGAATACGTCGTATGATTTTTACATATTTCTATTATTATTCAAATTGTTATTATTGTGGTTACTACTGTGGTTGTTTTTTATTGTTATTATCATTATCACCCTAAAATCATCACCATTCATCATTACCATTCATCCTAGTCATCATCATCGTCATCATCATTGTTATTGTCATTATTATTATGATGATTGTTGTCAAGGAGGTTATGTTTTTGGTAGTGTTGGTTAGTTTGTTTGTTCGTTTGTTATAGGGATAACTCAAAAAGTTATTAACATATTGCCAGTGGTATGTCTTAGCCTCGTCGTCGTCTTCATTATCGCTATCATCTTCCCTTCTCAGTACTGTTATTATGGTCGTTGTTGAAATTATTATTGTTATTTCTATTATTGTTGTTGTTATGGTATCATTATAAAATTGTAATGTTCATCACCTATATTGTTGCTCTATTTTTTATTATTGCCACCGCCCATGGCCAGTCATCGCCATTTGATGATTATTGTGATCATTATTTTGTCCCTTGAATATTTATTGCGGGGTAATTTTTAGACTGCGCCGGACAGTGATACAGCGTTGTCATTTTTATGGCCGTCGCTCGCATGGCTGTTATCGCGCTCGTTTTTTGGTTGGCCGACGCCCAGGGAAGGGTTTCTCCGGACGCTTATTACCGCGCCGGAATAAATCAGTCTGAGGCAGTGTGTAAGTCATGTAATTGGACGCTGACTGCAGGCCATGCGAGGGCGCAGCGCACGGCGTTGCGGTGCCATCGGTCAGCGCTCGGCTGCGGGCGCTCGGGGCGCGGGGGGCTCCTGAGGGGCCCGCGGAGGAGGGGAAGGGTGGTCTCATGAGGGACCAGTTGGAATAGATGCGTAAGCATAGACATACACGCCCACGCTTGCACAGCCATGCAAGCACGCACGCATCCCCCCTGCCACACACACACACACTCACTCACTCACTCACACTCACTCACTCACTCACTCACTCACTCACTCACTCACTCACTCACTCACTCACACTCACTCACTCACTTCACTCACTCTCTCTCTCTCTCTCTCTCTCTCTCTCTCTCTCTCTCTCTCTCTCTCTCTCTCTCTCTCTCTCTCTCTCTCTCTCTCTCTCTCTCGCAAACTCTAGATCCCCTCGCGTACAGACCCCTTTAGGTATCATATATTTAGCTGCTTTAGTTCAAATATAAATCCAGGATAAACTTTATGTAGGTGATAAGTGGATAGTGCTCTGTGTGTCAATAATACGATCATGTTTTTTTTAATGCTTGTCTTTGTCTATTTTTTATTTTAGTCTCTTCACTCAGTCGTTCTTCTCTGCTTTACATTCTCTTCTCCTCCTTTACCTCTTTCTCATCCACCTTTTCTCCTCCATAACGTTACATGTTTCATATGATTTGTGACTATGCTATTTTCGCGAACATCTCTTTCTCCTCCTCTTTCACTTTTTCTCCTCCCGGCCCTCCTCACGTACCCTCTCCCCTTTTCTGTTTTTTTATTTATATTTTTTTTATTGACTTTCTTTTTCTCTTTCTCTTTCTCTTTCTCTTTTGCCCTCCTCCCCCTCGTGCTCTATTCTTCTCTTTCCCTTCCCCTACCCATGGTCCCTGTTCCCCATTCCCTCCCTCGGCCTCTGCGGGGTAGCGTGTCTCGGTACCGGAAGGCGGCGGCGTGGCAGTGGTCACTCACCCTCCCGCCAGATGGCCGCAGCCTCGAGACGATGGGCACTTGGGCACGTTTAGCTTCGTGCAACAGGCGAGGGCAGAGACTGAAGGTTACCCTCACCGCCATTTTTCTCCTGCCCTGCTTGATTCCTGCTTGACTCTTGACTCTCTCTCTTTCTCTTCTTTCTCTCTTTCTCTTTCTTTCTCTCTTTCTCTTTCTTTCTCTCTTTCTCTTCTTTCTTTCTTTCTCTCTCTCTCTTTCTCTTTCTCTTTCTCTTTCTTTCTCTTTCTCTCTCTCTCTCTATCTATCTCTATCTATCTCTATCTCTTCTCTATCTCTATCTCTATCTCTATCTCTATCTCTATCTCTATCTCTATCTCTATCTCTCTCTCTCTCTCTCTCTCTTCTCTCTCTCTCTCTCTCTCTCTCTCTCTCTCTCTCTCTCTCTCTCTCTCATTCCCCTTCTCTTTTACTCAAGGCTTTTAGTTTATTAGATCAAATACAACGTGGTTATCATCGCTTAGTTTTATTGCCTGTTATTCTTTGTTCAGGGCATCGACCTTGTAATTTTTGCCCGAGAGCTAAACTCCGATGAGCACAGGCAGTTGCAGAGGAGGGGAGGAGGAAGAAGAAGAGAGGAGGAGAGGAGGAAGAGGAGGAAGAGGAGGAGGAGAGGGAGGAGGAGGAGGAGGAGAGGGAAGAGGAGGAGGAGGAGGAAAGGAGGAAGGAGAGGGAGAGAGAGGAGGAGGAGGAGAGAAAGAGGGAAGAAGATCATGATGAAGAGGAAGAGGAGGAGAAGAGGAAGATGAGAATGAAGAGGAGGAGGAGGAGGAGGAAGCGGAAGAGGAAAAGGGGGATGGAGAGAGAAGGGGGGGGTAGGAAGGAGGGGAATAGAAAGGAAAGGAAATGGAGGGGAGGGAAGAGAAGACGGGGAGGGGTGTATAGATCAGCTTTTTTCCCGTCGCGGTCGTGATGGCAGTCGTCTCGTGTACGTAAACAGACGAAACAAACGTCGCCGCCGCCTCCGGGAGCGACATGTTTTGAGTTATAGCACACCGTTTTTTTTTCTAGGTGAGAGAAAAACGTAAAAAGAGAGTAAAAAATCGGATCGGCGAAGGATTGCAGACGCTGTTGGAATCACAGAGTCGCGCGTGAAGGCATGGCGGAGGCTGGACGGCGGTCGGGGACGTGATTCGTGGAGACTTTTTTTTTCTCTTTTCTTTTTCATTTTTTTTCGTCTTCTTGATAGAATCCGGACGTGGGTATGAGTGAGCGAGTGCGTGAGTGCGTGCGTCTGGAGGGTTGCGTTGAGTGTCGGCGTCGTGGAGATCGCCGCGCGAGGGCCCGGGATCCTGACAGTGATGATGCTCGAGATAGCGGCCGCCATGAGTCAGCGGGATGAACACCCTCGATGTGAAAGGCAACAGAGAAGATAATGTTTTTTTTTTTCTAATTTTTTCATCATCGATTTCATTTCTTAATGTTATTTTTATTAATCCATAGTTATTTTATGCACCGCGGTATTTCTTGATTTGAATATGTAAAACTAATTGTTAAGGAGGGAGAGGCGGAAGCCCCCCGTCGGAGGGCATCTTTGCAACAGCCTGCAGTGGCCGCTGCACGATGGCCTGCCAGCCGTGCGAGGGTCTGCAATTCAAGGCACCTTCATGGCCCGAAATTGAGAGTCCGGATTTTTTTAAGAATGGGGTTTTTAGGCTTCCCTTTGTATCGTATATCGAGATCTATCGCATAATTTTAGCTTAATTTCATTTCGTCTTTTCCGTTTTTTTGTTTTTTTTACTCGATTCAGACATTCAAACGGAATGTAGGTGAATGAATAAGAATGAACAAAGATAACAGCCGCATTCCGCGCTCGTCGCAGCACCGTCCCGCGATTCATGCACAGATAAATCTTTTGTTTTTGTACGGGGGTGAAAATTTTTATGAATGAATGATGTGTGACGGGCCCATTGAAGCGGAACGACCGTGTCTGGCGAAGCGTGCTGTTTGCTTCCCCGCCATGACGCTCTCGCCCCTTTTTTGTATGCGCAAGAAAAGAGATATTCCGACGTCTTTCGCGACAGGAAAAAACAGGTCCGGATGCCCGTGATACTGATGGGGGGGAGGGGTAGGGGGATAGGGGGCAGTGGGTAATGGGTAAGGGGAGGAGTAGGGGGCAGTTGGTAAGGGGTAAGGGGAGGGAGGGTGGTAGTGGGTAAGGGGTGGTGGGTAAGGGGAAAGGGGTAAAGGCAGTGGGTATGGGGAAGGGGGGTAGAGGCAGTGAGTAAGGGGTATGGGGGGGGTAGGGGGTAGGGGATGCATTCAGAGCGACTGACCAGTTGGGCGTGACGCCGCGGTGTCATAGCGTCTAATTGTCGTTATGTCATTTTTTTCATTCATTTGAGTGGATAGAGCCATTAGCGAGATTCCTAGTGCGATTTATTTGTATTCCATGTTATTGGTTGTTTGGGGGAAAACAGATGAAATAGGAACAAAAAAAAAAAAAAAAAAAATTAGGGGAATAATGATTGTTAAAGATCATGGAATCATGAAGTGGGACTAGGAGATGGAGGTAAAGTATGCGAAATGGAAAGGGAGAAAATGAGAGGGAAAGACAGGGAGAGAGAGAGGTAAGAGAATTAGAGTGAGAGATAGGGGGAGGTAGGGAGGGAGGGAGAGTGAGAGGGTTAAAGAGTATGAAGGAGAGAAGTGAGAGTGAGAGTGAGAGTGAGAGTGAGAGTGAGAGTGAGAGTGAGGAGGAGAGGACAGACAGAAGACAGAGAGGGAGAGAGCAGGAGAGAGGGAGAGAGAGAGAGAGAGACAGAGAGACAGAGAGACAGAGAGACAGAGACAGCGAGAGCGAGAGAGAGAGACAGACAGAGAGAGGAGAGGAGAGAGGAGAGAGAGGAGAGAAGAGAGAGAGGCAAAACGGCAAAGGCAGCGTCGAGGAGCCGTCTCCTGAATCGCGGCAGAGGGGATGCATTATGTGGACAATCCAGGGCTCACTCTCCCACTAATGGAATTCGCCTCCCCCCTTCCCTTCCTCCTTCTCCCCGTCCCCCTCCCTTCTCCTCCTCGCTCCCCCCTCCCTCCCCCATCCTTCCATCATCCCCCCAATTAACTTTGCAATGAGATGTGTCTGGTAAACACTCGCTGCAGTCTAAGGGAAGTGGGCGAGCGACATAACATGTTCCCGACGCGAAGGCAAGGAGGCGGGGCGTGGGTGGTGGGGGTGGGGTGGGGGGTTATTGATCATGTCTGTGTTGGGTTTTCGAACACATTGGTTGCTGGGCGGGGGGGGGGGGGTGAGTCGTTCACGGTGAAATGAAGGGGGTTTCGTCGTGTGATGTAGTTTGTTATTCTTTTTATTATTATTATTATTATTATTATTATTATTATTTATTATTTATTATTATATTATTATTATTATTATTATTTATTACTATTACTATTACTATTACTATTACTATTACTATTACTATTACTATTACTATTACTATTACTATTACTATTACTATTATTATTTATTATATGTTATTGTTATTGTTATTGTTATTATTATTATTATTATTATTTTATTATTATTATTATTATTATTATATTATATTATTATTATTATTATTAAGAAGAAGAAGCGGTATTTTGAAGAAGAAAAAAAATGTTGTTCCCAAATTTAAACAATTATTTTACGCTCGCGCTCTCTCACTCTCTCTCTCTCTCTCTCTCTCTCTCTCTCTCTCTCTCTCTCTCTCTCTCTCTCTCTCTCTCTCTCTCTCTCTCTCTCTCTCTCTCTCTCTCTCTCTCTCTCTCTCTCTCTCTCTCTCTCTCTCCTTCTCTCTCTCTCTCTCTCTCCTGCTCTCTCTCTCTCTCTCTCTCTCTCTCTCTCTCTCTCTCTCTCTCTCTCTCTCTCTCTCTCTCTCTCTCTCTCTCTCTCTCTCTCTCTCTCTCTCATTCATTTCTATCCATTTATCCGCAATTATCCCCCTCAGCCTTTTTCCTTTCCACCTACTTCCCATATGCCGTGTTTCACTCTATTTCTTTCACAGATCTATTCATCCGCCCTTTCTGTTTTATTATTTCGTCTCATTCATCACACGCAAATAGATATATAAATACTATTTTTACGCTCAAACAAAAGCGAGCGCACAAAAGCATCCTTAGGTGGAGTGGAGTGGAGTGCTTGTGTATTCTGGAGGCGCTGGAGGAGGCGGAGGCGAAGCGGGAGCGTTCGTGGAGATGTTTAGGGGTCTCCCTGTGGGTGTGTTGTGTGTGAGTGGATGAGCGATGGGTACTATGTGTATGTAGGTCTGTGGCTGGCTCTGGCTTTGACGCTCTCTCTCTCTTTCTCTTGTTTCTCTCTCTTTTTTCTCTCTCTTTTTCCTTCTCTTTCTCTCTCTTCCTTCTCTCCTTCTCCTTCTCCTCTCTCTCTCTCTTTCTCTCTTCTCTCTCTCTTCTCTCTTCTCTCTCTCTCTCTCTCTCTCTCTCTCTCTCTCTCTCTCTCTCTCTCTCCTCTCTCTCTCTCTCTCTCTCTCTCTCTCTCTCTCTCTTTCTCTCTTCTCTTCTCTCTTTCTCTCTCTTCTCTCTTTCTCTCTCTTTCTTCTCTCTCTCTCTTCTCTCTTCTCTCACTTTCTCTCTCTTCTCTTCATCCCTCCCCCTCCTTCCCTTCCTTATTCTTCTCTTTCTCTCTTCCTCATTCCTTCCCTTTCTCTCTCCCTCCTGGCTTCCCTTTCTCTCTCCCTCCTTCCTTCCCTTTCTCTTCCCTCCTTCCTCCCTCTCTCTTCCTTCCTTCCCTCCCTCCCTCCTTCGATCCTTCCTTACCTTCCCTCCTCCTTCCCCTTCCCTGTCTCCTCCCTTCTACCTCCCTCCCTCGCCCCTATCTCATCTCCCCCCCACTGTTCTCCGGAACTTTTTCTCTTCCTTTAGCTTGTGGGAATTTAATAAAGGAAAGGTCTTGCTCATTTGTTGAAGCAGACCATTTATAGAGGAGGATATTACTTATGTTTTCCTATCCGTTTTTCCAGTGTTCCCATCGTCCCGCCCTTAATAACATGGGCCTGCCACTCAAAAGGCCTCTTCAAGGAGGG
>NW_020869111.1:366352-378852 GCF_003789085.1 Penaeus vannamei | reverse complement strand
ATTTGTATATATATATATATTATATATTATATATATATAAATTTATATATTTATATATATAGTATGTATGTATATCATATGCATATATATTTTTATTTATTTATATAGAAGGAAGTTAGACACCGAATTGAGAGATGCTTATCGCGTACGTCTCTCCTTACTTCCCCCTTCATCAGGTAGTGAAGAAGGAGAAAATAAAAATCGTCAGTTTTATCACCAATGTATTCATATCTGGATTGTGGAAATGAGGAGGCAATCACGCAGCCGCTCGGCACATTTCCCTTCGGCTTCCCGCGGACGCCACTCACCAGCGAAGGCAGCTTGAGGTAATATTATCTCATGCCCTTAAGTGGCAAGTGTCGTGAGTGCGTGGGGCGGGGAGAGGGAGGAGGATTTGGGGGTGGGGGGGGGAGCGAGGTAGTAAGGGGAGGAGGAAGGAAGGGGGTGGGTAGGATGGGGAAGGAGGGAGAAAGGGAGGGTGGGTAGGAGGGGGAGGGAGGGAGGGAAGCGAAGGGCAGCGTGGAGGAGCTCCAGTGTTTGCTCTCGAGATGGGTTCTTCGTTCGTTCATTAGCATAAGGAGCGAAAGTTTCTTGGGGAATTCCGTATCGGAGTGACAGGACCCGACCGAAGTTGGTCCTGCGGGGGATATCGGCCGAGTGACGGCTGCTGTTCCCTCGCGGTGGTTAAGCAGGTGATTATTACTGTTGTTATTGCGATTTATGAATAGCGGATTGTCGGCCTCTCTCGGGTATTTGCCTTTGTGCTTGGGATTCGCTTGTTGTTGGTGAGTGTGCAGATAATTTCAGGATTTGCCGCTGGGACTCCGATACGCCACCAGATATATTGCGAAATCACATAATGCTTTTATAAAACTTGGATAATTGGAGGATTGACGCAATAATTTCAGTTAATAGCGCAGGAAATTGGATAATTGCGGCTGATTGAACTCATGACGTGATGATGATATTTTTATATGATAATATTTAGTGGTGTAGATTCTGAGGAAATGCCATTAGCTTAATGTCAGGGAGTCGTTAATTTGCATGATAACGATTACAAGGTTGCATAGATTGATAAGCTCCTCCCACCTTTCCCCAAGACCCCAAGAGTTCGCCGGCACAGGAGGTAAAAGTAAGCGTCAGCCATTTATCTACTTTGCTGACGGGTTCCCGGACTCTGAGCGTTGCGAGAGCGATGGCAGTTAAACGGAAGGAGCGGCGGCGTCATTATTTCCGATGCTTTTCCTTCGACGTCGAACGGATATTATTGCGCTGGTATTATTATCGCTTGGCTCGTTTCTGTTCTTTTTACATTTTACACTTCCTCGATGCAGCAGGAGTCGATCAGCACGTCCTGCGTTTACGGCGTTCGTGAAGGTCTTGGATCCTCGCGACCTGTGCGGGGGGGGGGGGGGGGTAGCGACGGGACAAGTTATCGCTTATGCGCAAGAAATTTGGCAAGTGGCGAAAAAAATCTTTTCGGCCGGAATGCAGTGTTAGAGTGACGTTCCGTTATTTTTTTCTTCGCGTGTCATGGGAAGGGTCAGGAAGAGGGAAAGGGAGAGATCTCCGTTCGTTTCCTCCGCCTTTACAACGGCAATTACCGGCGCAGGAAAAAGTGGCCCCCAGATCACCTCTCCCGAGTAAAAAAGCCGATACGGTAATTGCAGTAGTTGACGGTATTGTGACGCCACGACTCAGGACTTCGGAAGGACTTCGACAGCGCTCTCTCCACCGGCAGGCCACACAGGGTAAAATCGGTAGTTAACGATCATTATTATTTCTCTCGTGTTCCTATTACACACCATTTCGTTCTGTTAGTCCACGCCCTGAGCCGCCGCGCGCGTTGGCACTCGCCTCACGCCCCGCAGGAGATATATGTGGAAGGAGCAGGACATCGACGTATTACTGATCAGATCCCACGGCGGCCTTCCGTGGGCGTGCTGGTCGAGGCGGAGTCCTGGTGTGGTGCTCGTTCGAACTGTTTCTGTGGGGAGGCTACTCTGTGCGAATGTTTGGATGCAGTCGGGCCGTTCTGTTATCTGCTCGCTCTCTCTCTCTCTCTCTCTCTCTCTCTCTCTCTCTCATACTCTCTCTCTCTCTCTCTCTCTCTCTCTCTCTCTCTCTCTCTCTCTCTCTCTCTCCCTCTCCTCCTCTCCCTCTCTCCTCTCTCCCTCTCTCCCTCTCCTCTCCGTCTCTCCCTCTCCGTCTCTCCCTCTCCGTCTCTCCCTCTCTCTCTCTCCCTCTCCCTGCCTCCCCTTCTCCCCTCTTCTTTCCATCCCTGTTCCCGCCCCTTCAACAAAAATAGCAGCGCACACAGCAGTTGACTCGGACTTCGTGAAAATTCTGGTTATTAACGGCGTCGACGTTAAGGCCGGCCATCCCACGCGGGCAAGGCGTGCCTGCGCGACCCGGATGGCCTTGCGGGCGTATTGCTTGCTCCCTTCACCTGGCACACTTGGCACTGGTACCCTGACCTCTGTGCGCGGTGAGGGACATGCCCATTTGGTAATGCGGGGAAGCGGGAACCATCGATCCACTGTTTGTTTGTTACACTGGAAATTTGCGTTTTATTAAAGTTATTTAATTTTCTTTCTGTTGGCCATAAAGAAACGAAAATGGGAAAGAAAGCATATTGAAGAATCATTCCTGGCAATGATTCAACAGTTTTGCGGATTACTGGTCTTGGTTGCGATTTTTGCTCCGGAGCGGGTCACCACGCCCGCATGCCGCCCGTGACCCACTCTCGGCGGCGCCCGCGTGTGCGCTGTACATGTCAAGGTATCCATCCTAAATCCCTTGACCCGTCTTACATTTCACTCCATCTTTATCGGACAGGAAGCCTAATGTCAGCTGTCCGGCGCGTCATAAATAACATTTCACTTTCTTTATCAGGAAGCCATAGATCACGCCTTTCGTGGTCTCTCCGCATTCGCTCCCCGTTTACCCTCTGATCAAGGTTCTATTATCCTCCAGCCTTTTCTTCTCTTCACTCTATACGCGGTCATGTAAGGGGACTAACTACCCCCTTTGAGAAGTCCCCTTTCGCGTTTCTCTCGTTGCGTGACCCTGGTGTCCTGCGCAGTTTTTACTCCCCTCTATATGGTAATGCAAGATAGCCAGCGCCGGCTCCGCGCCTCCTGCTATGGTCGCGTCCTGCCACGGCGGTCCGAGGATGGAGGAGGAAAGTGCATACCGGAGGAAAGTGAATGCTCCCTCCCCATGCCCCTGCGCCACCCCTACCCCTTCGCTCTTCCTTGCGCTGCCGCTCCTCTCCGCAAGGCGTACCCCGTCATGCTAATCCCCGCCTCTCCGCATCCTTTCCCCCCCTCTCTCTCTCTCTCTCTCTCTGCCTCTCCTTAACTTTCTTTCTCTCTCTTTTTCTCTTTTTCCTTTCTCTCTCTTTTTTTCCTTCCATCTTTCTTTCTTATTCTCTTTCAATATCTTTTTCTCCAATCCCCACCTCTCTCTCTCTCTCTCTCTCTCTCTCTCTCTCTCTCTCTCTCTCTCTCTCTCTCTCTCTCTCTCTCTCTCTCTCTCCTCTCTCTCTCTTCTCTCTCTCTCTTCTCTCTCTTCTCTCTTCTCTCTCTCTCTCTCTCTCTCTCTCTCTCTCTCTCTCTCTCTCTCTCTCTCTCTCTCTCTCTCTCTCTCTCTCTCTCTCTCTCTCTCTCCCTTTTCTTTCTCAGTTGGTGAAGTTACATTTCGGCGAGAAAGCGGCTGTTCAGTCTCATTATTCTTGGCTCGTCCTGTGTTAATTAGCAGTGCCGAATCGCGGCGAGAATCTCAATTTCTTTCCGCCAGTCTAGGGTCGCTGGGGCTCGAGTTTCGAGAGGGCTGCACGCTGTGTGAGGGTTCTAGTGGAAGGGATGTTGCAAAGGGCCATGGGTTGCAGTTAGAGGAGAGAGGACTCCGGAAGTAACGGCGGGCATGATGGAAGACCGCGCTAAATCATGTCTAATACGTGTTTGGAACAGGGACATTTGTGGGGTAGAAGAAAAAAGTAAAATAGATAATGGGGAGAAGGAGAAGGAACTCAAGAAGCTGTCTTCACCAAGATGTCAAGTGACGGGGTAATCCAGCCTCAAAAAGAAAGTTTTGCGTTCGTTCGTAAGGCGGAAAATAAAAGGCACGAGTGAGAGAGGAAATAGGGAAACCGTTTTCCTAATATGAAGTCATTCTTAAAGGTGGATGAGCTTAATGGCTCCCAGAACGACGCTTAAGTCAATATCAGCTGATGAAAGAAAGTAATCGCAACCATAACCGTTTGTGGCGATGAAGACTAAAGTTGCATCCGCGATGGCTCGCCGCCCATCCTCCCGCGACGCCCATACAAGGCTCTCCGTGCATAATATATGAGTGAGGCTCCGCTTTTAAACACGAAGGGAAAATCATATAGAAGTGTGACCGGATGCGCCGCCCATGGGTGGAGTAGCGAGGGCTCGGCGAGGATAGGCGGGATTACCTGGTATTTGGCACAACCTCCTCAATACTAGTTAGGCGACACTTGCGGATTTGGGAAACGGCGCGGGGCATCGCGGGGGCTTAGAGGCGCGGAGGGCGTGATCCCTGCGTTTGTCCCCGCCATTTGTTGCTGCTGCTCGGGGCTCAGACGTAACAGGTCGAGTGGGGCGAGCGTGCGCTGGAGAAGAGGGGGAAAGGTGAGGAATAATGGGCGGAGCGAGAAGGCGACGGAATTAGGGCGAAAATACGAGAAATGGGCAGGAGTTGCAGGGCAGAGATGGGGTGTGAGGCGGCGGAGAATGATCTGGTGTGGCCGGCTGTATTTATGTATATGGAAAGTAGCAAACTTACTTGGATTCTCCTGCTGTGTACAAGGACGATCTAAAGTGTTAGAAGGTGTTAGACCTTGGGGGTAAATGTCGAGGTACAGGAACAGGCAAGAATCGTGAGAGGCCGGCATACGCATTTGGTGGGGGTGGGAGGGGTGGGTGAGGGGATGTTCAAAGTCAGCGGGTTCTGACGGCTATAAGGCACACGCAAAAACATCGACACTGATCCCAGATGAAAGAGGACTCGCCCCGCCCCGCCTACACCGACAGGGCTCGCGATGGTATCGTCCTGCTCCGCCGCAGCACCACCTTCTTGACCTTTTGTCACTAGCAGCCAGGACTGCAGTGCCACGGGACCCGGTGAAATACGAGAGCGTCCTTTAAAGGCACCGAGGGAGGCCGTCGAGAGGTGTCTTGCTAAGAAAAAGAGGAAATAACCGCGATTATATGCAGCATAATGCGACATTCGACCACCAAACAAGCATTGTTAAGGAACATTTGTATCCATACAGCAACGGTGAGCAAATGTTGCAGAATTACGGCAGTTTCCTGCTACGTACCAGTCAGTTTTAGCTTGCATGATCCAGGGTCATGTGACCTTAAAGCACCTCCCCCCCCCCCACACACACACACATTGTCCCGTCTCTCTCTGGACTCAAGATTGCTGGGATATGCGAAAGAAGAAGAGGAATAGGAGCTGCAGGATAGATATATGTGTAGCCGGATGAAAGATGTAAAGGGGCCAAATCAGGGGGCGTTTTGAAACATTTTGGAGAATGATTCATTAAAGGAAAACACTCGGTGAAAACCCCGGTGTAGGTTAATTTTAGATTCCCTCATCAAATTTGAAATAATGGGTTAAGTTTTTTTCCTTCTTTCTTTCTTTTTTTGCAAGACCTCGCGCGTTTCTGTTTTCAGGCTGCCCTTTACGTGTCAAGTGAACGAGACGCTCGCCTTATCGGGCAGGAAAGCACGCTCCAATCTCGCAAAGGGTGGGTGAATATAAGTCGTTAAGGGCTTATCAAGCGTAGGTGAGAGCATGACGAGGAGGGCGTTGTGTTTATATATTCGTTATCTGGGTGTTATCAGCGAGACTTTTGCCTGGAGGCACCACCAACACAAGTGGCTGGAGATGGACCCTCTTCCTCTCTTTCTCTCTCTCTTCCTCCCTTCCTCCTTCCCTCCCTCTTTCCCTCTTTCCCTCTCTCCCTCCCTCCCTCCCTCTCCCTCCCTCTCCCCTTTTTTCTACCTTCCTCCTCGCTCCTTCCCTTCCCTCTCCTTTCCCACCTCCCATCCTCCCTCTCCTTCTCCTTCCCCATCCCTCTCTTTCCCCCCCTGGAATCCTTCCGTGGCGACAGGCGGCCGGCCACCCCTCTCAAGGACCGCCGGCCGTGGCTAGAAAAAAGACCCTCCTTCCTTCTTTTGCATGCTGATTCAGTTGTAATTTCATCATCCGGCAAAGACGTGTCGCGCCCGTCCTCGCCCCGACGCCCAGCGCTCTTCGCCTCCAACTCTCACCTCGGTTCTCGGAGGGTGACGGCGAGAGGGAGGTTGGGGAGCGAGCGCTGTTTGGAAGAAGGTGTTTGGGTGCCTCGCCTCGCGGGTGCTGGAAGTGATGGGGGTCTGTTTTTTCCCCTCGGATTGATTGATGTCAACTCTGACAGCAGGATGATTACTTCTGGTATCCTGATTGAAGTGAGGAGTCTTATCTGCCTCCTGCTAGTCACTAATGGGTGATTTGATTCTCTTTAATAGAAGATAGATTATCACCGGGTAGGCAGGTAGTCACAGGATGATTTACATATTTCCATATTTAAATTGCAATATTGTTATTGTTGTTTTAATAGGAAGTTTAGGATAGTCTGACGGTATCGCAGGGTGTTGTGCGATGTCGGCTCAGCCTTATGGACTCGCGTTTCCAATTAAAAGATGAGCCGCCGAGATTGTGTTGTGCGTCGACAGAGATGGAATATTGGCGTCTATATAAAGGGGAACGCCGAAAAAATTATCATCAACCTCGTATTATTATGACTCCTTGTTTTTTTTTCATTTTAAATGTGTTGCGTTTCATTTGTCACTCCTGTCGGCGTCTCTCTTATTATTATTATTATTTTTTGGGGGGGGCGCCCCTTAATTCACACGAATAATGATAATAAAAAAGCATGATCTTAAAGTGGTGACCTAGTAACCTCCTTCCTCACCCAGGATCGCTGCAGTAGGGAGGGAGGGAGAGGAAAAGGGTATTTCCAGAAAATTCCATTTCGTCTGCCACTGCCAAGACCATTATGCCTTCCTTTCCCTCTATCTTCGCCCCCCCCCCTTTCTCCCTCCCAGCGTTGGCGTCTTACATAATTGAAGTTCGTTGCCTGGCCGGGAAATTGTAGTCTTGCTGCGTGCGTGGGCGTGGATGTGGGTGTGTGAATTTGGTTGGGTATGGTAGGCGTGGGTGTGTGATTCGAGCCGGAGGTGTGTTGCCTAGTGTGTGGAAGGGCGGCAGAAGGATAGGTTACGGACGATTAGTTAAATCTGATGAAAGCGAGAGAAGGCTGAAGGAGAATAGAGAAGGAACCATCATTAAAATGAAAGGGTAGGTATGTAGAGAAATCAGGTACTAGAAGGAGGGGGACGCGAAAAGAAAAGATGAAGGTGTGAGAGAGAGAGGGAGGAGGGAGGGAGGGAGGGAGGGAGGGGGGCGAAGAGGAAAAGTGTGACGAGGGCGTTGAAGGAGGGTGAGAAAGCAAGAGACGGAAGACCGCTGCTTTATTGGGTTATAATTGCTCTTTTGGCAGTCGTAGCGGCGGCGATTATGTCTTTTTATGGGGGTCCAGGGATCAGTGATAGTGGGGACTGGGGGTGGGCTCCTGGTGGCCGTTGGCGTGAGCCTGCAGACTCAGAAGGTGGAGGCTCAAGTGGATGGCCTTGGGTCGTGTGGTCGGGGTGTATGCGTGAACCGGACTAATTGGTTGTTGTGGTAAGGCTTTAGATGTCTGCTACTGACGCGGGGACCTTGAGGTGCGTGCCTTCGTCTGCGTCAGGTGGATCGTCGGGTGCACGCGGGCCTTGAGGGCCTTTCTCCGTCGTGACTGCGGTGTGGATAGTCACATGGATAAGGGAGAGTCAGATTTGGTTTGTTGATTTGACGTAAATAGATCGTGAATGAAATGCCACAATCTGACGCGTATGCCACATTTTTCATGAATCTGTTGCGTGTGCTTTACCCTTTCCGAACATGATTTTCATCGAAATAACAACAAGATTACTTTCATGGGGCCATGAGACCTTGTGCTAGCCGGCGGCTAGCTGCAGCAGGAGGTTGCAGCTCGCGGGCAGCGTCCTCAGGCCATGTGAGCGGCATGCGGCTGTAGCCCCTGCTGCCTCGCCGCCACGCATCGATTCATTTTCTGAAGGCAAGGGCAAGACGTCGCGGGGTAAAGTTAAGGGTGGCGAGTCTTGCCCAGGGTCCCCAAGGGAATCCGATGGCATTGTGGGAGCATGCCCGGAGGACGGTGTTTATGGACGTTTTAGCAGCGTCAAACTTTATGCAGGGCTTAGCCGTATCTAACTTTATTGCGTTGTACAGTATATAGTTTGCCCAAGTTAAATGAGTTAGTTTGGTTTAATATCCAGAGTGTAAATTATGTTTCATTTTATGGGTGGTTTGCATTTCATAAATCTTATTACACAAGTAATTTACACGCCACGTAATGGTTCATCGCATGCATAACTGGAAATGCATCTGGTTATCTGAAATTGGCTTTTACAAGCATGCTAGCCTTGCGATTTTTGGCCGTTCAAAAATGCTTTCGACTGCATGCTTTTACAAGCCATACAAACTTGTAATAACCGCTTAGAAACAAATAGAAAACATACGCAGAAAATCCTAACGGGCAAGAACAGAGAGACGGAGACAGAGAATATGCGTATTAGTGCCCGTGCACGGGCTCCGGTCAACACGGAAATGACCAACTATGTACAATATGTCTCTGCTCTCCCGCAGTCCGTGTGCACTGCTGCTGCAAATTACTTCGTCCACGGGAAATGGAGCGACCATGGTACGGCGCTCGCTTGGAGGGGGGTCTGTGGGGGATGGGGTCTGGAAGGGACAGGAAGAAAGATGGGAAGGATGGGAGGAGGTGTACAAGAAAAAGAGTGGAAACCCTGGGGAAAGAGGAGAAAGGAACGAAATGGCTACTTTAAGTAATGTCTCTAAGGTTGATTATACTCATAATTACATGAGCTTCCTTTGCTGGTTTAACTTCCATAACCTCAGACTAAATATTTGCCGTTTCATGTCTCCTCCCATGAGTGTAAAATTACAGTGATTTTATTGCCACATTTTGATTGGGATGGTTCGTGATGCGGTAGGTTATTTCATAGTCGGCAGAGCGATCTGTAAAACAAATTGCCCTTACCCTACATCTGCGTAATGGACTCATTTTCTATGTTTGATTTCAAGGAATTTTAATTTAAGTTTCCTTTAAAAACCGCTCAAGTGAATGAATACAGCTAATTGGTTGAGATGAAGCCAGCGCTGTTAGAGACAAGGGAGGCTGGGGCTGCGGGAAATTTACGTTGGAAGACCGCGTCGCCTTTTGGTGACACGTGGAAACAAGGCGAGGGAAGGGGACTGTGGCGTTTCTTTTAGCAGATCGATTTCCTTAAGATAAATATCTAATAAAATGAGGGACAGAGAGACAAACTGAGACGGGGTTTTCCATAATGTAGAAGATAGCTTACAAAATACCATAGGAAAGTAATAGACCAGGATATGTCAGACTGACATGAGAGGTATGAGAGTACTGCACCTCCCCAGGTTGTCCATTGCGCACGCCCACGCGCCCTTGAACCAGAGAAAGTCGGTTGGGGCGATGCCGTATTCTGTGAGGTAGCCCAGGGCGAGGTCGCCGGTCCGCATGTTATGATGTCGTGCACCGCCCTAGTGCTTACATGTGTACTTATTACAGTCAAACCCCTTATTACCCCTTGGTGGTAGATGCAGCGCTACCTGGGAACATGCGACGGGCGTGTTTGTTGTTTTTGCTTTTTGTAATTGTGTTCGGATATTCATTGCTTAACAGACTGAGTTGCATGATTGCGGAACCAATGTGACCTGGTATCTCAATATTCATTTGGCTGTGTAGCTTTGAGGCTTCATCATTCAGGTATTGTACATTTTTTTTTTTTTTTACACTGAAGTTGTAGTCATGGTAACGGCGTCGTGCAACTCGGGATCAGCTGGGTGTGGGCAGAAGGTAGAGATCGGCACCTGCATTCCCAGCAGCTGTTACCGTCTTTGCCTCGGATGCTGCAGAATCGTCGGTGATACGAGCGTCCCTGCTGCCTCGGTCCGGACTGCGCGGCGGGGGAAGGCGGCGCTTGCGAGGCAGAGGATGTGCGGGTCACGTCTCCTCGACATTTTTTATTGTTGTGTGGTCCGTCGTTGTTATTCGCTTGACTGGCCTTGATTGCAGTTATGCAGCAAGAGAAGGGGAGATGCTTCAGTAGTTTTGCCTCTTAACGATTGCGACGGATATGACTGGGGCGCGCTTGCAATCGTGTTGTGTTTTGTATAATGTACTAAAAACGGTTAATTATTATATATAAGTATATATATGTATATATATATATATTATTTGTATATAGGTATGCATATATATATAATATATATATGATATGATATGATATGATATGATATGATATGATATGATATGATATGATATGATATGATATGATATGATATGATATGATATGATATGATATGATATATATATATATATATGTATATATGTATATGTTTTATGATATATATATATATAATATATATATATATATATTATATATATATATATATATATATATATATATATATATATACACATTATACATATATATATATATATATATATATATATATATATATATATATATATATATATATATATATATATATATATATATATATATATATATGCATGCGCACATGGACACGCAAGGCAAAGATTCTTTGAATACCTTTCGGCATGCAAGGTGATATGATGACATTTTTACTCTCCTTTTCTTCTCCCAGAATGCCTCAGGCATCGAGGATCCTCCGATAGGGTGCCTTAAACACCGGCATTCTATGAGGAATTCCTCTCATGTTTTGTGGTTAATAAGGCCAACAAGCGCTTTGCATCGGTGGTGCCTTATTGCCTTTGCAGAGAGAGGCTTCTCTCTCTCTCTCTCTCTCTCTCTCTCTCTCTCTCTCTCTCTCTCTCTCTCTCTCTCTCTCTCTCTCTCTCTCTCTCTCTTCTCTCTCTCTCTCTCTCTCTCTCTCTCTCTCTCTCTCCCTCTCCCTCCCTCCCTCCTCCCTCCCTCCCCTCTCCCTCTCCCTCTCCCTCTCCCTCTCCCTCTCCCTCTCCTCTCCTCTCTCTCTCTCTCTCTCTCTCTCTCTCTCTCTCTCTCTCTCTCTCTATCTCTATCTATCTATCTCTCTCTCTCCTCTATCCTTCCCTCCCTCTCCCTCTCCCTCGCTCTCTGTGTATACACGTACATGCTGCCAATCTAGCCTTTGGGTGAAATGCACGGGTTGTAGATGTACATTTAGTTACTCCTATTTGTGATTTTTAACTATGATTTGTTCAGCCAAACCCTGAACGGCGATATTTTGAGTATGGGATAGAATCGTCAAACGGCGCACAAGCACGTGAGGTTGTTGCTCCCTATACAGCAACAGCAGCAGGTCCTACGGGTGGTGAAGGTTGGTAGCGGCGACCTTATCCTCGGGTGTAGTCGCGCCCACGCCCAGTTCCCGTCCTCCCCTCCTTACCGCCCACCCAGCCTGCCCCTCCCCTCTCCTCCCTTTAACCACCAACCAGTTAACTCGGCTTATCTCCCTTTAGCAAGCGGCTTGTCCCCGGCTTGTGCCCAGGTAAGGTACCGCCCCCAGTACTCTCCCTGGCACATAAACTTGTCACACGTGCCGATGTCAACCCGACCTCGAGGCTCAGGGAACCGTTGCCGTGGAGGAGGTACTCCGGCTCCTCTCACTGCCTCTGCTGCGAGGCTTGGGTCCGGCTGAAGTGTCTGAGGCTGTGCTTAATTAGGAAGGACATTTAGAAAGTAAATATGGAGAGAACACACGTTTAAAGCTTCCCTTGTGTTGCGCTCTTAAGACAGAAGGGAAAATAGGAAGGACTGGCTGCCTGAGGAACGTTGGAACACCCCGCTCCTTCCCTTCTCGAGCCGCTTGTGTCCAAGCACATCTCGGCCGCTGCGTGCTTGCATAGTGCAACGGCTCCTCTCCCACTTCCACCCTCACCCCGCGCGGCAAACCATTTACCAACCAGTTGGGTCCTTGGGCGGCGTTCCCCTCTTCATTTTGTAAAAAAAAACAAGCGTGTTGGTTGGGAGGCAATCTGAAGCCCATTGCAGGCCGTTCTATTTTTTTCGGGTTTTAAAAATTTTTTGCCCGCAAAAAACCTTTTTTTTTTTTAAATTTGGCGTTTTTTTTTAAAAACCTTTTTCCTTTTTTTTTCTTGGGGGGCTATTTTTTTTTTTTTCTTTTTTTAAAAAAATAAATTCTTTTTTTTTAATTTTTTTTAGTTTAGGGATTGCGGCGGAAAAATTTTTAAAAAAAATTTATTGGCTTTTCTTTTTCAATAATTTTTGAAAAAAAAAAAAAACCCAGGGGGACCCGTTTAACTTTTTTTTCGGGTTTGTGAAAAAAGG
>NW_020869111.1:341348-353848 GCF_003789085.1 Penaeus vannamei | reverse complement strand
GAGGGTGGGAGGTTGGCCCTTTGCTGGGCTTTTTTCTTCGCTTTATCCATTCTCTACATTTATCGCCACTTTGCCATTCCCCTCTCCCTCGGTCACGTTGTTGCGTCTCTCCTGTTTGGCCTTTTTTTTCGTTTTTTTTTCGTTTTTTGTTGTTGTTGTTGTTGTTATCTTCCTCTTGCACTAAATCAATAGCAAGATTGTCTCATGTCATCCTTTTTGTACTTTTGTACTGGTTTCTTTTATTCTGATTAATCTTTTAATTATGTTTACTTAACCAAATAAATAATTCGTTTACATATTCATTCATTCACGTATTCATTGATTCACACATTTATCTACCTCTTCTTTCATTTATTTCCCCATACACTCATTTGTTTATCTATGATTCTCATTTCAAGAAGACTTTAATTCAATTCACGATCTTTAAGTGTCAAATTGACATACGATCTTTAAGTTTCAATCTTGCATATTCTGTTGCAACTTTCCTGATAGATGCTCCTAAATCGATAAGATTGACTTGTATAATACCTATCTATCTATCTATCGCCCATAGTGAAAGCAAGAGAGAAGGAAAGTCTATTGTAAATATTATACATTTATTCCTATGTGTAAATATGTATACATTTTATTCCTATTTTTTCAGGTAGTCTATGTGTAAATATGAATAAGTTTATTCATATTTGTTTGTCACTCTTGTATAACTTTTAGTGAAATGTGAGCATGTTTCTCTCAGATTATTCAGAGAGAGACAGAAGGAACAGCAATCAGTTATCTTTCTTTTTCACTCAAGTCATAATGCGTACAAGAAAGGGAGGAAGGAGGGAGAGAAGCAAGAGAGAGAGAGAGAGAGAGAGAGAGAGAGAGAGAGAGAGAGAGAGAGGAGAGAGAGACGAGAGAGAGAGAGAGAAGAGACGAGAGAGAGAGAGAGAAGAGGAAGAGAGAAAGAGAGACAGAGGTATATATATATATATATATATATATATAATATATATTATATATATATATATATATATATATTATATATGTATGTATGTATTTATATTGATATAGGTCATGAAGAAGTGAAACTCTCGTCTTGAATATATCCAGAAAACTTAAAGACCACATTCCCATTACAAGAGCACTGCATCTGCTCCTTGCTCTATTCAGTATAATGTGTATTACTAAATGCTGGAAGTTGTATATCACTGTGAGAATAGATAGAGAATAGTAGTGGGGTCGAGGGCCTTAAAGAGAGAAAGGGAGATAAAGATAGGATGAGGAAGGGAGGAAGAAAAGAGAGGGGGAGAGAGAGAAGAGGGAGTGGAGGAGAGAGAGAGAGAGGAGAGAGAGAGAGAGAGAGAGAGAGGGAGAGGAGAAGCAGAGAGAGCAGAGAGAGAGAGGAGAGAGGAGAGAGAGAGAGAGGGGGGGGGTAGAGAAAGAGAGAGAGAGAGAGAGGAAGGGGGGGCAGAAGAAGAGAGAGAGAGAGAGAGAGAAGGGGGGGCAGGAGAAAAGAGGGAGAGGGATATATCATAGCTAATCAGTTACTATTCTTATCTCCTTTTCTAGGGGGTGGGGGGAGTCTTCGTATTCTTTCTTTCGCTCTCTCTGTGTAGTTTCTTACACACGCACGTGTGTATGCTATATATATATATATATATAGATATATATATATATATATATATATATAATATATATATATATATATTATATATATATATATATATATAATAAGTAGATAGATAGATAGATAGATATATATAACACACACGCACACACAGACCACACACACACACTAACACATATATAATGTGTGTGTGTGTGTGTGTGTATATATGGTTTATGCGTGTGTGTGTGTAAGATACTACACAGGAGAGCGAAAGGAAGAAAGAAAACGAAGAACGACCACCGCCCCCAGGCCAAAATTCCCCCCCCCCAAGACCATACTACCCCACCCCCCTTCCCCCCAGCTTGTCAACTACCTCTCGCCTCGATAAGAAAAAGAGAGAGAGACAAAAACACAAAGAAGGGGGAAAAAAGAGACAATGGCAGGAGAAAGAGATAGAAATAGCAATTGATTAACGACGGCGATCAGTGCAAGAGAAAAAAAATGGACAAGAAGATGATGAAAAATAAAACAAGAGAGAAAAGGCAATAATGCTCTGCTCTGTCTGTCTGGTCTCTCTCTCTCTCCTCTCTCTCTCTCTCTCTCTCTCTCTCTCTCTCTACTCTCTCTCTCTCTCTCTCTCTCTCTCTCTCTCTCTCTCTCTCTCTCTCTCTCTCTCTCCCTTCTCTCTCCCTCCCTCCCTCCTCCCTCTACTCTCTTCTCTCTCTCTCCCTCCCCCCTCTCTCTCTCTCTCTCTCATCTATCTATCTATTCAATTCCTCATTTATCTATCAATCTCAGCTTCTCTTTCCTAACATAAATTAAATAAACCAAAATACCACAAATTTCCTTTGTAAGAAGTGGCTTGTCAATCTAATGTTTTAGCTCCAGTTGGGTTTCAGATTTCATAATGGGCCGAATGGAGTATAATGGAGAGTGAAACATTATAGCACACTCTTGGAGATGTTTTAACTTCGCGGAAGCTTCGTCGGCAAATAAGCATATTTTTGTTTGGATTTTATTTTTTTTATTTTTTTATTTTATTTTTTTTTTTATTTTATCTTTTTTTTTTTTTTTTTTTTACTATCTTATTAGTTTTTTTATGTATTATTATTTATCTAGGCATCGTCGGCGAATAATGTATATTGTTTGGGATTTTATCTTCTTTTTTTTTCTTTCTTTCTTTTTTTTATCTTTTTTTTTTTTTTTTTACTATCTAATTATTATTATTATTATTATTATTTTTTTTTATCTAAGCATCGTCGGCGAATAATGTATATTTTTTTGTTTGGGATTTTTTTTTTTTTTTTTTTTTTTTTTTTACTATCTAATTAGTTTTTTTCTATTTATCTAAGCATCGTCGGCGAATAATGTATATTTTTGTTTGGGATTTTATCTTCTTTTTTTCTTGCTTCTTTTTTTATCTTTTTTTTCTTTTTTTTTTACTATCTCATTATTATTATTTTTTATTTATTTTTTTTTTATGTAAGCATCACCGGCGAATAATGTATATATTTTTGTTTGGGATTTTTTTTTATCTTTTTTTTTTTTTTTTTACTATCTAATTAGTTGCTTTTTTTTTTTTTTTTTTTGTTTTTTTTTCTTACTAAGCATCGTCGGCAAATAATGTATATATTTGTTTGGGATTTTATCTTTTTTTTCTTTTTTTTACTATCTAATTAGTTTTTTTTTTTTTATTCTAAGCATCGTCGGCGAATAATGTATATTTTTGTTTGGATTTTTTTTATTTTTATTTATTGATTATTTTTTTTGGGGGGGGGGGATTTTATCTTTTTTTTTTTTTTTTTTTACTATCTAATTAGTTGTTGTTGTTGTTTTTTTTGTATTTATCTAAGCATCGTCGGCGAATAATGTTTATTTTTTTGTTGGAATTTTATCTTTTTTATTTGGGGGGGGGGATTTTTTTTTTTTTTTTTTTTTTTTTTTTTTTACTATCTAATTAGTTTTTTTTTTCTTTTTATCTAATCATCGTCGGCGAATAATGTATATTTTTGCTTGGAATTTTATCTTCTTTTTTTTGGGGGGGGGGGATTTTATTTTTATTTTTAGTTTATTTTTTTATTTTTTACTATCAAAATTAGTTTTTTATTTTATTATTATTTATCTAGCATCGTCGGCGAATAATGTATATTTTTTTGGGATTTTTCTTTTTTCTTTTTTTTGGGGGGGGATTTTATCTTTTTTTTCTTTTTTTCTTTTTTTTTACTATCTAATTAGTTTTTTTTTCTATTTATCTAAGCATCGTCGGCGAATAATGTATATTTTTGTTTGGGATTTTATCTTTTTTTATTATTTACTATCTAATTAGTTTTTTTTTCTATTTATTTATCTATTTATTTTACTTTCTACCTGTCCGAATCGAAAAAAATGAATAGATATGTAAAAGAAAGGATTTGTGTAAACAAACTATTTTTTTATCAAGCTTCTTCTTCTTCTTCTCCTCCTCCTCCTCCTCCTTCTTTTCCTTCTCTCCTCCTCCTTCTCTTACTCTTCCTTACCCTCTTCCTCTCCCTCCTTTCACGTCTTCCTTTTCTATTCCTCCTCCTTTTCTTATAATTCTTTTCCTTCTCCTCCTCCTCCTCCACCTCGTTCTTATTATTTTCCTTTTTCTCCTCCTCCTCCCCTTCTTTCTTGTTCTCGTCCTTTTCCTCGTCTTCTCCCTTCTCCTCCTCCTCTTCCATCTTCTCCTTTTTCTCCACTTCCTCCTTCTTCCCATCACCTTTTCGTGCTCCTCCTCCTCCCCCTCCTCATTCTTCTCCTCCCACTTCTTCTTTTCCTCCTTTCCCTCCTCCTCCTCCTCCTATTTATTCTTCCTCTTCCTCCTCCTCTTTCTCGTCCTCCTCCTCCTAGTCCTCCCTCTTCCTCCCCCTCCTCCTGCTACTCATTTTCTTTCTCCTCCTCCTCCTCGCCTCCTCTCCCCCCTCCTCCTCCTACTCTTTTTCTCCCCCTCCTCCTCCTCCTTCCTCTTCTCTCCTCCTTCCTCTTCCCCTTCTCTTCTTCCTCCTCCTTCTTTCTTTCCTTCTTTCCCTCTCGGGTCCTTCTCCTGTCGCCTTCCCATTTCTCAGGACTTGGGACACGCCAACAAAGCTTCGAAAATAGTCTAAGTTAAACAAACCAATTCCCAGACACACGATCTCGATAGAATGACTGATGAACCTAAGCCAAGCCAAGCTAAAGCCTTACCTAACCTAACCTAACCTAACCTAACCCTAAAAGCCAAGCCTAGCCTAACCTAACCTAACCTAACCTAACCTAACCTAACCTACCTAACCTAACCTAACCCTAACCTAAACCTAACCTAAACCTTAACCTAACCTAACCTAAACCCTAACCTAACCTAACCTAACCTAACCTAACTAAACTAAACCTAACCTAAACCTAACCTAACCTAACCTAACCTAACCTAACCTAACCTAACCTAACCTAACCTAACCTAACCTAACCTAAACCTAACCTAAACCTAACCTAAACCTAACCTAATCCTAACCTAACCCAACCCAACCTAACCTAACCTAACTAACCTAACCTAACCTAAAAACCTAACTAAACCCTAACCTAACCTAACCTAACCTTAACCCAACCTAAACTAACCTAACCTAACCTACCTAACCTAACGTAACCTAACCCAACCTTACCCTTACCCAACCTAACCAAACCCTAAACCTAACCTAACCCGCCCAACCCAACCCAACCCAACCCAACCTAACCTAACCTAACCAAACCTAACCTAACCAAACCCAACCCAACCCAACCTAACCCAAACCTAACCCAACCCAACCCCAACCCAACCAACCTAACCTAACCCAACCCAACCCAACCCAACCCAAACCTAACCCAACCCAACCCAACCCAACCCAACCCAACCCAACATAACCCCAACCCAACCCAACCCAACCCAACCAACCCTAACCCCAACCCAACCCAACCCAACCCAACCTAACCCACCCAACCCAACCCAACCAACCCAACCCAACCCAACCAAACCCAACCCAACCCAACCCAACCCCAACCCAAATAACCCAACCCAACCCTAACCCAACCCAACCCAACCCCAAACCCAACCCAACCCAACCCAACCCAACCCAACCCAACCCAACCCAACCCAATCCCAATAACCCAACCAACTAACCCAACCCAACCCAACCCAACCCAACCCAACCCAACCCAACCCAACATAACCCAACCCACCCAACCCAACCCAACCCAACCCAACCAACAACCAACCCAACCCAACCCAACCCCCAACCCAACCCAACCCAACCCAACCCAACCCAACCCAAACCCAACCCAAACCCAACCCAACCCAACCCAACCCAAACATAACCCAACCCAACATAACCCAACCCAACCCAACCAACCCAACCCAACCCAACATAACCCAACCTACCCAGAATATCAGCATGTCTTTTTTTTATGCAGTTAGTAGATGACCTATCTGCATCTCTTACCACTTGCATACGAACTTTTACGCCGGGAATTCAAGTCCGCTGTCATATACCTTCGTTGTCATTTACCTTCGTTGTCATATACCCTCGTTGTCATACACCGGACAAACTCTCATCAACAGGGTGTATTTTATGCAAATGCAACTACGAGAACTGAGACTGCAGTGACCAGAAAGTTAACTAACACGAGCAAAGTTCCATAATTGTGGAATGAACTCTGACTGTTGTTCAGCTTTTGGGCTCATCTGCATACTGCTTAATAAACTTGATAGCATGCAAGTGGTTTAAAAGGCGCTGCGGCCTCCTCTTCCTCCTCTTTTTTTCCTAATACTTCTTCGTTGCGTAATACCGCGTCCTCACTCCTCCTCCTCCTCTTCCTCCTTCCTTTACTTCTTCCTCCTCCTCCTCCTCCTCCACTCCTCCTTCCTCCTCTCCTCCTCCCCCTCCCTTTTTCCTCCTACTTCCTCCTACTCCTTCACTTTTTTTCCTCCTCTCCTTCCTCTTCCTCCTCCTCCATTTCTTCCTCCTATCACTCCTCTTCCTCCTACTCCTCGTCCTCTTCCTCCTCCTCCTCCTTCCTTTTTTTTCCTTCTTACCTCTTCCGTCCTCTTCGGTCCTCATCCTCCTCCTCCTTCACTTCCTTCTCCTACCCCCTCGTATCTCCTCCTCCATCCCTCCTTACTTCTTCCTCCTTGCCCCTCGTTCTCCTCCTCCTCTTCACTCTTCCTCCTACTCCTTGTCCTCGTCCTCCTCCTCCTCCTCCTCCTCCTTCACCTCTTCCTCCTAGTCCTTGTCCTCGTCCTCCTCCTCGTCCTCCTCCTCTTCCTCCTTCAGAGGGTAGTATGTAGTGTTAGGAGTGATATAGTAGTAGTAATAGTAGCAGAAGTAGAACTAGTATGGGTAGTAATGGTAACAATCCTAGTAGTAGTAGTATAGCAAAGTAGTAAAAGTAGTTCAGTAGTAGTAGTAGTAGTAGCAGTAGTAGTAATATTTCCAGCAGTAATAATAGTGGTAGTAGCAGTAGTATTATCATTATCATCACTATTGTTATTGTTATTATTATCATAATTACCATTTCTATTAGATATTCATTTCAGATAGAGCAAAGCAAAAAAATAGTGTATAATCAAAAGACATTTCGTCAAAGAAGAGGATATATATATATATATATATATATATATATAGTATATATATATATATATATATATATTATATATATGTAATATATTCGTAGGGAAAAGGAAACTGACTTTTTCACGTCGAATTTCCCGTTTTCGTTTTCAAAGAAAATGGGGATTATTCAGGAGAAAGGGCAGACTCTTTTTCAATCTCATTAGACACTATTAACAACTTAATTGAATTATAAAACGTCCCCTTCGCACCAAAAGTCAATATGGCTGAGAAAAAAAAACAAGAGGCCATGTTAACTTTCTCCTCTGTTGAGTAATAAGTATTAAAACCTCAAAGTTATGGTTCTAATACAGCCCTTATTG
The DNA here is from genome assembly GCF_003789085.1 of Penaeus vannamei. Classification (NCBI taxonomy): domain Eukaryota; kingdom Metazoa; phylum Arthropoda; class Malacostraca; order Decapoda; family Penaeidae; genus Penaeus; species Penaeus vannamei. Next base: position 346,304 of record NW_020869111.1, on the reverse strand, counting down.
TAAATTTTGCGAGGATATCGTGTTCTTTCTAATATTTACGTGCAATTTTCTATTTTTTTTATTGTTGTTATTATATTTCTATCTCCTTGATTGGCGATTTTCAAAGGCTAAACACTAGTTATTGGGTAAATATATTTCCCCCATTTCGGAAATTGCCCAATTAAGACGTATTTACTCATTATCATGGAATGTATAATCATCTTTGTTTATTATAAACCTCTCAACACTTTAACGCCAATGACTGTTTTTTTTTTTTTTTTCTTTCTTTTCTTTCTTTTTATTTTTAGTCTTGTGCTTCAGTGTTTTTTTTTTTTTTCTCTCTCTCCACTACTTATTATACTCGCTTATGGATGTATGTGTTTGGTACTCTCTCTCTCTCTCTCTCTCTCTCTCTCTCTCTCTCTCTCTCTCTCTCTCTTCTATCTATCTCTATCTCTCTCTCTCTTTCTCTCGTCCATCACTCTCTCTCTCTTTCTTTCTCTCTCCATCTCTCCCTCCCTCCCTCCCTCTATCCTCTATCCATCTCTCTATCTATTCGCTGTCTATCTGATCTGTCTATATATCTACACACACACACACACACACATACACACACACACACACTTACACGCATATATATATATATATATATATATATATACTATATATATATTATATATATATATATATATAATATATTATATATAGAACCCATCTGTCTATATATCGGCATATAACACACACACGTAAAAAGGAGAGAGAAGAGAGAGAGAGAGAGAGAGGAGAGACCAGTGCGTGTAAGCATAGCATCGGTACAACAAACATTCACCAGCCTTTCTCCACCGAAGAGAAGAAGTCTCTCTTAGTCTCACAAACATTTGTCTCTCGTTTTTGCCGTCCATTTTCAGTCTCGTTTTTTTTTTTTTACACGAGTTTCCCCTTGAATTTTTTTGCTCCTCGTGACCTCAGCTGCTTTTTGGAGATTTTTGTTTACTTCTGTTTGGTGATTTCGGGCTAGTTTGCTTTTTAAGAAGAATTTCCGTATAGTCGTGATTGTTTGTTTTTAGATGTGTGAGTTCATGTTGTTTAGTAATACTCTTGTGTTAAAGATTGTTTGTACATCTCTCTCTCTCTCTCTCTCTCTCTCTCTCTCTCTCTCTCTCTCTCTCTCTCTCTTCTCTCTCTCTCTCTCTCTCTCTCTTATATATATATATATATATATATATATATGTATGTATGTATGTATGTATGTATGTATGTATGTATGTATGTATGTATACATACACACACGCATATACACACACAGACACATACACAAATATATATGAGTGTGTGTGTGTGTGTGTGTTTATGTATACATATATGTGTGTATATATATGTATGTATGTATATTTATTTCTCTGTCTATCTATCATCCATCTATCCATCTATTTTATCTATCCATCCAATTATATATATATATATATATATATATATATATATATATATATATATATATATATACATGTATATACGTGTGTGTGTGTGTGTGCGTGTGTGAATGTATGTGTGTGCGTGCATTCGATTGTGTGCGTGGACATGTAAACCTGTTAAACAGAATCATCAAACTCACACACACTCCAAGATGACCCTCAGAGAGAGCCCGACAACGAGCCAAGAGCCATAACACCCCATTACAAAAGTTATCCATTAACAGCTCGATCGAGGTCCTCAGTCTTTCCCTATATAAATGTAAAGAGTGAGAAAAAAACTAATAGACTTAGATATTGTCCTTGACGTTTCTCTTTCATATTCGGTTTCTGAATAAAACTGAATTAGAAACTTTTACCGGGAAATAGTTTGTTTTCATCATGGGAAATTAATATAGTATTACATTACTAATTTTCTGAATGTAGTTTATGCGTGTATTTCGATACAAAACACTTTACTACTGTATGACTTCTTCAAGGTTTAGGTGTATTAGTAATAGGCCTTCTGTTTCCCTGGCTATTGTGTAAGACTTTGTTGGCTTGACTCTGTGAAATATGATATAGTTTTATATTTACGTATCTAAGAGATGGGGTACTGACGCCACATGGTCTTCGGGATGAGTAGAAAATGTTAGTATTTGTGTGAGTAACGTTGATTTTTCACAGTATGGGGTGAGGGTTAGTTGTTATATACCGTGTGTATAGGAATACGAAATCATTTAATGATTAATTGAGTCTAAAGGTGCGGTTTTAAAGGTGATACGTAGATTAAGCAATCTTTGGGTCTGTGTTATGATAACTACATCTTGATACTGTGAAGAGCATTGATAATAGCATTATAAATATATGACCACACACACACACACACACACACACACACACACACACACACACTCACACTCACACTTCCACATACACATAAGCATGAATACTTCCTTGAATGGGAAAAAAGTCGGATGACAGTCAAAAATACAAATGCATAACCCAAACTAAATTCCCCAACGACAATTTCAAAAAACTTCTTCCTCAAATCAAAGAGCATGAGTAACCAATGCACTAAAATAATAATAAACTTTGAACTGTCTTCTAATCATTGCCTAAATCAACGTCAAAATAATACTCTTTAATGAAGAAAAACACAGAATTCGACAACAAGAACACCCAACGTTTTTTTCTCTTTCTTTCTTTTCTTCTTTTTTTCTTTTTCTTTCTCTTTCTTTCTTTTCTTTTTCTTTTTTCCTTCTTTCTTCTTTTTTTTCTTTCTTTTTCTTCTTTTTTTTTTTTTTTTTCTTTCTTCTTCTCTTTCTTTCTTTTCTTTTTTTTCCCCTTTTTTATCCCCGTTAATTCCTCAAGTACAAGACAAAGCTTTAAATCCAAGCGGAAAACCACAGCTCACCGGATCCCTCCCTCAAATCCTACCTAATCTTGAGCTCAACACCGCATGCCTACAACGCTCTCTTTAAAACTGGCGTCTCGTTGGGTGAGTGAAGGTTGGCGTGGTGTGAGGAAGTTGTCGGACAGTGGGAGGGAGGGAGGAGGGAGGGAGTGGGGGAGGGAGGGAGGGAGGAGGGGAGGAAGGGGAGGAGGGAATAGGGGGGAAGGGGAAGGAAGGAAGGGAATGGGGTTTTAGGGAAGGAAGGGGAGGAGGGAGGGAGGGAATGGTGGGGAAGGGGAAGGAGGGAATGGGGGAAGGGAGGAGGAATGGGGGTACGAGGTTAGGGAGGAAGTGGAGGAGGGAGGGAGGAGGAGGAATGGGGGTAAGAGTTAGGGGAGGAAGGGAGGAGGGAGGGAGGGAGGAAGGAATGGGTGGGAAGGGGAGAAGGAGGGAAGAGGGAGAAAGGAATGGGTGGGGAAGGGGGGGTAGGGGAGGAGGGGAGGAAGGAATGGAGGGGGTAGGAATTAGGGAAGGAAGAGAGGAGGGAGGGAGGCAGGGGGGAATGGGAGTAGGATTAGGGAGGGGGAGGGAGGAAGGGTGGAAGGGGTAGGAGCAGGAGAAAGGGAGGGGAGGGAAAGGGGAGGGAGATGGAGGTAGTAAGGAAGGGAGGAATGGGTAGGGTAGGAGCTAGGGAAAGAAGGAAGGAGGAGTGAGGAAGGAATGGGGTGTAAGAGTTAGGGAAGGAGAGAGGGGGAAGGGAGATGGAGGAAGGGGGAGGGAGGGAGGAAGGAATGGGGGTGGGTAGGAGTTCGGGAAGGAAAGGAGGAGGGGAGGAAGGGAGATGGTGGAAGGAAGGAGTTAGGAACAGAGATTAAAGAAGAAAAGAAAGAGGATGAAAGGGAGGGAGATGGAAGTAGGAAAGTGAGGGAGGGAGAGAGGAAGGAGGAAAGGGAAGGAGTAAGGGAGAGATGGAGAGAGAGAGGAAAATAGATAGAATAGGAGGGAGGGAGAACGAGTGAGTGTGATGTACTGTGACGTTTGTAAGAAAAAGGAGGAAAAGAAAGGAGGAGGAAGAGGACAAAGAGATAAGGAAAGGTGGGAAGAATAAGTTGAAGAAAGAGGAGGAGGAGAAGGAGGAGAGGAAACTGATCAAAAAGCACACACACACACACACACGCACACACACATATCTATCACATGTGTGTGAATGTGTGTGTTTGTAAAGCCTATTACGAATCATGATGTAATAATGATAACAAAGGTTTTATATCATCTCAGAACGTTAGCATGTTTGTGTCCTTTTGTGACAGGGATAATAATGCTGTTTTTTTTCTAATCCACTTTAGCAATATCAAATAAACTAATGGAATTTTCTGGTTGTAGTACGTCACAACAGTCATGAAACACGCTTCCGGTTACATAGAGAAAACTTAAAAAAAATAATAGTTAATTAACATACCCATTCAATTGTATCTGTTCGTTAAGACTACGTTTATGGTAGACTAATTACAAACAGAAACACCAGAAATAAAAATTAAAAAATACCCACAACTCAACTCTTTTTTTTACTCATTTTACTTCCTTTCTTTCTTTTCCTTTCTCTTTCTCTCCCGCTCCATCTCTCACCGACACGCCCCCCCCCCCCCAAAAAAAAAGAAAAACGTTCACGAAATACGTTCTTCAACCTTAAGGGGTTTGGAACGGAGCGACTTCACATTTTCTCAAGGAAACGTTTCACACACAAGCCATATATATCCTTTGTGATTTAGTGGCCAAGGAGCGGGGGGGGGGGGGGAGGCGAAGAAATAACAAAGAGAGAGAAGGCCAGTTTGTTACACTTTGTCCTCACCACCCATGACCTTACAGAGGGGAGAGAAAAGGTCAGGTGATGTCAGGAGAGGTGAAGTGATGTCAGGAGAGGTCAGGTGATGTTAGGTGATTACAGGAGAGGTCAGGTGATGTCAGGAGAGGTCAGGTGATCTCAGGAGAGGTTAGGTGATGTCAGGAGAGGTCAGGTGATGTTAGGTGATTACAGGAGAGGTCAGGTGGGAGAGGTCAGGTGATATCAGGGAGGTTAGTGATGTCAAATGAGGTTAGGTGGTGTCAGGAGAGATTGGGTGAATTCAGGAGAGG
>NW_020869111.1:316348-323848 GCF_003789085.1 Penaeus vannamei | reverse complement strand
TCTCGCTCTCTCCTTGTCGTGTTTCTCGCTGCTCTCCTTGTCGTTTCTCGCTCTCTCCTTGTCGTTTCTCGCTCTCTCCTGTCGTTCTCATCTTCCTCTGTCGTTTCTCGCCTCTCTCCTTGTCGTTTCTCGCTCCTCTCCTTGTTCGTTCTCGCTCTCTTCCCTTGTCGTTTCTCGCTCTCTACCTTGTCGTTCTCGCTCTCTCCTGTCGTTTCTCGCTCTCCCTCCTTCGTTTCTCGCCTCTCTCCTGTGTGTCGTTTCTCGCTCTCTCCTTTCGTTTCTCGCTCTCTCCTTTGTCGTTTCTCGCTCCTCCTTGTCGTTTCTCGCCCTCAAAACCTTCGTCCGTTTCTCGCTTCAAACCTTGTCGTTTCTCGCCTCAACCTTGCTTGTCTCGCTTCTCTCCTTTCGTTCTCGCTCTCTCCTCGTCGTTTTCTCGCTCTCTCTTGTCCGTTTCTCGCTCTCTCCTTGTCGTTTATGCCCTCTCTCCTTGTCGTATTTCCGCTCTCTCCTGTCGCTTCTCGCTCTCTCTGTCGTTCTCGCTCTCTCCCGTCGTTCTCGCTCTCTCCTTGTCGTTTCTCGCCCTTCTCTCCCTTGTCGTTTCTCGCTCTCTCCTTGTCTCGTTTTCTACGCTCTTCTCCTTGTCGTTTCTCGCTCTCTCCTTGTCGTTTCTCGCTCTCTCCTTGTCGTTTCTCGCTCTCTCCTTGTCGTTTCTTCGCTCTTCTCTCCTTGTCGTTTCTCGCTCTCTCCTTGTCGTTTCTCGCTCTCTCCTTTCGTCTTCTCGCTCTCTCCTGTCGTTTCTCGCTCTCGCTCGCTGTACGTTTCTCGCTCTCTCCTGTCGTTTTCTCGCTCCTCCTGTCGTTTCTCGCTCTTCCTTGTCGTTTCTCGCTCTCTCCTTGTCGTTTCTCGCTCTCTCCTTGTCGTTTCTCGCTCTCTCCTTGTCGTTCTGTTCGTTTTGTTCGTTTCGATTTCGTTTTCGTATTCGTTGTCTATCTATCTTTTCCTTTCTCTCTCTCTGTCTCTCTCTCTCTCTCTCTCTCTCTCTCTCTCTCTCTCTCTCCTCTCTCTCTCTCTCTCTCTCTCTCTCTCTCTCTCTCTCTCTCTCTCTCTCTCTCTCTCTCCTCTCTCTCTCTCTCTCTCTCTCTCTCTCTCTCTCTCTCTCTCTCTCCTCTCTCCTCTCTCTCTCTCTCTCTCTCCTCTCTCCTCCTCTCTCTCTCTCTCCTCTCTCTCTCTCTCTCTCTCTCTCTCTCTCTCTCTCTCTCTCTCTCTCTCTCTCTCTCTCTCTCTCTCTCTCTCTCCTCTCTCTCTCTCTCTCTCTCCCTCTCCATCCTTAATTCATCCTTTTTCGTTTCTTCCCCTTATCCTTCTTTACATCTAGCTTCACTTTACTCATAAATTGTTTGTTATCTGTCTCTCCATTTATATACATTTTTCCTTCGTGTTCCTCTCTCTCCTCCTCCTCTTGCTCCCTTTTGACTCTTTGCCCTCACATGTCTGTCCATCTCTTTCTCGCCTCACTTCAACTGTGTAAAGAACGAAGCACATTGTTTCTGTCTGTCTGTTCTCTCTTATAATATATTGTGTGTGCGTGTGCTGTGTGTGTGTGTGTGTGTGTGTGTGTGTGTGTGTGTGTGTGTGTGTGTGTGTGTGTGTGTGTGTGTGTGTGTGTGTGTGTGTGTGCGTGTGCTGTGTGCGTATGTTTACAGATAGATAGATAGATAGATATAGACAGATAGAAGATAGATAGAGATACATATATACTATATATATACATATATTTACATATATATTTACATATTTATACGTATATACTTACATACAGGTATATATCTATAGATAAAGATACGAAGAGACAAATTGGCAGAAATACATTCGCCGTCACAACCAGCCGGGAGGAGCCGAGAGCCGAGGCAGAAGAGGCGACAGCGTGCACTTCTCTCGCCTCCTCTCGACCCCCCTCGACGTCTGCCAATCGTCGCCTTTCTTCCCAATCCTCGTCTTGCGAGGTCTGGAGAAATCGCCACCCCCCCCCCCTCTCTCTCTCTTTCCTCTCTCTCTCCTTCCTCCACCTCCCCTCTCCTTCACTCTCCTCTCTTCCCCCTCTCCCTTCCTCTCCTCACTCCCCCCCTCCTTCCTCTCACCCCCGTCCTCACTCTCATCTCTCTCTCTCCCTCCACGTTCCTTCCCCTCTCTCCCCCTCCTCCCTCTCCCCCCCCTCTTCTCCCCTCCCCCTTCTCCCCCTTCTTCTCCCCTCCCCTTTCTCCCCCTCTCCCCCGTCCCTCACTCCCCCCTTCTCCCCTCCCTCTTCTCTCACGTTCCCCACTCCCCTCTCTCCCCTCCCTCCTCTCCCTCTCTCCCCACGTCCTTCACTTCCCCCTTCTCCTCTCTCTCCTCGCCACCTCTTCTTCTTCTCCGTCTCTTGCTTATCACTTGCTCCTCTAGTTGTCTCTTCTCTTCCTTTTTTTTCTATCACTTTTCCTTCAATCTTTCCCTTTTATTTTTTTCCTCTTCCTTCCTCCCCTAGCTGGATCCCTGTATTTTTCTTTTCTATTCCTGTTTATTTCTTTCTCCTTTTTTCCCTTTTTCTCTCCCCTTTTGCTTTCTCCCCTCTTTACGATTTTTTTCCTTCTTTCTTCCTCATTCTACCCTCTGTGCATCTCTCTTCCTTATCTCTCTCCACTCTATCTCCTTCTTTCTTACTGACCCCTACGCTTTACCCGCTCTCTCTCTCCTTTATTTCATCACTTCTCCTTTTTCCTTCCCTCCTTCTCTTATTCTCCTCCTCCATGCCTCCTATTCCCCATACTTCCCCCTCTTCTCCCCTCCTCTCCCTCTTCCTTTCAGCTCCTCACACACACCTCCTCCCCCTCCCACTCCTCCTCCCACCCACTCCCCCCCCCATTGGCCCTTCTCACCCCCTCCCCCCAACTCCTTCACCCCCCTCCCCCCCACCCCCATTGCCCTTCTCCATCCCCCCTCCCTCCCACACCTCCCTCCCCAGCTCACCCCCCCCTCCCCCATTGCCCTTCTCCACCCCCACCCCCCCCCCCACAGCGCTGAAGCAAGCACTGAAGGCAAGAAAGATTTGGCGACATCTAAGCAGATTATGTTTTGGCGGAAGCAAGCAACTGAACAACATCTTGCAGGCAAATATTCCCTCTTCTTGTTCTCTTGAGTTCTTTGGGGGATGAGTGTCGAAAAACGCGTACTCGTTAAAAAGTGCGCGCGCGTGGGCAAGCATGTGTGTGTATAAGATGATGTATATATATTTGTTTGTTTGTGTGTGCATATATATGCATATATTATACTGCATATATTACATAACATATACACATGTATGTATGTATGTATGTAATGTATGTGTACGTTGTGTTGTGTGTGTGGTGTGTTGTGTGTGTGTGTGTGTGTGTGTGTGTGTGTGTGTGTGTGTGTGTGTGTGGTGTGTTGTGCGTGTGCGCGCGTGTGTGCGCTGTTGTATGTGTGTGTTTGTGTATTCAGACAGAGAGAAAAGAGATAAGAGAGAGAGACCCTGGGAGGGGAGAAAGAGTGAGCAGTGCAATGGGAGACTTGAGAGAGAAAGAGAAAGGCGAGAGAGATGAGATGAGAACGATTGAGATGTAGAGAATTATGAGTGAGAGAGAGAGAGAGGATGAGAGAGAGAGAAGAAGAGATAGAAGAGAGAGTACAGGTTGGAGGATTTGTTAGATGGAGAGATAGACAGGTTGTAGGTTATGAGAGAGAGATAGATGAGATATATGAGAAAGAAAGACTAAAGAAAAAAGAGAGAGAGATAGAGGAGAGAGAGAGAAGAGAGATGAGAGAGAGAGAGTCGAGAGAGAGAGACAGACAGAGTACAGACAGAACAACAGAAGACAGACAGACAGACAGACAGACAGACAGAGACCGAAAAAAACAAGAAAACGCATAAATACACATAACAAGCACCCAGGCCCTTACCTATAGACGAGAGAATTCCAACTTGGCAAGACCTCTCCCATTCACTGTGTTGTCACTCACTCACGAGCTGAACATTTCCAACTCTTAATTGAAAATAGTTACTCTGGCTAATTGTTCTTACTCTCTGAAGGTAAGACAAAGGATGTTTTCGTTATGTTCCTGGACTCAATTGGCTCCGATCTGATTCTCTTTTTTTCTCCAAAAGACCCAAGGAAATATAATGAGGTCGTTTTGAGTCAATAAAGATGGTAAGGGGTGACATTGTTGCGAGGGAGGTCGAGAACAGTGGTTGTGAAAATTTTGCAAGAAGGGAGTGAATAATTGCAACATTGGTTTTGATAAGAGTCCTATCAAGTTCCAGGATGTCAACAGACACAAAGCTAATCAAAACAACTTTAACAAGTAACGACCAGAAAGCTATCATAGTAACGATAACTGTAACATTATACAAACAACAGTAGCAACTACAACAACAACGGTAGAAAAAATAACATTGTGATAATCATGATAACAAAATTTCTTTTGCAACTACTTCCACTAACATTGGTTATTATCATGATTACAAATATAATGATACCATTACGGTGGTGTTAATGATAGTGTTTTTAACAATAAATGATTATAATTTTTGATCATCTAAGAAATATGTTCAAAATGATAATGGTAATAATAATATAGGATATGGAAATAAGAATGGAGGTTGAAATAGCAGAATTATAAGTGATAGAAATAATAGTCAAATAAAAAAATAGTAGTGATATTGATGATAATGGTAATGGCAACATCAATAATGATAATAATGATAATGATAATAACAATAAAAAAGATGTACAATATTACAAAATGATAATACTGACAATAATAATAATGATAGCAATAACAATAAGAATAATAATGATAATTATAACAACAACGACAGTAATGATAATGATAATGAAAATGAAGACAATAATGATGATAGTATAAAAAATAATGACGATAATCATAATAATAAAATGATAATAATCATAAAGATAAAGACAACAATGACAGCAATAATAGAAATAATGATATTATCAACAACAGTGATAATAATAGCAATTATTATCATAATAGTAGTAATGATATAATGATAAAAATGGCAATGATAAGATAATGATAAAGATAATGATAATAATGATAATGACAATAATACGAAAAGTAATGATAATGATAATAATGATAATGATCATAACGATATTAGTGGTGACAATGATGATAATAATGATGGTGATGATGATATCAATAATAAAAATAATAACAATAATGGTAAATATTAGAAAAAAAATTATTGTGATGAGAGTAGTGACAGAGATAATAACAATAACAATAATGATAAATACGTTAACAATCTATTAGAAGAAGTCGATAGACAAACAGTTGTTAAAGCCCGTACACAGGACATTAGCCAATCACGAGGTTTGTTTCAAATTCTTTCAGGTAGAAAATTGAGCTGAACTAAGGAGGTTTCCATTCGTTCCTTGCACCCCGTACCCCACCTTAAGATCCATAGCCTTCCCTTCTTAAAACAGACAAGCGCACCCCCCCACCCCCTCCCACCAGCCCCGTCTCTTATCTCTGATTATTATTCTTATTGCCCAATATGTATAAGGTACCTTCCCACAGACGTAGTTATGAGAGTGCTATACTGCCGTACTAAAATCCTAGCCCTAATAAGTATGTAATAACCCTAAAATGATTAATATACAGTAATAGATATGAATTCAAAAATAAATAGTAAAGTCATAAAATAAAGTAAAGTTCCGTATAAAAAAGAAAAATACCGAAAAGAAGTTAATGTATTTATTCTTTTCAGAATTAGCTGACAACTAAGGAGGTTCTATTCGTTTTGCAAATAAAGGTAATAAGACAATAGTTCCCTTCTTGAAAACAGAAAAAAGAAAACCTAAATGCTAATTTATTACTTTTGAAAAGGAAGAAGCGTTGATGGTAGCTACTTAAGTTAACGAACTAAGAAAAAAGAGAATAGAAAAAAATTATCATTAGCTAATTTATGATTATATTTATTAAAATAATGAAAGCGCGTATAAGTCCCCCGATTTTAAAAAAGAAAAAAGATAAAAAAGAAGTAAATTATGTAATATTCATTATTCTACTTATAAAATAGGAAAATATAGCTGATAAATAATAGAGGTTTTCACTAGTTTTCGTTTGCAAATTAAAGTGTTAAAGATAATAGTTTCCCTTCTTGAAAAACAGAAAAAGACAAACTTAAAATGGTTCTGTATTCCTTCCTTTATATATTCTTCTTATTTTGACAGAAGGGTGCAATCATCCTAAAATATGCCAAGGTGAATCTGTGTCCTCCGACCCCGTCACAAGGCTGAGTCCCCACCACCACCTTACTCTTCCTAACAGGCGCCGAAAAAAGTTAGAATAGAGAAAAATACTTAGCATTATGATTATTATAATAATGAGAGCCAGGTAAAGTCTGATAAAAAAGAGAAACAAAGAAAAAGAAGTTAATTATTTATTTCTTTTCAAAATTGAGCTGAAATAAGGAGGTTTTCTATTCCGTGCAAAATAAAGGTTAAGAGCAACAGAAAAAAAAACTAAAATGTATTTATTCTTAAAAGGAAGAAGTTATGAGGCTACTGGACCCCAAACTAAGAAAAAAGAGAATAAAAAAATATTAGGAATATGATCCATTATTATAATGAGAGCCCAGTAAAGCTGATAAATCCTGAATAAAAAACAATAGCAATAAAAATGTAATTATGATGGAATTACCAATAATCTTTACCATTAATAATGATTATTTCAACCAATGTTAATGACACAATGATAATGTGATAATTAACGATAATGCTGTCCCGGTGTTGCCACTAAACAACAAGACCCCTTTTCTGTTAAGCCAAATACGCTGTGACCAAACTGAATGTACATTTTTCGCTACAAAGACTCCCAAATGATGTTTTCTCCCAAAATATAAATTCGCATCGTGGGCTTCCCTCGCCGTCGAATACACAAAGAGCATCTCCTTATATTGGACCCCAACTGAAAAGTTTTAACTACTCTTGGCCAATGACGCAAGCGAAAATACAGAAGCCACCCGATACCATTCCTCCTTCCTCCTACCTGCTTCTGCTCGTCGCCTTCTGAGAGGAAAGACAGCCGCCATGACGTCCACCTTTTTTTCCGCGCAAAGTGGAAACTAACCCGTCTAACTAAAAGGCCTATTGAATATAATGCAGCGCATCCCGCTGAAAGCCAACATTACTCCGAAAACAAGCAGAATTAAATTCCTCACCGCCGGGCTTCGAATAAGGTCGACTAAGCCAAATTTAATCCAGCTAAGCCAAGGCCGCAGAATGTCCGAAGCTGTGACAAGTGAGCGGCTCAGGCGCGAGAGGGTAGATGGCAGACGAAGAGGAGATGTGATTTGGACTGTGAAGGGCTTCGGCTGCCTGATCGTCTGTCAGCCTCGTCTTTCTCAGTTTACGAGAAGGGCGAAAAGCAACGAGCGAAGCGGCGACGCCACAGCATACTCACGTCCACATGAAACAT
>NW_020869111.1:310264-311318 GCF_003789085.1 Penaeus vannamei | reverse complement strand
CAGTTTTCTTTGTTCTTGTTTTATGTGTGTCGGAAAATCTTATCGAATGTTGTCATGAAAATTATCCTGAAGCGAAGCTCGGTATTCGTGACAGATTTGCATGTGTGCTTTGTCATAGATGAATCAGATTTTTATTTCGACGACCACGCGTGTTCGTCCTGAATGTCAGCGAGGACCCAGTTCGGACCCTGGGCGTGTAGCGTGGGGCAAGAGGGAGAGGAGGAATAAGGAGAGAGAGACAGAAAAAAGAGACGTCGCAGAGAGAGACATCGAAGACGAGGGAGGGAGGGAGAGAGGGACTGATAGAGGGAGGGGAGGGAGGCGACGGAGGAGGGAGGGATCGGTGGGATGGAGGGAAGGAGCGTGAGCGAGGGAGGGCAGGAAGGAAGCGAGGGAGCTAGGAGGAGAGAGAGAGGAGAGACGAGAGAGAGAGAGGAGAGAGAGAGGCAGATGAGAGAGACGAGAGACCGATGAGAGAGGCAGAGAGAGAGAGATGAGAGACCTGGTAGAGAGATAATTAGAATTGGAGTGATAGATGGAGAGAGAGAGAGAGATGAGAACGGAGCGAGAGATGAGAGAGAGAGACTGAGAGAGTAGACTGAGAGAGAGAGAGAGAGAGAGAGAGAGAGAGAGAGAGAGAGAGACCTGGGTAGATAAATTTGATTGATAGAGTGAGACGAGAGAGAGAGAGAAAAAAAAGAATTAAAGAAAAAGAAAAAGAGAGAGAGAGAGAGATACAGACTAACAGACAGAGTAAACACCCGCCACACTGACAAACAAACGAACTCAAAGATTTCACCTCATAGCTCAAACGAACCACAAACTTTTTTTTTTTCCCCACCAGTATAGACGAAATACCCCTTTTCCCTTCAATTATTAAAGCGTGAAGTCGTTATTCCGACACCACGCTAAGACGCACGAACTTAGTGGGAAAACGAGGCATCATGCCACTCATGACTTCAAGTTATCCAAGAAAACGATACTGGATAATTCTAGAACGAACTGGTCGTTGGAGAGAGAGAGAGAGAGGAGAGGAGGAGAGGAGGAGAGGAGA
>NW_020869111.1:275264-282764 GCF_003789085.1 Penaeus vannamei | reverse complement strand
GTGTAAAAATGTATACATAGGTATATGTATGTTTATGTAGTTGTGTGATTTGCGTTTGTATATCTGCATACATATGAAAGCCTGTATACAAAAAATCTTATTCATCCTTGGACAAAAAAAAAAAAAAAAAAAAAAAAAATCTTTCCATGCCACCCACACACCTCTATATTCTTGCAAATTCTATACGAATTGCTTACGATAATTGCCCCCTCCCCCCCCCCAAAAAAAAGGGGAAAAAAAGCCAAAAGTAACTCACTAAATCGTCAAAATGCGTTCTTTAAGGGTGTACATATATTCGAGAGTATCTGTGGAGACAAGACACGGAAATGATATGTAGTACAGAGAGGGGGGGGCAGGGGCGGGGGGGGGGGGAGGGGGGTCCTGTTGGGTACCTTTACCGTCTCCTAACTCTTTCCAGGAACTGTTTGGTGTTACTGTTTTGTTGTTGTTGTTGTTTTTTTTTGTTTTTTTTTTTTGTTATTTATCGTTATTTTTTTTCCTCTCCTCTGTTTTCTCTGCCTTCGTTTTTTTATATTTTCTATTATTCAGATTATCATTATCATTATTATTATCATTATCATTATTATCGTTGTTATTATCATTATCACGTATTTTTTATCTGATTCTTTCTTCGTGAAAGAAGTGTGTAATGCGTTTTATGTGTTCATATTATCTCTGACTTTATTCTTTCTTTCTATTTGCGTCTTTCTCTCTATCCTTCCTTTCCCCTTTTCCTCTCATCTTCTCACTTTCTTTCTCTTCTTCTTTCTCTCTCTCCCTCCTTTTCCCCTTTCCTCTCACTTTCTTTCTCTTCTTTTCAATTCCCTTATCAAGTTTCTTCTTTCGTTTTCTTATCTCTTTTCCCATGCACCGTTTCTTCCCTTTTCTTTCCTCTCTGTTTCCCTATTCCCCTATTCTGTCTAGTTACTCACCCCCTACTTCCCTCTTCCTTATCTCTGTCCTCCCTCTCTCTTTCTCTTTCCCCTTTCATTCTCTCCTTCCTCTCCCTTCCTCTCCTTTCCCTATCCTCCATTCTTTTCTTTCTTCCCTCCCCTCCCGTAGTATCTCCCTCTCTTCTCCTTTTTCTCCCTCTCTCCCCCTTTCAGTACTTCCTATTTCGGTACACTCGTTCCATCCTCACCCCTCCCCCCCCCCATCCTCCCTCTGTAATCCCCCTTTTAGGACCCTCCCACCAACCTCCCCCTCCCCTCCCTCTCCCTCCCCCCCTCCCCTCCCACCCCCTCCACCTCCCTCCCACCAACCTCCCCATCCCCACCCCCATCCCCTCCCCACCCCCCCACCCCCCCTTTACAACCGAAAACCCAGCTCATCCTTAATTCAAAACCCATACGGATGCTGCGTTATCTGTATAATGATTTCAGAAAAGTTAAAATATGCATGCGGTGCTGGATTCAAGCATGGGAAGGGGGGGGAGAGGGGTGAAGGGAGGGTGGGGCGGGGGGGGGGTGAAGAGGAGGGTGGGGGGGGGGAGGGGGTGAAAGGAGGGGGAGGGGAGCGGGGGGAGGGGGGTGAAGAGGAGGAGTGGGGGGCGGGGGGAGGGGGTGAAGAGGAGAGGTGGGGGCGGGGGAGGGAAAGAGGAGGGGTGGGGGGGGGGAGGGGGTGAAGAGGAGGCGGGGAGGGGTGAAAGAAGAGGGGTGCGGGGAGGGGGTGAATAGGAGGGGTGGGGAGGGGGAAGGGGTGAAGAGAGGGGGTGGGGGGGGGGCGGGAGGGAGAGGGTGGGAGGAGGGGTGGGGGGCGGGGTGGAGGGGCGTGAAGAGGAGGGGGGAGCGGGGGAGGGTGTGAAAGAGGAGGGGTGGGGGGCGGGGGGAGGGAGCTGAAGAGGACGGGTTGGGGCGGGGGAGGGGGTGAAGAGGAGGGTGGGGGGCGGGGGGAGGGAGTGAAGAGGAGGGTGGGGGGCGGGGGAGGGGGTGAAAGGAGGGGTGGGGGCGGGGGAGGGGGTGAAGAGGAGGGGTGGGGGGCGAGGGGAGGGGTGAAGAGGAGGGGTGGGGGGCGGAGAGGAGGGTGGGGGCGCGGGGGAGGGGTGAAGAGGGGGGGGGGCGGGGGAGGGTGGAAAGAGGAGGGGTGTGGGGCGGCGGGGGGAGGGCGGTGAAGAGGAAGTGGAGGGGGGGGGGGAAGGGGGGTGAAGAGGAGGGTGGGGGGCGGGGGGGAGGGGTGAAGAAGAGGGGTGGGGGGGGGGAAGGAGGGGAAGGAGAGTGGGGGCGTGGAGAGGGGTGAAGAGGAGGGTGGGGGCGGGGGGAGGGTGAAGAGGAGGGTGGGGCGTGGGAGTGAAAGAGGGGGTGGGGGGGGGGAGGGGTGAAGAGGAGGGGTGGGGGCAGGGAGAGGGGGTGAAAAGAGGGTGGGGGGCGGGGGGAGGGTGAAGAGGAGGGGTGGGGGGCGGGGGGAGGGGTGAAGAGAGGGTGGGGGCGGGGGAGGGGGTGAAGAGGAGGGGTGGGGGGCGGGGGAGGAGTGAAGAGGAGGGTGGGGGCGGGGGGGAGGGGTTGAAGAGGAGGGGTGGGAAGCGGGGAGGGAGCTGAAAGGACGGGTGGGGGCGGGGGGAGGGGGTGAAGAGGAGGGGTGGGGGCGGGGGGAGGGGTAAGAGGAGGGTGGGGGGCGGGGGAGGGTGAAAGTGAAGAGGAGGGTGGGGCGGGGGAGGGTGAAGAGGAGGGTGGGGGCGGGGGGATGAAGGGAGGGGTGGGCGTGGGGGAGACGGGGTCATTGTTGGGGAGAAGAATGGGGGGATAGGTGCTTTGTGAGGTAAGGGGGTGGGGGTGGTGGTGGTTGGGGGGGGGGGTTGTAGGGGTGAGAGGGAAGGGAGTGAGGAAGAGGGGGTGGTAAGGGGGTGAGGGAGTGAGGATTAGGAGGGGGTGTAGGAGGGAGAGGAAAGGGAGTGACGGAGAGGAGGAGGGTGTAGGGCGGTGGGGGTGAGGAGTGAGGGAGAGGGGAGGGTGGTAGGGGAATGATGGAGTGAGGAGGAGGGTAGGGATAGAGACAGATAGTTAAAAGGAGAGTACAAACACTTTGATGTTAAGGATGGAGGGGGGGAGCGGGTCTGTGACAGAGGGTAGGTGGGGGTGAGAGGGGGGAGGGGGTATCGAGGCAAACCCAACAGCAATTACAAATTTGATGATTTTTATTTAATTGCACACTTATTCAATGGGAGGGAATGGTTCGTGTAAAGAGAGGGTTACCTGCATTATTTAGCTTCACGAATACGAGAGAGTGAACTATAAATGCCCCCAAAAAAATCTTTTATCATTTATTTTAATCATGGATGTTATTTTTGGTTTTCTAATTATTTCTTTTCTCTTTTAGTTTATCCACTTATCTGTTTCTATATTTATCGATCTATCATCTATTTTTGACATATATGGATGTTATTTTTGTTTTTTTTTAATTAGTTTTCCTTCTTTCAGTTTATCCACATATTTATTCATTTTCTAATTTCTATATTTACCGAATCTGTCATACATTTTTCCATATCTATNTCCCTCTTACCCTCTCCCCTTCTGCCCTACTCCTCCCCCATCCCCCTCCCCACGCTCCTGGCCAATAAGCGAGAAACATCACCCGGTCCATGGACATCGGAGGAAAAGCTCCATAGCACCAGGGCCGGGCCGTCATCGAGTCGAGTCGTGGAAAGTGGTCGCGTTGTTGAGGTTGTCTGGCGGGCCTGAGCCCTGGTTCCCCGGGTGCGGGGCGGAGAGAGGTGAAGTAGGCGCCATCTGAAGTAAAGATTAAGAGTACATGAGGTGTAGTGATGTTTTTTCAAATTATTATCGTGGCTGGAAAAGGGGCAGATCAGTGTTGGGCAGACAGCGATCCTCGTTAAAAAAGATGTACCTCCCACGGGAGGTAATCTCGGGGCCGCCACTATGCGCGGTATTGTACTTATGGGACACCTGAGTCGCGACCAACTGGTGTGCGCGCCGCAATGCAGAGGCATCTCCTTCCTTTCCTACCTTTTTTTTCTCCCTTGCCTTTCTTTCCAGCTCTTCTTCTCCCAGTGTTATGAACTCTCCCTTACAATCTTTCCCCTCTCCTTCTCCGCCTTTACGCCTGCTGCCCCATCCCTCGCCCTCTGTCTGTCTGTCTGTCTGTCCTGCTGTCTGTCTGTCTGTCTGTCTGTCTGTCTGTCTGTCTGTCTGTCTGTGGGAGTGCACATTTATTCTCTTTCTCTCTCCCTGTCCCTCTCCCTCTCCCTTTCCCTCTCTCTCCCCCCCTCTCTCTCCTTCCCCTCTCTCTCTATCCCCCTCCCCTCTCTCCCTCTCTCTGACTCCGTTCGTCCCTCCTCTCAGCCCTTTCTACTTCCCTCGTACTTTCCCATTAAACACACTCATTATTTTTCTCTTTGCAAAAGCACATTTAGTCGAGTTGGTCCCCCTCGCTCTGGCGACTATTTGCATTTTCCCCCTTTTATTCTCTTTCTTTGTCTCTCGTGCGTTTCTTGGCTATAATTTCATATCTTTTGTCCATTTTTCTCCTTTCCCCGTTCCCTCTATGTATTCATATTGCAAACCCATCAATCCATCCACCTATTCATTCAGTCACTTATCCACCCAACCATCAATTTATCTCCTTCCACAGCTATCTATCTATCCACTTATCTATTTATCTAACCATTCACCCAACAATCCATCAATCCACTCATCCATCAATCCATCCATCCATCCATCCATCCATTTATCCATGTTTCAATCTATTTATGTATCTATGTATCAACCGATCCACTCGCACATCCACCCATTCATTACACCTCGACCTCCCCTTCCGACCCTACACCAAATCACCTTCCTCTAAAATCGAAAAAAAAAATCCGCCATGGGAGTCAGCGAAAAAAAATAATCACACCCAACATGAGAAGAGTGATATTAAAAAAAAATAAATAAAAAAAAGTAAAATGTGAAAAAAACATAATAAAAAAGTAAAATATGAAAAAAAGTAAAATATGATAAAAACATGATCAAAAAAGTAAAATATAAAAAAAAAACAAAAAAAAGTAAATATATAAAAAAAAACATAATCAGAGTTGAAAGCGCACGACACAATAAGAACTAAAAAAAAGATAAAAAAGAATCTCGACTGCACGTAAGGAAGAGAATGGTGACTGCACAAAAGATATCCTCTGTTGGAGAAAAATGGCAGGAGGAGGAGCGCCTAAAAGCAGGTGCTCTCTGCTAATGTCTCTCCCGCCGTCCCCTCTTTCCCCTCGCCCATCTGCCCTCGCCATATCCCTATCCCTTTCCCCTTGCTCCTGTCCCTACCCCCTCCACCCTTTCCCCTCTCCATATCCCTATCCTTTTCTTCTTGTCCCTCTTCTCTACCCTCTTCCCCTCTTCCCCTCTCCATATCACTTTTCCCTTCCCCCTCCTCCCTCTCCGTATTCCCTATCCCTTTCCCCTTTCCCCTCTCCTACCCCCTCCAACCTTTTCCTCTCCATATCCCTATTCATTTCCCCTCTCCCCTCTCTCCTATCCTGTATCCATCAGTCTTTCCTCATCCTTATCCATTTCCTCTCCACTCTCCTTTCATACCTTACCACCCCTTACCTCTTCCCCCCCTTCTCCCTTCTACCTCTCCTCCCACCCTCCTTTTCCCACCCACTTCTCCCCTCCGCCTCCCTTCCCACCCCTACCCCTACCCCTTCCTCTCTCCTCCCTCCCCATCTCCCCTACCCACCTCTCCCCCCCATCCCTAAAAGCATAAGCCACCTGCCTCCCTCCCATCCTTGATGCCTTATCTCGCTCAATCCTCCCTCAGACTGCCGCTTCTCGTCTTATCCATCTCTCCTCCTTCATTCCGCACACCAACTCTCCTCCATCCCTTTAACCCCCCCCCCTATCATCCCGTCCTTTTAATCTCCTTCTTCCTCCTCCTCCTTTCCCGCATTATTCTTCTCCGCGCCGCGATCTATTCTCACGCGCCGTCTCTCTTCCCGCTTCCCCGCTTCCCTCACCCGCCTTATCATGAGGCTCTTCGTAATGCCGCGGAGACGACCGTTCACTCACAGGTATCTCCGTCTCCATCTCGTGCCTCTTCCTCCTCCTCTTCCTCTTCCTCTTCCTCTTCTTCTTCCTTCTCCTCCTCTCTCCCATCTTACTTCTTCTTCCTTCTCCTCCTCTCTCCCATCTTACTTCCTCTTCCTTCCTCCTTACTTCCCCTCCTCTGTGTCTTCCTCTCCTTTCTACCTCCCTTTCCGTCTCGTCTTCTTTCTACGCTCCGATTTCTCTCCCCTTTCTCTCCTCCTCCCTTCTTTGTGTCTTCCTCTTCCTCTTCTTTGTCCATCTCCTCCGAATCTCCCCTCTCCCGAGCAATCCACTCTCCCTCCCTCCTCTATCTCCTCTTCCTCCTCCCTTCTCTATTTCTCCTCACCGTCTTCACTTTCCTCTTTCTCCCTATCCCCCTCCCTCTTATCCTGCCTCTATCCTCTCCCTCTTCTATCTCTCTTCCCATATCCCCCCTCCCTATCTCCCCTATCTCTTCTTCTCCCTTCTCTATTTCATCCCCTGCCTCGTCTTTTCCTCCTCCTCTCTTCCTGTATCCCCTTTCCCTATCTCCTCCTCTCTCCTCTTATTCCTCCTCCCTTCCCCTCATCCTCTTTCTTTCTCTCTCTCTCTCCTCTTATTCCCCTCCCTATCTCCTCCTCTCTCCCTCTCGTGCGTCCTCCTCTATATCTTACTTACCCCTCCTATCTCCTTATCCCCCCTCCCTATTCCCCCCATCTCCTACCCTCCCAGGCCAGATCAGGTCAAGAGGGTTCAGATGATATGTAATTCCTGATCCCCCTTACCCCCCCCCCCCGTTCCCTCTCCTTTTCTCTTTTATCAGCTTAACCTTACTCATATTATCCTCTTTAGGACCTTGATCATTTTTCTTACGCAGGATGTGGTCCGTCATATTCTCTCTCTCTCTCTCTCTCTCTCTCTCTCTCTCTCTCCTCTCTCTCTCTCTCTCTCTCTTCTCTCTCTCTCCTCTTCTTTCTCTCTTGTCTTTCTCTCTTCTGTCTTTCTCTCTCACTCTGTCTTTTCTCTCTCACTCTGCCTTTCTCTCTCACTCTGCCTTTCTCTCTCTCTCTGCCTTTCTCTCTCTTTCTCTCTCTCTGTTCTCTCTCTCTCTGCTTTTCTTCTCTCTCTGTGCCTTTCTCTTCTCTCTCTGTGCCTTCTCTCTCTCTCTGTGCCTTTCTCTCTCTCTCTGTGCCTTTCTCTCTCTCTCTCTTTCTCTCTCTCTCTGTGCCTTTCTCTCTCTCTCTTGCCTTTCTCTCTCTCTCTGTGCCTTTCTCTCTCTCTCTGTGCCTTTCTCTCTTCTCTGTGCCTTCTCTCTCTCTCTGTGGTCTCTCTCTCTCTGTGCCTTTCTCTCTCTCTCTGTGCCTTCTCTCTCTCTCTCTGTGCCTTTCTCTCTCTCTCTCTGTGCCTTTCTCTCTCTCTCTCTGTGCCTTTCTCTCTTCTCTCTCTCGTGCCTTTCTCTCTCTCTCTCTGTTCCTTTCTCTCTCTCCTCTCTGTGCCT
>NW_020869111.1:250264-270264 GCF_003789085.1 Penaeus vannamei | reverse complement strand
TCTCTCTCTCTCTCTCCTCTCTGTCTCTGTCTGTGTCTGTCTGTCTGTCTGTCTGTCTGTCTGTCTGTCTGTCTGTCTGTCTGTCTGTCTGTCTGACTGTCTGACTGTCTGACTCTCCAGTATCCTTAAAAATTCGTTCTTCACTTTTAACTAATTTTTATTTCTTGCTTTTTCGTTCTTATCTTCTTTCCTCTCAGCTTTATATCCTTTATGCCCCCTTCTCTTCTCTCACTTTCCTCTTTCCATTTCCTGCCACTTTCTCTCCTTCCCTTTCCTCCCTCTTTTCCATTCTCATTCTCCCCTTTTCCCCACTTCCGATCCCATTTATTCCTCCCTATCTCTCCTCCTCCCTCGCACCCTCTTTCCTTCCCGTTCCGACTCGCCCCGCCTTTATCTCCATCTCTCTCCCCATCCCTTCCACCCGACGAGCACCTGAAGCAGCAGCATCTCCCTCGGGGACGTCTCTCCTTTCTCCCTCATCTCTCCCCTTCTCCCTGCCCTCCAGCATCCGGTTCCGCCCCCTCCCCTCCACCACTCCATATAACATCTGCTCTCTCCATTTTTTTCTAATGTCTGCTCTTCTCTTTCAGTTAAAATTTGTCTGTCCCCATTTCCTATTCTATTCGCCTCATTCCTCTTCTCCCGTGACACCTACCTACCTGTTCCTTCCCTACCCATCCCTACGTCACATCCATTTTTTTTCCTTTTTCTCATCTTCCCACTCATATCACATTTCTTCAATTTTTCCCTATTTCCCCCTTCATCTCCACCCTCCCTCCTCCCCTTCGTACTACATCGCCCACCAACCTAGTACCTCCCCCCACCCACCCCGTCCCCCGTCCTCTTTTCCAAACACCGGCCCTCGCCCTTGCTACATTACACTGCAAAAGACTCCCGTAAGTGCCTTCCTCTGTCTACACTGCCTCCGGACCAGGCCCTGGAGGCTCCCGACAATCCGGCATTATTCTGATAACTTTATACTACTTATCCGGCACCTCCACAGGCCAAATCCGCTCCGGTGTATCGCTTTGTCTCCTTCCTCTCCTTCTCCCCCCCCCCCCCTCTCCCTCTCCTCTCTCTCTCCTCTCTCTTCTCTCTCTCTCTCTCTCTCTCTCTCTCTCTCTCTCTCTCTCTCTCTCTCTCTCTCTCTCTCTCTCTCTCTCTCTCTCTCTCGCACCCTATTATAACCTCGTCCCGGCTCTTCCCTGCTTCCTCCGCGGTATCAGGTCAATTTTCCTGCCCACCTGAGTAATAAGAAAATCCGTATTGCAAAGCAACTCAGGCGTGCTTTCTCTCCCTGCCTTCACACAGTGTAAAACCGTACGCGTCTCCCAAAAGAATTGTTTTTGTTTCTGTTTATTTGTTTTTGTTTTTGTTTTTGTAATACAATTTCTACTTGTAACGCAATCTCTCCCACGCACACAAATGCGCAAGCACAGCGCCAGCGCGCCTTGTCCTCGACATAGTCTTGCAACGCTGCTTTTCATCCCACCAGCATATTTCCGTTTTCTCTGTCTCTGTCTCCGTTTGTCGCTATTTCCTCTGTCTCTCTGTTTATCTCTCCTATTCTCTCTCTACCGTGTGCTCCCGGATTCCTAGGGTTTTTATCCCTCTCACTCTCACCCTTTCATTCTTTCAATCTCTTATTCTCACTCTCTAATTCTTTCATTCTCTTACTCTCATTCTCTCATTCCTTTATTCTCTTATTCCTATCTCTCCTTCTCCCAACTCATCTTTTCACCTCTTTTCCCACTCTCTCATTCTGTCGTCCCAATCCATCATCCACATCATCCCATTCTCTCATTCACCCCTTCCCTTATTCACCCCCTCCCCCCTCCTTTCCCTTCCCCATATTTCCTTCTATCTTGGCGTCCATCTTCCCCACCTTTTTACTTCCTATCCCTTATCCACCCCTTCCCCATTTTCTTCCCCATCCCCTCCCCTCCCCCTTTTTCCCCTTGCGTCTATTTTCCCCTTTTTCACTTCCCTTCCCTTATCCCCCTTTCGTTCCCTTCTTACCCCTCCCCCCACCCCCTTTTTCCCGCGACAAGCTTTCCTTGGCGTCTATTTTCCCCTGTTTCACTTCCCATCCCTATCCACCCCTATCCTCCCTTATTCCCTTCAACATATTTTCTCCCTTTTCCCCCTTAAAAGTCTTCCTTGGGCGTCTATCTTCCCCTCTTTTTTCACTTCCATCCCTTATCCACCCCTATCTTCCCCTTTCTTCCCCTCCCCCCATTTTCTCCCACCTTCTCCCCTTTTTAAAATTCACTTCCCTTATCCCCCCTTCGCCCCTTCCCTTTTTCACCTTGACAAGCCTTCCTTGGTGTCTATACTCCCCCTTTATTTCACTTCCCATCCCTTATCCCCTCCTTCACCCTGTTCCTTCCCCTACCCTTTTCACTTCCCTTCCCTTACCCACCCCTCCTTCCCGTGTTCCTTCCCTACCCCCATTTTCCCTTCCCTTACCCACCCCTCCTTCCCCCTTCCTTCTCCTCCCCCATTTCCCTTCCCTTACCCACCCTCCTTCCCCCTTCCTTCCCTTCCCCCCATTTTCCTTCCCTTCCGTCCCCTCCCCTCCCCCCTCCCTCCCCATTTCCCCCTGCGACGCCCCCTCCTTTCCCTCCCCCTTTTTCACTTCCCTTCCGTTCCCCCCCTCCCCCTTTTTTTTCCCCAGCGACTACCCCTTCCACAGCGAATTACTCGGCCCGACACCCGTCCCGCTGCCCTTTTCCGGATCCAGTGAGCCCGCTGCCATCGTTTTCAAGCCCGAATGAACCTTTAACCTTCAGCATGCGAAGTCCCACGATGGAGGTGCTCTTACGCCCTCGGGCTAATATTAAAACTGCTCGCTCGTTTGAAGGATTGTTCTTCCCTCTCTCTCTCTCTCCGTCTCTGTCTCTGTCTCTCTCTCCTTCCCCCCTCTTTCTTTCTTCTTCCCTCTCTCTGTCTCTCTCCTTCCCTTCCTTTCTTCTTTCCTCTCTATCTGTCTCTGTCTCTGTCTTTTTATCTGTGTGTATGTTTGGGTTTGAGTGCGTGCGTGCGTGCGTGCGTGCGTGCGTGCGTGTGGTGTGTGTGTGTGTGTGTGTGGTGTGTGTGTGTGTGTGTGTGTGTGTGTGTGTGTGTGTGTGTGTGTGTGTGTGTGTGTGTGTGTGTGTGTGTGTGTGTGTGTGTGTGTGTGCGTGCGCGTGTGCGTGTGCGTGTGCGGTGCGTGTGTCCCTCTCTGTGTATATCCAATTCATCTGTGTCTATGTAGAGAAGAGCAAGCGTTCCAGAAAAAGAATACGTGGGGCATAAAGGGGGTGGAGGAAGGATAAGGGTTAATCAGTGTGCACATGCGCACGCACGAACGCGCGCACACACACATAATGTATAATATATACTATATATATATATATATATATATATATATATATATATATATATGAGAGAGAGAGAGAGAGAGAGAGAGAGAGAGAGGAGAGAGAGAGAGAGAGAGAGAGAGGAGAGAGAGAGAGAGGAGAGGAGAGAGAGAGAGAGAGAGAGAGAGATGAGGAAGAGAGAGAGAGAGAGAGAGAGTGAGAGAGAGAGAGAGAGAGAGAGAGAGAGAGAGAGAGAGAGAGAGAGAGAGGAGAGAGAGAGAGAAGAGAGAGAGAGAGAGAGATTAGTGGGAGGAGACAAAGGGGAAAGAGAAGAAAGGCACAAGAAAGGGAAAAAGTGAGAGGCGGAGAAAGAGCGGAGGTAGTGGTAGTGGTGGTGGGGGGAGGCGAAAAATTGGTGAGGGGGGGAGGGGGGCAATAGCAAAATTCCGCACGGGAAATCAGGAAATGTTGCTTTGTAGTAGCAACTCATATCGAAGTTTAGCCTCTTTGTTTTCTTGATGTTTAAAATTTGCAATATTAATAATGCAAATATATCCTCTAACTCACTCCCTCGACCCTTCTTCTCCTCCTCCCTCCCTCTCTTCTCCCCTCCTCGCTTTTGCCTCTCCTCCCTCTAATCTTCCCTCCCTCTCCTCTCTCCCCTCCCCTCCTCCCTCCTCCCTTCTTCCTCTCCTCCCTTCCCTCCTTCTTCCTCCTCCCTCCTATTCCCTTCATCCTCTTTTCCTTTCTTCTCACTCTCTTTTCCCCCCCTCCCTCCTTCCTCGCGTTATCCCTCCCTCCCTTTTTCTCCTCTTTCCTTTTCCCTTCCTCGCCCTCCCCTTCCATTCACCAATTCCCTATCTCAATTCCTTTTTCTCTCTTTCCCTTTTCCCCCACGTTATCCCTTCCTTCCTTAAACACCTTTCCCTTTCCCCCTCATATTTCCCTTTCTTTTTTCTCTTCTCCCGTTTCCCTCACGTTATTCCTCCCTTTCTTCTACACTTTCCCCTTATTCCACTCCTATCTCCCTACCTTTTTTCCCTTCTCCCTTTTCCCTCGCGTTATTCTTCCCTTCCTTCTATACCTTCCCCATTTCCCCCCCTCCTATCTCCTTTCCTTTTCTCTTTCCCCCTTTTCCATCTCGTTATTCCTCCCTTCCTTTTATTCCCCATATCTCCCTTCCTCTCTCTCTCTCCTCTCTTTTCTCTCTTCTCCCTTTCCCTCTTGTTATTCCTTCCCTTCTACACCTTCCCCTTATTCCCCCTCCTATCTGCTTTCCTTTTTTCTCTTCTCCCTTTTCCTTCCAGTTATTCTTCCCTTCATTCTACACATTTTATCCCTTTTTCCCCTCCTATCGCATTCCCTCTGTTTGTAGGAGTAATAACATTATCATTATCATATTACCATTATCACCACAATTATCATTATCAATATTATCTTTCTTATCATTATAACTGTCTTTCTAATTATCATCATTATAATCATTATTACTATTACTATCAATTTCATTCGGCGGTCGAAGATGTAACAGTGAAAATAATAGTAGTAGTAATAGTATGGATAGTAACATCAAGAACAAAAACAACAACAATCACTATCATAATAATAATGCATAGAACAAGACACGTAATAACAACAATAATAAAATAACAGTAAAGTTGGTGGTGGTATTAATAGCAACAGTTAAAGTAAAATAATCATCAGCAGCAGTAGTAATTGTAATAGTAGTAGCAGTAGTAGCAATAGCAGTAGCAGCAGTAATAGTAATAGCATTAATAGTAGTAGTAATAGTAATAACAACAACAGCAGTAGTAATAGTAATAACAACAGCAGCAACAGCAGTAATAGCAGTAGTAGAGTAATAACATCAGTAGTAGTAGTAGTAATAACAGTAGTAGCAGCAATACTAAATACTTGTAGTAGTAATACCCGCCGCAGCAGCAATAGTAGCAGGACTGATACCATTTTCTTCATTTCTTTTATCATCATCAAAAAAATATAAAAATATTTTATCATCATAAAAAAATATAAAAACATCAACAGTAGTGATAATAATCCTTTAAGAGAAAATAATGATACTAATAAAAACAATTATAAAACATGATTCTAAAAAATTAAAAAGAAGAAATCTGAACTGGACATTCCTAGCGCCTCCAGATCCTTCGCCGCCGCAGCTGCGCACCTCTTCCTCCTCCTCGGCATCCTCCCTCACCTTGCACCCTCCCACCCCTCCCCTGGACCTCCCCTCACCTCTCCCACTGCGCCTCCCCTCACCCCTCCCCCTTGCAACTCCCCTGACCCTTCCCTCGCCCCCCTTGTACTTCCCCTTAACTCTCCCATTACACTTCCCTTCATCCCCTTGTATCCCTTACCCTTTCCTCCCTCCTTTACCCCCCACCCTCCTTTCCTTCTCCTTTTACCCTTATCCCATCCCCATCCTTATCACTTCCCACCCCCCTGCACCTCCCCTTACCCCTACTCCTTGGACCTCCTTTAACCACCCTTACCCCTTCCCTCCCCCCCCTACAACCCCTTGCCTCCCCTTGAAGCCCCCCCCCACGCCCTCACATCCTCCCCAGCATACCTGCCACGTTACGACCCGCGCGCGCCGGAGAGCTGTCCATGGCGTTAAATGTCACATTCTCATCACGTCCAGAGTGAACTTTACTCGATACCTCCCCCTCGAAAGAAAAAAAAATAAAGTAGAAAATAGAAGTGGAATGATCTCTTTTTCTTTTGTTCTTGGTATCCGTGTTTTTTTCCTACGTATTTATTTTTTATCTATTTTTTTTTTTCTCGGAAACATGGACCCATATTACGCAAGGTTTACATGGTCATTCCGTTGTAATGCTTTCGTGTCATTACTTCAAGAACGTTTTTCTTCTTTTTATCCACTTCTTCCTCTTCCCCATCCGATTATCATTTTTTTTAGCTGTATCATTATTTTCTCTCTGCTATTCGTATTGCACCTCTTCACTATCCAGCTCCACTTCCACTTCCACTACGACCTCCTCCTCTCTTCTCCTCTCCTTCTCCTTCTCCTTCTTCTTCTTCTTCTCCTCCTCCTTCTCCTCTCAAACGATACCTGTAAGCCTGTATCGTCCTCCCGCTCCTCCTTTCATCTCCACTGTAACGTTTATCTACACCTTCTTTCTCGCTATCTCCACCTCAATCTCTACTTCTACCTTCACCTCCCCTTTTCACCACCACCTCCCCCCACCACCACCACCCTTTCCATCTCCATCACCACCCTATCCTTCTCCCTCCACCCTCCTCCCCACCCCCTCCATCCCAACCAAAAAAATCTCCTTCTCCCCCCTACCACGCCACAACCCTCACCCCCAAACCACGCCCACGCCCCATCCCCACCGCCCACGCCCTCCTGAACCAGCCCAGCCTCCGTGAAGCACTTCCCCTGCCCAGTCACCGCGGGTATGTTTATATCTCTATTACACCCACGGCCCGACCTTCTTTGACATTGGCGGTCGTGACTGCCCTTCTTTGTGCTCGGTGTGTTCTGTGTCTGTGTACCTGTGTACCTCTGGGTGGTCTCTGTTTGTCAAACTGTATATGTTTTGTCTGTTTGTCTGTCTGTCTATATGTGCCTGTTATTGTGTATCAGCCATTCTCTCCCTCTCTCTCCTCTCTCTTTCTCTCCTCTCTCTCTCTCTCTCTCTTCTCTCTCTCTCTCTCTCTTTCTCTTTCTCTTGTCTCTCTCTCTTTCTCTCTCTTCTCTCTTCTTTCTTTCTCTTTCTCTCTTCTCTCCTTCTCTCTTTCTCCCTCTCTCTCTCTCTCTCTCATCTTATTCTCTCTCTTTGACCCTCGCACTCTCACATCTCCCGTCCCCTCACTTCGCAACTCTCTCTTTCCTCTCCTCCCCTCTCCCCTCCCTCCCCCTTCCCCCCCTCTCCCCCCTTCCCTTCCGTACAAGCGCATGCCAAAGCACGCAAGCACGGGCCCTCAGCACGCCTCGCAGGGTAAACAATTCATTCATCTTTCAGCGCCCACTAAATCATTCCGTGTGGGATGAGGCCAAGAACAAGCACGAGGAAAGGATTCGGAATACTTCTCGGATCTTCGCATCTTCGCTCGCTGGATTTTGCCTCCGGGGATTAAAAAGAAAACGACAACGCGCACACGTGTAGACACAGACACGGATACACATTCACACTCACGCACGCACACATACACATACACACACACACACACACACTCACACACACACACACCACACACAACACACACTCACACACATATACACATACACACAAACACATACACACACACACATACGTACACGCAGTTTTCTGTCTGTCTGACTGTTTCTCTCTTCTCTCTCCTTCTCTCCCTTTCTTTCAGGCTTTCTATCTCCCTGCTCACCCTACATCTTCCATCCCTCCCCTAATCCTTCCTTCCTTCCTCATTCATTCATTCATTTCTTCCTCCCTATATAACTTAATTACATTCTTACTCATTTTTCCATTTCATTGACAAACCAGCAAGTAACAAAGACATCAGTAATATGTAGACCATTTACCGACTGATAATATTTTCAAATGTATACAAAACGGAATTACGTATTTAAAAATCTTTACCGACTTGATACTAAATCCCATTGACTTCAAAATTCATAATTCTTTATTAATGTAGTGACATTTCTATTAGATGTTGGTAGGTGCCTGATCGAGAGATTTTCTCAAATAATCACAGCTTTTTCTGCAAAAATGTATATACATTCTCTACGTATCGCCTGAGCTAAATAAACATATCAATATCAATATCCTTCCTCCCTCCCTCCTACGATGTTTCTCGACAGGGAGAGAAAAAATTTTGCCGAGAAATTCTTTTTCCCCGCTCTCTAAATTCTTTTTTTTTGAAGTCCCGCGATTTCGCAAGGACGACCCTGCTACGTGATAGACTGAAAGAAAAAAATGCTCTTACATTTATTGCTTTATCGAAGGACTCTCGCCCGCTTTGCTCCATAGTTATCAAACACAGCCTAGATTTATATGATGGAAGCAAAATGTTTTGACATCAATCGCATTAACATGTGATGTATAATTCAAGTCTGGTGCAATATTATTCATTTATCACGTTACGCTATAATTTTCAATAGAAAAAGCGTTTTTTTAATAGATCCTTTTGTGTAATTCTATAATATCATTAATGCTGAACAAATAATTTCCCTTGCCACGACTCCATACCATTAAGCAACAAAAACAATAACATGAACCCGGCCACGCAAACCTTTTGAAAATTATTCGAGCAATCAGTCTGAAAGAGGGAGTCAATCAGGTTATTGAGGAAAACCGTCCACTGTTGATGGTCGCGCTCATGCACGCACGCACGCGAATTTACACACACATATACACACATGCTCTCTTTTTTCCTGTCTGTGTCTGTCTGTCTGTCTGTCTGTCTGTCTGTCACACACACACACACACACACACACACACACACACACACACACACACACACACACACACACACACACACACACACACACACACACACACACACACACACACACACACACACACTCGCACACGCCAGTTCCGTCTTCGGCGAGCAGCGACATTACACAAGTATTCCTCGACGAGTTGAGGCATAAAGTGAGCTCAATTTCGCAACTTTCTCCGTCCTCTCCCTCCCCTCCCTTTCTACTCCTCCCTTCCTTCTTCCTTCCTTCCTTCCTTCCTTCTTTTTTCCTACTTTCTTTCGTTCCTTCGTTATTTCGTTATCTTCCCTCCTGCATATCTTTATCTATCTATCTATCTATTATCCATCCTCATCCATCCATCCTCCATCTATTCATCCTTCCTTCCCACCGTCCATCCTTCCTCGCTCCCTCCCCTCCCTCCCTTCCCTCCCTTCCCTCCCTCCTCCTCCCTGCCACTTCCCCTCCCTCCCTCCCTCACCCTTCCCCTCCCTTCACTTCCCCCCCTCCCCCTCCCTCCCTCCTCCCCTTCCCTCCCATCCCTCCACCCTCCCTCCCTCTCCCCTTCCCTCCCCCTCCCTTCCCTCCCCCTCCCCTCCTTACCCTTCCCTCCTCCTTCCTCCCTCCACTCCTCCCCCCTCTCCCCTCCCTTCCCCCTCCTCCTCTCACCCTCCTCCCCCCCCCTCTCCTCACCCCCTCCCTCACATCATTACCGTCGTCCGCGGATTTTGCATGCAGCGCCTTATCATTTATTTTTCCGCTCCTCAATCCCCGGGGCGAGCGAAAAGGGGGCGATCCATCACTGGGTTTCGTAATAAATCACCAAACTTTAAAACGAGGTCGTAGTGTACTCCATTTAGGGCAAGACGCCTTTATTACCATCTATGTTTTTTTCTCTCTCTATTTAAAAAAAATATACATATGCAACATATCAACAGCAAAGGGCATCGTCATCAAATAACAATGTAGGCGTTTCGTAATCGGCAACATTATGGAAATTATTACATTCGCTTGGGAAATACATGATTAAATTTGATAACAATTTGTGCATACGTAGCATCGCAGAACAGCCTTCGCCACATATTGCACTGCAAGAATCTTCGCCACATATTACACTAACAATCGTCGCCACATAATACACTGCAAGAACAACCTTTGCCACATAATACACTGCAAAAACAATCTTCGCTACATATTAATCTGCAAAAACAATACACTGCAAGAACAACCTTTGCCACATAATACACTGCACTAACAACCTTCGCCAAATATTACACTAACAACCTTCGCCACATATTACACCACAAGAACAACACTGGCACATATTCCAACGCCAAAAGCAGAAGCATACAACGCCCGCCCCATAAACACGCATCCTACAACGTTATTCGGCCACATGCACGCGCTGCACAAAACATATTACCGCCGTATTGCCACACAGAGCAGGCATTACTCTGGCCGGCGCGAACGGCACTCCCCTTCCGCGGCCACAATGCAGAAGCGCCCATCGCCCCGAACGGAACAAAAGCCGAAAGGAAAAAAAAACACATTCACGACGAGAACGAAGCTGCTGTGGCCTTCCCGTCGAGGATTCCGGAACGACGGGAACCGCAGCACGCCCAACGGGATGCACTCACTACGGTTCCAGCGGTGATTCCTGCTCCAGTGCGACGGATGAATCACACTCGACACAAGTACGCGAACCTAATGAATTCCCTCATGCTGATGTTGAAAAAAATATGCGATGAGCAATAATCATACATACATCATTCAGGTCACGTTCAGCTTTATCTAGCATGAAACTCCAACAACAAATACATCCAAAGTTCAGCATTAAATTCATATTTCCTTCCCGGGTGAATATCTGATCATGAGATGGTCGAAAATATGGCACTAGATACCGGACTTGGCCCTGGCACTGCCTTCTGCAACTGATACCATCTCATGCACGTCACTCTGCACACTCAAGTGACAAGCCCTCATGCTGCGACTGCAATTTCGTGTCCTTCATTGTGCAACTCCTAGGAGAAGAGACGCTTATGGCGACACACATCCGCGAAATGAAACCTTCGACGATCTACCGACAAGAACGAACTTGAAAGAAAAGTCAATCCATTCAGATCGAATGGTTATCGAAACGGGAACAAATAATACTGCTCCATGCGCAAGCCTATTTCAGTCCCTTCCTGGCGAACGTCGAAGCTTTCAGGCTCGGGGCTACATGCCAGACAAACAGCCTACCCCCTCGCAGCCCCCTCCCTTCATCCTCCCCCTTCTTCCCTCCCCTCCTCCTCACCGCACAATTATGTGGCCGTCACGCGTGAGCACCTCGTCGGCCACCACCCACACTCCACTATCCACACCCCACCCATTCCACACCATCCACACACCATCCACACAATATCCAACGCATCCGAAACATCCCTTTATGACAGAAAAAACAGCCGGGCCCCGCCGTCCACATAAACAAAACACACACTTCCACCCATAAACCACGCACAGTGACAGTAACAGCGTGGAAGGGCCAATACGGTGACGACAACGCCATAAAAAAGGGCCAGAGTCAACGCCATCACGCTGGTGTTGATCGAGGCGGCATGATGACCGCGGACGGCGAATGATGCTGGCGACGACCTACTTACGACGACCACGGCGACGACGACCTGCGCCGCGTGATGTGCTCCCCGCCGCCATGATTCAACGACTCAATCCGGGACTGAGGGAGGGGGGAG
Source organism: Penaeus vannamei (assembly GCF_003789085.1). Classification (NCBI taxonomy): domain Eukaryota; kingdom Metazoa; phylum Arthropoda; class Malacostraca; order Decapoda; family Penaeidae; genus Penaeus; species Penaeus vannamei. The sequence goes on along the minus strand of NW_020869111.1, from coordinate 258,754 downwards.
GCGAGGGAAAGAGGAGGGGAAGAGGAGAGGAGATTAGAGAGTGAGAGGGAGGGTAACGGGAGGGGAGGAAGAGATAGAGGGAGATGGTGAGAGAGGTGAGGAGAGAGAGAGAGAGAGGAGAGAGAGAGAGGAGAGAGAGAGAGAGAAGAGAGAGAGAGAGAGAGAGAGAGAGAGAGAGAGAGAGAGAGAGAGAGAGAGAGAGAGAGAGAGAGAGAGAGATGAGAGAGAGAGAGAGAGAGAGAAGAAGAGAGAGAGAGAGAGAGAGAGAGAGAGGAGAGAGAGGAGAAAAGAGAAGAGAGAGAGAGAGAGAGAGAGGAGAAGAGAGAGAGAGAAATTGATAGCTATGCAATGAAAGAGACCCACATACAAAAGAAAAAAAAAGAAGGGAAGAAACAAACAAACAAAAGAGCGAGCGAGCAAAGAAGAAGAGAAGAGACCAGAGAGAAAGAAAGAAAGCAGGAGAGAGAGAGAGAAAGAGAGGTCGAAGCCAGAATGACGTCAACCCTCGCGCCTCGGGGAGTTACAGCGAAAGAAAAAAAAAGTTATGTATCCTGAGTCACCGGCGAGATTCTAGCGCTCCTTCCAACGGGGTAACGCGTTACTCAGCAACGTGGGACCTCGTGAACCAACGGGGCGAGAAGAGAGAGAAGAGAGAGGGGGGGGGGGAGCGAACACCTGACCTAAAAGAATCCACCACCCTCTTCCCCAACCCCCTTAGTCTTTTCCCCTTCCCCCTTCATCCCTCCTTTTCACCCAACCCTTTCTCTTCTTCCTTTCCCTTAATATGTCTCTCTCATAACCTCTAACAATTTCCCTCCCCCTCCCTCCTTTACCCCTTACTCCCCTACCCCTTCTCCCTCCCTCCCTCTACCCCTTCCTTCTCCCCTCCTCCTACCCTCCCCTTCTCTCCCTCCCTTCTCTCCCTCCCTCCTACCCCTCCCCTCCCTTCTCTCCCTCCCTCCTACCCTCCTCTCCCTCCCTCCTACCCCTTGCCCTCCCTTCCTCCCATCATATCCCCGTCTCCCTGAATATTTATCATATGAACATCTCCCCTTCGGCTCCCATCACCCGCAACGAAGGGCCAGGCTCGTCTTAATTGCATTTCCGGATGTTACGTATGCAAATCGGGCGGCGTAGGAGGTTTTGTTACAGGAATATCGGCTGTCTAAACAAGCCTCCTTTAATAATGAGGAGGTGCGAAGGAGGGAGGGAGGGAAGTACAGGGCGGGAGAGAGTAATGAGGAGATACGTTCGTGATTGCCCTCATAAAGACCTTTTCTTTGCCGACACCTGCGCCCGCCCCCCTCCCCTCCCCCAACCCTTCCCGCCCCTCGTCAAAGGCACTAACACCAATCCACGCCCCTTCCACTGCCTCCCCCTCCCTTCTTTGTCTTAGAACTGTCAAACGCTTTGTCTCCCGCAGACTCGCAAACACGCGAACCCTACACCTACACAGACACACACATCCACTCACACACTCATTCGTTCACCCACTCAATCACTTACTAACTCACTCAATCACTCATTTACCCACTCACTCACTCACTCACTAAGACACACATCCACTCATCATCTAAATATTAACTCACAAAAAACTAGGCCCTCCTATCACAGCCTCATCACACCTAACTGTAAAAAACGAAGGGAAAAAACGAGATAGAAATTTCGTCATGCGTGCTCATGGCATCAGATAGCTCGAAGCTCCTTTGCATGCGAGGACCGAAGCCTGCCTATCCCACGATCATGTAGTCGCTATCATGCGAGTCTAATATATTCCTTACAGTGTCCCTCCCTCACCTCACTCCATTTACTCCTCATAGGACTCCTCCCCCTCCCCATTCTGCTGGGACGAACTCCGTGCAAAATGACCGTATCGCTGCCTGGGTCTCACGGTGAAATCAGCCCGAAGTAATCGTGTCTTGCGGGGTGTGTCCATCGAGCACGGCCTATGAGCGGCGCCTGAAACACCCCTTCCTCGCTGTGTTTTGCACCCAGCTGATTTTCCTTCGGCAACTCCTTCGCATTCCTCCGTGTTCTTCTTGACAGCTAACTCGCGGACGTGTTTATCACTCTTGATTTATAGTGTCCCCTTTGCATAGTGACCGTCTTTGCCTTTGCACAGCGCCCGCCCCTGCCTTACAATGTCCTCTTTGCACAGCGGCCATACTTGCTTTACAGCATGTCCCCGCGGACCCGTCCTCATCACTCGAGGTATGAAACAATAAAGTCCTCCTTTCACTCTCCAAGCTGTGTCAACACAAACCGCTTTCTTCTACTCTTCCCACTGCCCTTGCCCCTCCTTGGTCACTCCTGTCATCTTTACAACGTTGCTTGCCTCCTCTTCGCACGCTCTTTTCATCCCTACTTCCTATTCCTCCTACTCCTCCTCCATCAACTCCCCCATCCTCTTTTCCTCCCTTCGCCCTTAACCCTTATTACCCTTTCCAAAGACCTTCCTTCCCTAGTCTGACTTCTCCCACTCTTCCTTGTTATCTTACCTTTTCCTATCTCTAATTCTATCTTTTTTGATGTTCATTATCCTCCCTCAATACTGCCACCTTTTCTAGAATCCTCTCCCTTCCTCCCTCACCCCTAGAATCCTTTCCAGTGCCCTTATCCTCCATTATCCCTTAGTCTCCTCACCCTTCCTACTGTCCCTCCTCTTCCTCTCTCACTCCAACCACTCAACTTTCAGTTGTCCCTTTCCATCCCTCCCTCCACCATTCCTTCTCATTCCTCCCTACACTCCTCCCTCCATCAAATCTTTCTCCTCCTTCCCTCCACCACATCTTCTCTCCCTCCCTCCTCCACCAATCTTCTCTCCCTCTCTCCACCACACGATCTATCTTCCTCTCTCCACCACACCTCCCTCCTCCCTCCACTCCTCCCCCTCCCTCCCTCCACCACACCTTCTCCCTTCCTCCCCCACTCCTGCCAGCCGGAGTGTCTCGCCCTCACCTCCCGGATCCGGAACAGCGTGAAAATATTTCTCGTTTCCGCCCAAGCGCTTCCAATGGCGAGTCCGGCGCGTTCCTTATATTTTCCGGCAACCTCGCGAACACTGGCTGAGGACCTCGGGGGAATCTCTGGCCTTGCGACGCGACTCGATTTTGCTCTTTATCTATTCAGTCACGCGCCTGCATTCGTTCTGTCTATTTCTGGCTGGGTTATTGGAGTTTCCTTTTTCCTTTTTCTTTTGTTGTTGTTGTTGGGATGATGGAGGGGGATATTTGTTTGTTTGTTTGTTTTTCGCCCGAAGCTCAGTGCTCATTCGTCGTCACCTGGACCTCACCCCTTGCCTTTCCCTATCCCCTCCGACCCCGGGAAATGACGTGGCACCCTCCCACGCTGACCCCACGGGACGAAATCCTCCGAAAGACTCCCTTCCGCCTCATGAGACACGTGACCCGTTTCTCCCTGATTCCATGTGACGATATCGCACCTCCACTCTGGCCTCATGAATGATGCCCATTGACTCTGCACCATGAGATGACGTACCCTCTCCGCATGACCCCAAGAGACGAAACGCCCCTCTCCGCTTGGATCCATGAGACATGCATCCCTCTCCCCTGGCCCCATGAGGCGACGTCCCCCTCCCTCTCACACCGCAAGAGACGCCTCCAGCCCTGCCGCCCCGCCGCCCCCCTTCCGCGACTTCGCATTCTTCCCAAAAACCTTGCGAGGGGCGCGTTCGGGAGCTGGTCGAGCGCAGCATTTTCCAAAATCCTTTACCAGTTTAAATGCGTCCGGCCGTGGCTCAGGGCGATGTCCGAAGGAGGCAAGTTTGAGCTGTATATGACGTCCTTAATCCCAGCCGTAACTTGGCCGGGCCATTCGCCGGGCTGAACGCTTCCTGTAGGGTATTTTAAGGCAGGGGAAGCGCGCCCTTGCTCCCGCCCCTCCTCTCCCTCGGCCCCACATAAAGTCTCCTGCGCCGGTCTCACGGTCGCCTCAGATTTGCATGAATCCCTTGCGGTTTGGTTTTCGCCCCGTCACGGCACCGTTTCCACCCCCCCCCCCCCCACTCCCTGTTTCGGAAGTGAGAATCGAAAGACCATCCCCCCCCCCCCCCCCAACCCCCATCCCCACCCCCCAAAAACCATGCCTCTGAGCATGCATGCCAAAATGCCGACGGATCCTCACGGAAAAATATAATCGAGGAAAAAAAAATGGAAAGAAAAACGTGATATTTTTCGGAGTTTGGCGTCCGTGTCGACAGGAGGCACGCTTTGATCTCGCGCACAAAAGCCTTTTGCCTCAAAATTTCCAAACCAAATGTATCACGCGAATGCAAAGGTCCCTGGCGAGTACCGCGATCGAGCGCCGCGGATCGCCCGCCGGAAAATTGGCTGCTCTACAATTATTACGAGACGAGGCCTTCTTTGAACTTGCTTTCAAACTGCCACAGCATCCCCCTCTCTCTTCTCCGCCCCCTCCCTTTCCAATTCCCTTCCCACTCTCCCCTTCTCCCTTCTCTTTCCACTCTTCCCCTCCTCCTCTACCCCCTGCACCTCTCCCCTTTTTCCCTTCCCTTATCACTCTTCCCCACTTCCTCTACCCTCCCTTTCCCCTTTTCCCTTCCCTTTCCACTCCCCGCTTCCTCCTCTACCTCCCCCCTCTCCTTCCTCTCCCCTTCTAAACCCCCACCACACGCGCGACCAACGTGAGTCCTCCTCCTCAAGGCCTTGCTCCTTCTACCACAGTGGGGATGCGGGCTCATTCGGCGTCGGCCACGGATTCGGGCGAGGACACAGCCGCGGCAAATCAGAAACGGCTCGTCGGGCTGGTAGGCAGACCGGGCGAAAGGGTGGGTGCCAAGGCGTGGTTACCGGGTGGGCATGGAGAGGGGCAGGGAAGGAGTGGTGGGGAGGGGGGCAGGGAAAGGGAGGTGGATGGTGAGGGGGAAGGGGTGGGTACGGCAGGGGGCCGGAAAGGTAGGAGGTTGAGGGGGCAGGAAGGGGTGGGAGGGTGAGGGGGCCAGGGAAAGGGTGGGTGGGTGAGGGAGGCAGGGATGCCGTTCGTCTGGTAGAACACTCAGCGCCATCGCCGTCGCCCTCGCTGCGAACCGTCAGTCATCCAAGTGCCCGTGACAGCGAGCTATGCACCGGATCACCAATGGCACTGCAGGCGCCACGACCCTCCGACCTCAGCAGCTAAACCGAACACCACACACAAATCAAATAAATAAGAAAAAAAAGAGAAAAAAATACAAAAACACAAAAAAACTTTCCACGCCCGGAAAAAAAAGAAAACGGACACGCGCATCGAAACAAACGACGAACGCGAAACAAGTCCCCTTGAATCCCCTCGGAATCACCGGCAATAGGCAAGTGATAAAGACCGAATAAAGCTTAGTCATAAAGTAAGTCTACATCCTAGTTGGGATTAGAGGATGACGTCATGGCGACGGACCAAGAGCCCCCGCGCGCGCTCGCGTCTTGTAACAACACTCGTCAAATTCTTGTGATGAAACCTCTTCACTCCGCCGTGGAGGAGAAGGAGAGGGAAGGAGGGGGAGGCTGGAAAAAGAGAGGGAGCTATAAATATAACACATAAATATACATACATACATACATACATATATATATATATATACATATACATATATATATACATATATACATATACATACATAAATATAATATATATCATATATATATATTTATATACATTATATATATATATATATATATATATATATATATATATATATATATATATAATACACACACATACATAGAGATAGAAAGAGCGACAGAAAGAGAGCCAGCTGGCAAGCCCCATGAAGGCCTGTATCGAGAGGCCGCCATCCATCAAGAGATGTGCTGTCACACGGGCAGAGAAATACATTACAGAGAGCAAAAAGCGGAGCACACTACGTAAAGGTCATACGATGGATATTGACTTGCATATTGTCGGAGTGCTGTCACAGACGTCGTGTCATTTCATTCTTAAAATTCGTGTGCAAACGCAAGGCTAAACTGCACACGCACAACAGACACAAAGGAAAACCCAGACACAGGCATACTCTCAAACACACACGTACACAACCGCACACGCACACATATATTCACACATTCGCACAAAAAGGAATCATATAATTTCCACACATCAACAAACAAACGAACAAACATTCATTCACACACACCACACACCAAAAATTTCCATACAGATACAATTCCAGAATTGATATCCCCATCGAATCATCAAACGCGGCATTTTTTCCGTCTGCCATGATTTTTCTTTTTTTTTTTTAATTCGCGTAACTGCAACGCCGCTTGAACACATACAAATGGCCTAAACACACACTCCTGCAACCCGGTTCTATTGTCCATTCATATTCCGCGTCACCCACGTAAATACACGCCAGTGAAAAAACAACTAAATAAATGATAATAACAAATAAAATACCATATACAATATAATGTATCAAATAATAATAATCAGAATAATATATCTCAAAATAAGATTACATAATCTCAAGTAAACAATAAAAAACAAAAAACGAAATGAATGCAAACTCGACGCTTCACTATAATCATCCATTATTACTTTCTGATGCTACTGTTGCAAACCGCATCAACAATTTCCGATTGGAAAAAGATGCAAATACGAATGAAAACGAACTTCAACATCCCCCCCCCTCATACACAAGCGAAAGAGATGAAAAGGAAGGGAAGGAGGAGGGAACATACTTGTATAATAAACAGAAGAAGGCACACGCACAGACAGAGAAGGAAGTGAGGGATGGGAGGGAGAAACAAGGGAACGGGGCTAAGTATAGAGTACTTATATGTGGATTGTGGAGGGCGAGGGTGAGAGGGTTGAGAGTAGGAGTAGGAAGTAAAGAAGAAGAGGAAGAAGGTGAGAGAGAAGAGAGAGTGAGAGAGAGAGAGAGAGAGAGAGAGAGAGTAGAGAGAGAGAGAAGAGAGGAGAGAGAGAGAGAAAGAGAGAGAGAGAGAGTGAGAAAAGAGGAAGAAGTAGGTAGGAGGAGAAAATATGATAGAGGTGAAAAAAGATAATGAAACAATCAACGGACACCCTCACACTTCACCACTGACTGACACATGCTCCCGTGCGCAACCAACAACCCACATCCCATCACGCCCAAACCCCGCCACCGGACCGTTCAGCCACCAAAAGCCCTCAGAATCCGCCCACCTTCCCGCCCAAGTGACAGAATCATAGTGCATTGCCTTCCACGATATGTCCTAAATACATGTAGAGTACATCTGCCTCTCTGCGTACAGCCCTACCATTTTCTCACACACCATCAAGACATGCCACCCCTCCCCTTGTGCCCTATAATCTCCCGTCCTAGGGAAACTTAAACAGGTTCCATTATTCTTCTTCATATACGATCAATGTCGGAAAGGGATTCGAGCCTTCACGTGCAATAAAAAGGGAACGGAAACCTGTATCGCTTCTTGTTGAATCCCGTTCGCTGCAACAGCCCGACTGCCAGGGGCGTAAACGTCACTTCCTGTGTTAACATTATGCATACTAGCGCCCGACTTAGTTCCTGGACACCTGTCTCCGGGCACCGCAGCATGCACGGCCCCACATCATCATAGCATCCAACGCGCGTGAGCATGAAGCCTATTCCTGACGACGGCGCGGCGTCCTTGGGAAACTGGGTGATCGGGGAGCCTCTACGGGATAAACATCTTACCTTAGCACGTGAGGATTTGCACTCTCGGCCTTGCGTCTTCACACTGCCTTCGTCGGTGCACTGGCGATGTCCTATTCGCTCATGTCTCGCAAGAAGTCGCCTGTTCACTTCCAAGTTCACGCGCAGATTAAAAACTTGGGACACTTGAAATCATGTGTAGCTTCTCCTTATCGATATCATGTGTGGCCAGATAACGAGTAGAGTAGTAATAAAGAGATAGCTTATCTTGGACGAGGATGATGGCATGTTTACAGGTACCACCGCCACTGCTGCAAGGAGGTGCCCCTCACAGCAAATGTGGGGCAATGCACTATGAAATTTAGCCACCATAGCACCACCACTGTACCCCCCTCACATAGACCCAACACTTCACTGCATACCACCTTCACTGACCACAACTCACAAAACCTCAAAACAACACCACCAGCACGTATGACACGAGTCGGCGTGCACGAGACGCACGTAAAACACGAAGCTGACGTTAAAAAGCTCGACGGCAAGCGGGCGGAGAGGCCACGTTCGTCACGGGTGGGAGTATGCCACGGACTGGCTGCTTCGAGTGGAGCTGGGGCTGACGGCTCTGGTCTGGCTGGTGCTGGCGGTGGAGAGCTGGCTGCCGCCGGGACCCTCAACTCTCACTCACTATGGGTACGCTGCTTCAACTCTGCACTCACCCCACCTGCTGCCGCTACCACCAAACTCCTCCCCTCTACTACTTCAATCGTACCACTCACCCTGACCCATACTCACTTCTGCACTATAATAACCGACAACCAAGACACTACTACCTGTCTTGCCAGTTTCATCTAGGATACTAC
>NW_020869111.1:242764-247764 GCF_003789085.1 Penaeus vannamei | reverse complement strand
GAGCGAGATACCTATCTGGGCGAAAATACAGACATACATCAAGCGGCTGACAGTCAGACGGGGACATGAAAAAGTAAAGAGTAAAAAGAAAAAAAATAGGTGGGTCGTCCTAGAAAAAAATGCAATGAGTAAAGAATCAAGAGTAAAAAAATAGCAGTAGAGCCATCCGAGAAAAAACAATGACTAAAGAGTAAAAAAAAATAGCAGTACGGCCATCCGAGGAAAAAACAATGAATAAAGAGTGAAGAGTAAAAAAAAAAACAGCAGTAGGATCATCCGAGGAAAAAAACACTGAGTCACACTTAGGTATACGCATCACCGCATAGAAATCAACATTGACTCTATGTGCACGCAAGAGCACACATCTCTCCGCGAACACAACTTAACCACCATATACAAGCGTTAATAACCCCCCCCCCCCCCACACACACACACACAAATAAATAAATAAATACATAATAAATAATAAAAAAATAATAAAAACAAAAAAACGCGAAACAATAACCCCCCCAAAAATAAAAAAAATAAACAATTCGTCCTTCTCTCCATCTCCCCAAACCAAATTTCCCCTAATCCGGCCACCATCGCCCTAGGCCGGCGGTCGCCAGCAGAGGCACCGCCTGTTCGGGTCCATCGTGGAATATTCCCACAGCTAGTTCTGAGATGGATTCACTGCAACATAGCACTCAGTTCCTAGCCCATGCGGCGGTCTAAATTCAAAACCAAGCCTTCAGGCAATTATTAGTGAATAATAATGGTCCCAAAGTATCGACCCAACAACTAAAATTCCCCCTTATAAGGTATGGGGTGAGGAGTATCATGAAAAAGTCATAACCGGATGGGGGCTAGGCGCGCAGGGGGCATGGGCAAATCGGGGGCTGGGGGCTCTCGGGGGCTGGGGCAGGCACAGGGGAGGGATGAGCGTGGCGTCTGACAACTTCGCATCTCTCTCCTCTGCTGGTACACTGTACTGCGGGGAATATTCGCGCGCAAGAGGGAACGACGCGGCGACTAACACAGACGAAGAAAAATATGCGAATTACGCAGGTGATAATTACTCAAGAGAAAGAGTAAGAAGAAAGAGAGAGTGTCGTGTCTGAGGACGCGAGAGAGAAAGAGATGACGAGAGAGATGAAGAGGAAGCGATTAGCGATAGAGGACGTCTCCGCCACGCAGAGTAGCACGTACTCGAGTCATGTACGGATCATGTAAGTACGGTCACCGCAGACGCACCGATCGCAGAGACTCTTAGAGACATACCGCGCAATCGATCGAGATGAGCAGATGAGAGAAAACGAATCAGTTCCATCGCTCATGAGATGAGTAGACGCACAGAATGAGAGATTCTGTATGAAGAATGATATACAGAGAGATGTTACGCACGCATGAGAGCAATGCAGGGCTGATGTGCTAGAGTTGACGTATAAGATAGATTCTAAGACTTTACTCCAGCAGTGGCATATCTGGCACAAATCAACACGAACGTGCTAACATAGATTCGTACCTATTGATAGAAGAAATATAATAACCACGCACGTACTTCTCAATGCATACGCTTCGCACGAATCCATTTGCGACCCTATTACAATTATCACTACGCGCACAATTGTAGCAACCCAGCCATATCAAGAAGCTCGGCAGAGGCAGATATATCGTCCGGTGCATTGACAAGACGCTCTCTCCGGGATAAACCCGAGTGCCGGTATGTAGGTCGCATCTCCTTCTCTCTCTATATCATTTCCAGGTCTGCGTGCCAGTTCTCCTTCCCTTCCGACTCTTCTCCACACCATTGTAGTCTAGGTGACTGCTTCGGCCTCACGTCAAACTCGGTGCCGGTTTGCTTTCTCGGTCCTCTCCCTTCGTTTCTCAGCCCCGAGGGAAATCTTGGACTGCTATCAGTTTTGGGGGTGGCGAGTGCAAATGAAGCTACAGCTCGTACGAGAGAGAGAGAGAGTACGAAGATGAGCGAGTATGCTAAGTATGATGAGTGCCGATGACTTGCACGATGAGAGACAGAATGTAGAGTATGCATGATTACTAGATGCTGATCTCTTAATAAGAGCTATCGGAGACAGTATGATCGCGACAGTACGAGATGATGATGAAAGCATGTTAGATATGTAGTATACATTCGCTAATGCGAATTTAACATCATTTGATAGATGACTAATGAGTTATACTGTCAGTATCGTAAGATGTAGATAGGAGTATGATGTATCAGAGACTGAGCCGAAGATGAGATGATATAGAGTATGTGTACGAGACAATGCTATGATCTGCGATCAACCACGTATGCAACCGAGAAGACGAACAGGAATGAGCGGAGACGCATCGATTGACACAAGAACGACAAGCAGTAGTCACGGATGCAAGTTAATTCGCAGAGACAAAAACAAGAAAAAAAAAACACGTCACAGTTTCTTCACACAGCGGACCCCGTAGACGTACACGCATCTGAGATGAGACACAACGAGGAGGTCAGGTCACACGTACAGAAACGAGACGCACGATCCGAAGACACAAGAGAACTGACGAGGCTCGCGCAGAACAGATGAAAGCAAGAAATAGCGCAGCCCTAACTCGGCAATCACTACTCACGCGCAGCATCATCACGCGCTCTACGCGCTCATCGAGACGCAGTATGCACGCAGAGAGAGAAGGGACGACGAAGATCGACGAGGACCACGCACGAGACGAGAGAGACGATCGAGACAGATCGGAAAGCAGAAGAAGAGATGCAGATCGTACGGAGAGACTGACTCTGACCTGACGAAGCTATCATCCTCTGATACGATACTTAGAATCTTCTCTAGCGGTCTCTCTTCTCTCTCTCTCTCCTCTCCAATTTACGTGTAACGTTAGAAAGAAGAAAAAAAGAAGAAAGAAAGAGAGAGAGAGAGAGAGAGAGAGAGAGAGAGAGGAGAGAGAGAGAGAGAGAGAGAGAAGAGAGAGACGAGAGAGAGAGAGAGAGAAGAGAGAGAGAGAGAGAGAGAGAGAGAGAGAGAGAGAGAGAGAAGAGAGAGAGAGAGAGAGAGAGAGAGAGAGGAGAATGAGAGAAGAGAATGAGAAGAAGAGAATGAAGAGAGAATGAAGAAGAGAAGAAGAGAGAATGAAGGAGAGAGAAGAGAGAAGAAGTAGAGGAAGAGAGAAGATAGAGAAGATCGGAACAGAAGAGGAGAAGAGAGAGAAGAAGAAGAGAGAGAGAACAGACCAGAGAGAGAGAGAAGAGAGAGAGGGGGGAGGCGAGAGGGAGGGGAGAGAGAAGGAGGAGGAGAGAAAGTGGAGAGAGGAGAGAGAGAGAGATGAGAGAAGAGAGAGAGAGAGAGAGAGAAGAGAGAGAGAAGAGAGAGGAGAGAAGAGAAGAGAGGAAAGAGAGAGAGAAGAGAGAAGAGAGAGAGAGAGAGAGCACGAGAGAAGAGAAGAAAGCAAAAAGAAAGAAAGAGAGAAAGAAGACGAGAAGAGAAGAAGAGAGGAGAGAGAGAGAGAGAATGAGAGAGCAGAGAGAGAAAGAGAAGAGAGAGAGAGAGAAAGTAATTGGAGAACAAAAATGAGGGGAAAAACACGAAGGGTGGATAAAGAGAAAGAGGAGGAGGGTGATGGAGCGAGAGTGAAGCCTGATGGAAACAGAAGATCAAAATGGATCAAGGCACATCTTCCCAAAATAGCACGTGACCTCAACCAACCACGGGAGGCCTACCGACGATAAAAAAATCAATATATCTGATACAGACCGAAGTATAAAAGAAAATAATCGCACCTGCCCAGCCTCCCACCGCCCACCCTCGCCCGCCGCCTCCGCAATAAAAAGCCTCAGTTGGAAGCCGACCAGCAAGCCGAGGCGTGCGAGGGGCGGGCACAAAAGACTCGCACAGAGCGGCGCCCGGCGGGCCGCGGCCGGCGCGGGGCAACCCGAGGGCCACCCGCAGCTCTCTCCCTCGGCTCAGGGGCCCTCTGTGGCCTCGCCGTGTCCGCCGCCGCCAGCCGCTAAATACGCAAACTCTACCGCCGGTAAGTCTTCCTCTCGGCTCCGCAAGCTCCCCTCACGGTCCCATCAACTCAGCAGTTGGCTTGCTTCCGGCCCCAATTTGCCATTTCCCCATGCAAACTCGCGGGGGGTGGCGGGGGGGTCTTTCCTCTCCCTAAAGTCAAAGGAGACTCTGGTTGCTGTTTGATCGCCTCTGTCTCTACTGCGACCTCCCGCCGCCCCTCCTTCCCAACCCGTTGTGCAACAATCAGCAGCAGGTCCGTCCCACCCCACTCCCACCGCATTCCCGATAACCCTTTGGCAAATAATAGAGAACCTTTTCTTAGGACCCCTTTTTTTCCTCTCTCGATTCGCTAATAGCCCGTTATCTCTCTTACATCCTCCTGTTTTATCCCTTCACCTTCCTGTTTTCCCCCCCCCTCGGCACCCCACCCATATATGTCCCTCCCCTTGCGTGTTCAGCCTGGAAATCCTAGGCGACCCCGCGTCTATGCACCTGCCCTGATCCTCGCATCTTATTACTGCATATTCAAAACTCCCGTCACGCTGTATTCTGCAAGCCCCGTGAACCTGTCTGAGACCCTGGGCCTCTCCTGACCCGGTGTGTGGCGCCTCATGGCTTCGGTTTGTTTACCTCCTCCTCCTCCGCCATTCTGCCAGCCGGGCATTTCCTTGAATTTGAGTGATCTTGTTTGGGGCTATTTTCTTTGGCTTTTTATTACCTCCTCTGTCACCCTTTCTTTTTTTGCTCCTCTCTGCTCTGCTCTCCTCTTCCTCTCTCTCTCTCATCTCTCTCTCTCTCTCACTCCGTTTCTCCCTCTCGTCCCACGTCCTCCCTCTTCTCGCTCCCGCCTCGCTCCCTCGCCTCAACCTCCCGTCCTTCCCCATCCTCTCCCTCCTTCCTCATCCTCCTCCTTCCTCCATTCTCCCGTTCGGAACCCTCCCCGACGTCCTCCCGCCCCTCCCCTCACTCTCGCCCCTCTACCTCCCTCGCTCGCTCTCCTCTCGTGCTCCG
>NW_020869111.1:227575-235079 GCF_003789085.1 Penaeus vannamei | reverse complement strand
CTCCCTCCCTTCCTCTCTCCCTCGAACGTTTACCGCCTCCCGTTCGCCTTCGCCTCAAAATCGGATCCCACGCCAGCGCTTCACCTCTCACATCGGTTCGAAATCGGTTCGCCTGTTTTCCGCCTGCGATCTCATGCGGTTGATTGCTGCGTGTCCTCTTTTACACATCGCACAGCGTACGGGGGCGACTGGCGCATTTGTATTTAAAAAAAAAATCTACGAATGTAAACTACAGAGGCACCGCTTTGGGATGCCTACTGAGTTGTATTTTCTCTCTCTCCCTCTACTCTCTCTCTCTCTTTCTCGTCGCTTCTTTTCTGATCCTAACTTTCTCCTCTCTCTGGGCTCTCTCTCTCTCTCTCTCTCTCTCACTCTCTCCTCTCTCTCTCTCTCTCTGAATACCAACTACGAATAAGGAATCCACATACGCCGACGAAAAAAAATTGATGATCATCCAAACTAAAAAAAAAGAGACGAGAGAGAAAGAGAGAAAAGAACTAGAAAAAAAAAATCGAACGACAAGCACACACACACACACATAAACCATTTTCCGCGCGCTTTTGCTTTACACACAAAAACATACCCCCAAAAATAACAAAAAAAACAAATCGAAAAAAAGAAAACACACACACACACACACAACACACACACACACACACACACACCACACACACACACACACACCACCACTACACACACACACACACACACAACCACTTTCTGTGCGCTTTTCCTTTACACAAAACCAACCCAAAAATAACGAGAAAAAAAGAAAACAAAAAAACAATTCCCAACGGCAAACAAACAAACACCCACACACACAACCACTTTCCGTGCTATACACAAAACCGACCCCCATAAAATAACAAAGAAAGAAAAAAAAGAAAACACAAAATCGACGACAAACAACGCACACACACACACACACACACACACACACACACACACACACACCACACACACACACACATATTTTCCGCTGCGCTGTTACTTTTTACACACCCACAAAAACCAAACCCCCCCCAAAAAAAAAAACAAAAAAAAAAAAAACACAAAATAGACGACAAACACACACACACACGCACACCACCATTTTCCGCGCGCTTGCCTTCCACAAACACCCATTCAAGAAAAGACGAAACACATTATCGATTCCCTCCCGTCTGCAGCGCATGAAAGGGGGACGTCGGCTCGTGATGCCTCGCGCCATACAGCCAGTCCAGATCATCCCTCGTGGGGGGGGAAGGGGAAAAGGGGAGGAAGGGAAAGAAGGGAAAAAAAGGAGGGAAAGAAGGGAGGAAGGGTAGGGGCGAAGGAGGGAAGGGGGAGGAAGGGAGGGAAGGGGAGGAAAGGGGAGGGAACGGAGAGAGAGAGAGAGGGAGAGAGAGAGAGAGAGAAGAGAGAGAAGAGAGGAGGACGAGAGAGAGAGAGAGAGAGAGAGAGAAGAGAGAGATGAGAGAGAGAGAGAGAGAGAGAGAGAGAGAGAAGAGAGGAGGCGAGAGAGAGAGGAGAAGAGAGAGGAGAGAAGAGAAGAAGGAAGAGAAGAGAAGAGAGAGAAGAGGAAAATGAGAAGGAGGGGATAAAGAGAAAGTGAGAAAGATAAGAATTTAAAGAGAGAAATATAAAAAAGAGAGAGAAGAGACAGAAAGAGGGAGAATAAAACGGGGAAGGAAAGGGAGGGGGTTTAAGAGTCCTCCAACGCCCCCGACGCCGAAGACGTCCATCCGGCCTCCACAAATCCCTCAAGTTGGCCGTAATGGGACCCTCTCGCGTCTGATGGTTGCCATGACACACGAGGGGAACTTGGGGGCTGTTCGCTGTCCAATATTCCCGGAAAACCAGGATCCCGATTGCCATTCCAGCGCTCCCGTCGCCGCCCCGCGTGGAGTGACTGACGGCCCTTTTTGTGCGACCGAATCGGTTTCCTTTTTAGCCTCAACTTTCAATTTGTTTCCCTCTACATGCCCGGCCAGCCAGCGTGCGTTCAAGGGATTCGTCTTTTTCCCCCCACGAATCTGTTCCGAATTTGTTCCGAGTCCTATCTCCCTTCGCTGCGTTGTGTGCGCCGCTGATGTTATTCTTCTCATCAGCCTTCTTGGTTATTTCTTTTAATCTTTACACATTACAATGACCACAATGGAAAGAAAACGCATCATTTTCCCGTATTCCCATTTTTTTCTTTTCTTTTTTTTTCTTGTACGGCATTATTTTCAGCAAAATCTCACCTCATTCATAATCGTCACCGCCATTACTGATCCCGACGCGATGCACCATGACCATTCCATAACACAAACAAAACACAGTCGTCACTTTGTCCCGGCGCTGCAGAAAGCTTACCTTCTACCCACTCCCGTCAAGCTCTACGGACTGGCACGGCAGATTAACATACCGGTGTAACCCCCACTCCCTCTCCTCCCCCATGCCCTCTCCCCTCCCCTATTCCTTCTCCCCTACACCTCCACATCCCTTCCCTTACCCCTATCCCTCCCCCCCAGCCCATCTACTCCCACCCCCTGTCTTACCCCGCCCCCGTCTCCTTCCCTTCCACCTGCCCCTACCTCCCTCACCCACTCCTTTTTCCCACCCCTTCCCCTATCCTCTACTCCCACCCCCTACTCTTACCCCGCCCCCGTCTCCTTCCCTTCCACCTGCCCCTACCTTCCTCGCCCACTCCCTTATCCCACCCCCTTCCCCTATTCCTCCCTCCTCTCGTTCACCCTCCCTCCTACCCCCGCCCACCCCCCCGTATTCTGCAAGTACTCCTCGAGGGACGCGACGCAACAAAGGCAGGGGCGGGCTTTCATGTTACAGATACGTACACATGAATGTAAGAGCACAAGGCCAAGTTCAAACATCGATGAGCCTAAAAGCCCCACAGTGCATGGTCGTGATGATGAGGATAGTGGTGGTGATAATGATGATGGAAATGATGGTGATGGTGATGATGATGATGATGATGATGATGATGATGATGATTGAATGATGATGATTGATGATAATGATGATGATGAGTAGGAGGATGGTGATGATAATGATGATGGTGACGATGATGGTAATGATAATGATGATAATGACGATGATGGTAATGATAATGATAATAAAGATAATGATGATGATGATAAAGGTGGAGAAAACGATGATAATAAATCCAATGCCGACGACAAAGATGACGATGATGTCAATAACGACGACGTTGATTATGACGACGACGACGACGACGACGCGATGGTGGCGGCGACTGTTACGAGAGGAAGGAAGGCGCAATGGCCCTCACCCAATAGCAATCTCGCGAACACTGATTTACGACGCCATTTACACGCCTGACCCACACTCTTAAACCTTATTTGTTGCAGTGTAAATAGAGCAGATGCAACCGCCGGCCGACTTGCGAGTGACACACACACACACACACACCACACCACGGCCTCCCTCCCTCCCTCCTCGCTCTCACCATGTTTCCCTGCCAACCAAACTACCTCCTACTCTTTCTTTCCTAACTGTCCTCTCCTTCTTTCTCCCTTCTCCCCCCCTCTCTCTCTCTTTCTCTCTTATCTTCCTTCCCACGCCCTTTCTTCCGTCCGACTCTTCCTCCCACCTTCCCCCTTTTCCTCCGTACTCTTCTCCCTCCCACGTAGCTTATTCTCTCCCTCTTATTTTTCTTTCAACTCTCCTTCTCCCCCCCCCTGTTTTCCCTCTCTCCCTCCCTCCCACCCACGCAACCCACCTACCTACCACCCACACACCCACCTTCCTTCCCTCCCTCCCCTCCCTCCCTCCTTCCCTTCCTTCCTTCCTTCCTTCCCTCCCCCTTCCTCCATCCCTTCCCTCCCTCCCTTCCCTTCCTCCGTCCCCACCTTCCTCCTTCACCCACTTTTCCACAAGACATCAATATTTTATGGACATGCAGCGTCCACGCCAAATGAAAAAAAAAAAAAAAAATAAAATAAATAAATAAAAAAAAATAAAAAAAAAATAAAAAATCTCAAAGGACACATGACCACCCCTACCCCCTACCCCTACCCCCACCCCACCCGACCTCCCGCACAAGCAAACCAGAAAAAAAATCGAGAAAATGATATTGAACCTTAAAATAAAAAAGACAAAAAAAAAAAAAAATAACGAAAAGAAAACAGACAAAAACAAATATTGAACATAAAAATTCATAAAAAGAAATAAAAAAGAAAAGAAAATCTAAAAACGCCCTCGCTCCCCCTTGTAAAAATGCCAGAGTTTGTACATAATTACGTTAGTTTCGACGAGCCATTGCGCTACCCGGGAGCGCCTCCTCGGGTATTGATTAATGCAAAAAAAATGGCTGAAAGAGAATCAAGAGAAGAAATACGCCTCAATAAATAAACAAATAATCAAATAAATGGCGAAACATATAAAACATAACCAAATAAATGTCGAAACATATACAACATAACCAAATAAATGTCGAAACAGATAAAACATAACCAAATAAATAGCGAAACATATAAAAAAATAACTAAATAAATGGTCAAACATATAAACAAATAACCAAACAAACAAACAAATAAATAAATATCCAAATAGAAAAAATAACCATATAGACACACAAATAACCAAATAGATAAATAACAAAATAATATTCTGGTTAATACTGTTAAAGAGTAGGCTACTGTATTATTTAATTCGGTGTACGATTGTGTGCACTGCAGCGCGATGACTCAGTAAATAGATAAATAAATAAATAAATAAATAAATAAATAACCAAGTAAAACAATTGTCTGGCTTATAATGTTAAAACGTAAGCCGATAAAAACAATACTTTTTTAACTACGACTGCGTGTACTCCCGCGTGCTGACTCAAAAAATAATTAAAGAAATAAATAAATGAACAACCAAACAAATAAATAAATAAACACAACAAAATTCTGGCTTACACTGTGAAAAAGTAACCAAATACTTTTTTTCCACTGTACGACTCTGTGTGTGTGTGTGTGTGTGTGTGTGTGTGTGTGTGTGTGTGTGTGTGTGTGTGTGTGTGTGTGTGTGTGTGTGTGTGTGTGTGTGTGTGTGTGTGCTGTGCGTGCGTGTGCGTGTGCGTGTGTGTGTGCGTGTGCGTGTGTGTGTGTGTACACTATTAGCAGTACTCCCACTCGAGGACCTGCACTACACAACAGCAATAATTTTTAATCAAGTGAAGAAAAGAAGGCATTTCTGTTAACAAAAGAAGCCAGCCGTAAGATCCTAAATTAGAGACCGGTAAACTCTGTCAAATTCTAAATGAATAGATAATGGAATGAGCGATAGATAAATTGAAGGATAGATACGAGAGACAGATAGAGCGATAGATAGATAAACAAATATACAAATAGATCGACCGATAGATAGAGAGAGACAGAGAGACCGACAGATAAACCGATAGACACATAAATAAATAAATATAAAATAAATGAATAAAACTAACTCGGAGAGAGAAGGTCGTGGTCGCCAAGCTGCATAAATCAACGCCCATCTCGTGTGCAGCATATTGCACAAAGGAAAATCGAAGTGCAATGCGTTCCCAAATGTAATCTTTGGAGACAAGAATAAATCAACTTAGTAACTACTGGAAGGCGTAATACACGTTTGTTCTCTGTTATATAAGAACAAATACTACCAGACCTAATACTTTCTTGAATCACTATTACTGTGATTCAAATTACTATTGTTATAACTACTGAAACTACTATTACTATTACTATAAATAAGAGTACCGTTACTATCATTACTACTGCTGCTGCTGCTCCTACTGTTACGATTACTATCGCTACCAATATTACAATTACAATTGTACAACTACTATTACTACTACTAATACCAATAATAATAATAACAATAACAATGAAAACAGTAACAACAAATGCAACAACAACAACAACAACAACAATAATAATAATAATAATAATAATAATAATAATAATATTAATAATAATAATAATAATAATAATAATAATAATAATAATAATAATAATAATAATAATAATAATAATAATAATAATAATAATAATAATAATATAAAAATAAATAATAATACAATAACACAATAAAATCAAACTGCCCACCACCCATACAGGTGCAACCTCTGAATAATAACAATAATACCCCAATCGAACCGCGGCAGAAATCACAACTGCCACGTTCAATTTCGCCCTAATTACCGCCGTCCAACGACCGAACACATCACGTCTAAAAAAATTGAATGAACGAATAAATAAATATATAAATGAATAAACATCAATTCTACCGCCACCACTCGTGCCGTTGCCCCAAGCTCCTGAGATTAATGCTGATTGCGAAATTACAGCTAATCTATGAAAATTGCTGCCATCATCTCTTGCCTTTTTGCACTTGGAAAAAATATGTAATTATGATTTTGTCAAAGACTGTGCCGCTTATTAGTATCATCATGAGTCACTAGTAGCACTGCAAAATAACTACTAGCATTACAATGAACACTTTTAATACACTTATTATCTATACCACTGCTACTTCACTACTTATAATTACTATTTAAAGTCCCATAACTAAAACCAAATTTACACCATCAATACCGCAACTTCCGCCGCAGTGAACAGCAACGGTACTAAACGTCTACCATGATGACAACAAAACACACCAAGAGTTGAAAAAAAATAAAAAAAATAAAAAAAAAGACCCCAAGAAACCTGCGCCTACGGAAATTCCCTCGCGCCACGACGTCCTCGGCCCCTAAAGAAATCCCTCGCCCGACCCCTCAGGTTCCGCGGCAGGCAGCGACAACAACAAAGGCTCCCCCGACTAAAAGGCCTAAATAAGCATAGGCCTTCCCCCATGACCAGTAGCGGTAACCTCCGACCGAGAGAAGGAGAAATGAATACGCGGGGGTAAACACTTGTGACCTGAGTTCCGCGCACAACAGCAGGTGTGTGGGGGCGACAGAAACAAGACAAGGTCACCGTGGGGTCATGATCAGGTCACGGACCTCTCTGCTTGTACGCACACTCGCCTTACCTGTGACACAAACATTGTACG
Source organism: Penaeus vannamei (assembly GCF_003789085.1). NCBI lineage: Eukaryota > Metazoa > Arthropoda > Malacostraca > Decapoda > Penaeidae > Penaeus > Penaeus vannamei. The sequence continues at coordinate 228,059 of NW_020869111.1, read as the reverse complement.
TTTATTTAGATATTTAGATATGTACAAACAAAACTCTTTCTTTGGGGGAAAGCATACATATAAACCCAAACAGAGATAAACCTAACCAAACAAACGCCGTCACCAAAAAGTAGGAAATATAAATGAAGTGAGAGAGAGTGAGGTACAGAGCAGGGAGCCCGCGCGTTTCAGCCCGCCAGAGTACCCTTATCTGTCCCACTACGTGTCCCCATTACCTGTGATCCGACACTCCGACACTGCCTCGCTTACCTGCAAAAGGAAAAGAAAATAACACATTACAAAAACAGACAAAAACAAAGTTGACAAGCCAGAGTTTCCCCAGCCAAACAAGTGAGACATTTGGGTCGGGTCGGTGTTTAAACAACGCGTGTGGATTAACGCCTGCCACAACGAGGCGATACAGTGTGTTCGCCACAAATTTAGCGGGGAAGAGCGCCACTAACACCAGGCGGCCGGGTAAAGTGAGAGCTGCCGCGGGGATGAA
>NW_020869111.1:198459-200959 GCF_003789085.1 Penaeus vannamei | reverse complement strand
CAAAAATGATCAGCCATTTCACTCGCTCTCTCTCTCTCTCTCTCTTCCCTTTCCCTTTACAGTTTTTCACTTTTTCTTCTTCTTTTGTCTTCCTTGTCTTCCTCTTCCTTCTCTTTCTCCTTCCCTCCTCTTCCTTCTACTCTTTCTCCTCATTTCATCCTCATCATTATCATCATGCTTCTCGTCCTCTCCCTCCTTCCTTTCTTCCTTCTTCGTCCTTCCTTTCCTCCTTTTCGTTTTTTCCTTCCCCTCCTTCACCCTTACTCCTTATCTTCTTCTTCTTTCCCCTCCTCCTTCTCGTCCTCTTCTTTTCCCTCATTCTCCTCTTCCTCCTCGTCCTTCCCCTCCTCCTTTCCGTCCTACTCCTCTTCCTTTTCGTCCTTCCCTTATTTCCCCATTTTTTCCTCGTACTTCCCTCTTATTCCACTCCTTTTCCTCCTCCTTCTCGCCCTTCTCCTCCTCCATTTCGCCCTACCCCTCTTTTTCCTCCTCCTTCCCGTCCTTTTCCCTCCCCTCCTCCTCCTCTTTCCCCTCCTTCCCCTCCTCCTTTTCGCCCTACCCCTCCTTCTCCTCCTCCTTCCCTTCTCCTTTTCGCCTACCCTCTTTCTCCTCCTCTTCTCCTCTTTTCCCCTCCTCCTTCCCTCCTTCCCCTCCTCCTCCCCTCCTCCTCCTCCCTCCTAAAGGATTTTAAAGGATTACCACATGCTCCAAACTCTAGCTTCTCTCCCGAAATTAATGATTACGTCAGTTCATCTCTAAGTTCTTGGACGAGGAAGAGGGCGAGGAAAGGAGATTAAAAAAAAAAAAGAATCCTTTCATCGCCCCATCTTCATCTTCTTTTTTTATCTTCCCGTCCTTTCTCCTTCGTCTTCTTCATCTTCTTCTTCCTTTATAAGGCATGAGAAAGATCTCATTTAAGTCGCTGTCCTTGAATGTTCAGTCAGGTAGCACTCCAGAGCATTAAATGAGTTGAAGGGGGGAGGGATATAAGGGGAGGGAGATGGCCATATTACATCGGCTTTTATTCAGAATTTGGTTTAGTTCCCCCTTGATTTTTTTGCGAACGCACCGTGAGAAATATTTAGAGCCGGGGAAACAATTGCAAAAATTAAGAAAACGTGTCAGAAAGGAGAGACGAGAATAAGCTTGCGTTTGGTGTGCCCTACTTTAATTTATGATTGACTTTGTCGAGTCAATATTGACCGTAAACGAGCAAATACGGTCGGTGATCAAGTAAAAGCACCGTTTTCTGTGAACTCCGTTTTCTATAATGTTTCCCACTTTGAGAACTACGTTTTCTGTGAAAAAATCCTAAGCTTTGGTGTATAAATTCTTATTTTGCCAGACCGAGAGCGCAAGAAATGGAGAGAGAAAAAGATCGATAGAAGATGTAAGTAGTGACATATTAACATCCAAAATTAAGTCTGTATAAACGGTCCATGCCCGTACCGAATCAGACGCCATGATATGATGTCAGGATTACAAAGGCAGGTCCTAGTGTGGAGGACAAGCACAAACACGAAGAGTTAATTGTCTGTATTCTGAGAAACTACTTCAAGCACGAACGCCATTGAAAACTATCTTCCTTTCAACTCTATTTGTTCAGAGATGTGCGTTGGTAATTGCACAATGTCAGAGTGATGCACCGCAGGATTTGCCTCGCTTCGATCCCTATGTCGTCCCCTTCTCACGCTCGCTGACTCTAATCTGATCTAAACAAACCCAATCTGACCCAGCCTGATTTAACCCAACTTAATCTCAGACTACGACAGACTGCGAGATACCAGGTGGACCCTCGTGAGCGCGCATGTGCAGGTGTTAGCCCGTAGAAATATGATCAAACACCTTTTCCTATTACTGGCCTGGATAACGTACGACGCAAGCCTAGAACTAGATCTAGAACCTCCGCCGAAACATGTTCTAAATTCCGTTATTTTGCGGTTATTTAAGGATTCTAAATCGTCGACTCGGAGGTCATATATTCCCGTCCTTTTTATAGTCGTCCTTAATCCGAATATGAGATAGAGAAGACGGTGATTAAGCGAGCGAAAATATGCGCGGAAGACCCACAGTCAGTATCGATCGTCCATTGCGAGAGGTGAAGCGATGTTGCATCATTGCATCTGTGGAGGAAAATGAGCGATGCATTTTCCTCTCTTTGCATTTTTTTTTTTTTTTTAAGTGAAGAGAAATGTGCGTGAATCGGTCAGTAGGGGAATGAATGAAAATTTTAAGGACAAGGAACACAAAAGTGAAGACGTGATCTCGGCAGCTTCGAGTCGTACACATTCAGTTTCTTCTCTTCTGTCTCTTCCCGTTTCTCTCTTTCTCTCCTCCTCCTTTAACGGTGTATTTCCTCTCATCGGTGTATTCCCCTATCTCTTACTCTATTTTTATCTTTTTTTGGGGGGGGGGAAGGGAAGGGGGGGCTTTAACCACGTTTTTACCCTCTGACAACTTATTTTGCCGTATTCTCACCCTCTTTTTTTTCTTTTCCCTT
>NW_020869111.1:188459-193459 GCF_003789085.1 Penaeus vannamei | reverse complement strand
TCCATCGACTGTCGATCATCTCTCTTCGCTTCTTGCGGGTGCTCGATGGCTCTCTCACACCTCTCTAATCTCTCATTCTCTTGTGTGCTTGCGTCTCGTCCTACGTCTAAACATCAGTTCTCCCAGCTCTCTCTCTCCCGTCTTTCTGCCTTATCTTGCTCTCATCTATCTCTTGCTTTTCTCTCTCTCAGTCTTCTCGCATGTCGTACTCTATGCTCTCTTTTCGGTTTGAGCTCTTATTTTAATCTTATTCCGTAGGTTTCCCCCTTACTCTCTCTTCTCCATGTTCTCTCTCTTCTCATTCCTGTCCTGTCCTCTCTCTCCTCTTTCCTCTTCTTCTCTCCTCTCTTCTTCTCGTGACCTCTCTCCAGCTCTCCTNCAATTTCCGAACAAAAGTCTGCGGTCGAAAAGGCGATGTCTGAAGCCCCCTCTCTCTTAGACGACGCGGTCTGTAATGGTGATATTAATATACAAACGCGTACCTCATTATATTGGGCTCAGTATAAAAATCCCCCTTCAGGTTAGTCGATTCTTTTCAGCCGACTGGACAGCGTGGGGCATTCAGGGACGCTCACCCCCCCCCCCCACCCCCAACTCCTTCCTCTCACCCTCCTTTTTCCAATCAGCCCCAACGACTTCTCTTTCGCTCGCTCCTCTCTCTCTCTCTCTCTTTCTCTTCCTCTCTTTCTCTTTCTCCTTTTCTCTTTCTTTCTCTGCTCCTCTCTCTTCTCTCTTCTCTCTCTCTCTTCTCTCTCTTTCTTTTCTCTCTCTTTCTCTTTCTCTTTCTCTTTCTCTTTCTCTTTTCTTTCTCTTTCTCTTTCTCTCTCTCTCTCTCTCTCTCTTCTTCTCTTCCTCTTCCTCTTCCTCTTCCTCTTCTCTTCCTCTCTTCTCTCTTCTCTCTCTCTCTCTCTCTCTCTCTCTCTCTCTCTCTCTTCTCTCTCCTCTTCCTCTTCCTCTCTCTTTCTCTTTCTCCTCCTCTCTCTCTCTCTCTCTCTCTCTCTCTCTCTCTCTCTCTCTTCTCTCTCTCTCTCTCTCTCTCTCTCTCTCTCTCTCTCTCTCTCTCTCTCTCTCTCTCTCCTCTTTCTCTCCTCTCTCTCTCTCTCTCTCTTCTCTTTCTCTCTCTCTCTCTCTATGCTCTTCTTCCTCACCTCTCTCCCTTCTCCTTCCCTCCCTCCCTCCTCCCTCCCTCCCATCTTCTCTCTCTGCCTATCAGCCCCCTCCTCCTCTTCCCTTTTACTCCTCGTCTCTCATCCCCTTTTCGAGTCGAGAAGATCGCATCCTCCACAACGATGACCTGAGCACAGAGGCTTACCATCTGCCTCCGACCTCGAGGACTTGGCCGGCCTCGTCTCCCCTCCCTCTAAGACGACCGGCCTTTTGTAGCGGACACATGCCCTGCCTCAACGACCGAGTGCACTGACGACGACTCGGGCGCGACGACTCCCCACGCGAAGCCGCCCACGCCCTTGGTCTAGGTCATATGTGCACGCCCGCTACCGCCGCCGTCGCTCTCGAATCCGACGCTGACTGCGGGCGGTGGGGGGGGGGGCGCGAGAGGCCTGGATTTCTCTACATTTGCCTCCTTGTTTCTCTCTCTCTCTCTCTCTCTCTCTCTCTCTCTCTCTCTCTCTCTCTCTCTCTCTCTCTCTCTCTCTCTCTCTCTTCTCTCTCTCTCTCTCTTTCGCGGGCCGGGATGTTGTGATAAAAGAGTAAATAAAATACCAGGTCGAGGGTGGATGATTAAGGGAGAAGAGGTATAGTAAAGAGAAAATAAAAGAGAAGAGAAAAGAAAAGAAGTAAACAGTAGAAGAAAGAATAAAAAGAGAGACGTAGAAACATTCAGGAAAAGGTAAATACACCAAAGGAGAGAGAGATGGAGCAAGGAAAATATAACTAGGTAAGTCCAAATTCATTCAACCTTATAAGCCCAAAAATTAAATTGACTTTTTTTCTCTAGAGTATTCTGACAGCTGTTAATGGTATGTAACTCTTCGTTATCGTAAATTAAAGAGGGGAATTTCGGTTTTTACTTCTGATACTTATGGCAATACCGATAAATTATACAAATAGTCATGTATCTAGCTATATCTAGCATCTCAAGGTGCATTCTCATTGGCTAAACGTGGTGACGTCATTAGCTCTGCCCCCTCTCTTGACCCCAGTAATTTGTGTGATATTTTATGGTGTGCTCTTTGGTACATTTTCTTTAAAAATGGTTCAGTAATAATAACGACAAAAATAGCGAAAAAGAAACCAAGAAAATAAAAATAAAAATAATATTTAGTATTTGTAATGAATACAGCTGATGGGGCGGGGCTTAGCTCAGGAGTTGCCAACTAGTATTTTCATCAAGAGTGTTCATACCTAGTTATAGTTTCCTTAGACGGAGGAAGGGAGTGGACAGGACAGAAAGATAATACCACGCGTGAGCTACAACAAGACAGAGAGAAACAGCGCCATGCCTCCTTAACCAAGTCCTTTAAAAACTTCTCAAAAATATATATCTAATTGGACATCGGAACCCCCCCCCATCTCCACCCCCAACCCCCACCCCCCAACCCCAACCCCCCACCCAGCCAAGGTAGCCGAGAGACTGTCTGTTTGTTTATTTGCGCAATGTTGCAGAAAAAGGGAGGAAGAGACCTGTTTGCAGAGCCGGAGTGTGATGCTGTTTGCACTGTCGGGGAGAAGGCTTTTTTTTTTTTTTTCAGATGCTGTAGAGAAAAGCGATCAGTCTATCTGATGTTCGATTATATCAGCGTCAGAAACGTCTTTGGACAATAATTATTTTTCTCCAACTTCTTCGGGGCGAGAAAGAGGTTTTAATTATGGGAAAAAAAAAACTTTTATTTGTGGACGTGTGTCTGTGTAGGTTTGTGTGTGATGTATGTCTGTCTGTGTGTGTGCCAATGCGTGCGTGTATTTTGTATGTTTATGTGTGTGTGTATGCGTGCGTGCGTGCCTATACGTGCGTGTATTTGTGTACGTTTCTTTTTGTAGATCTGTGTGTGCGTGCCTATGCGTGCGTGTATTTGTGTGCGTGCCTATACGTGCGTGTATTTGTGTACGTTTCTTTCTGTAGGTCTGTGTGTGTGCGTGCCTATACGTGCGTGTATTTGTGTACGTTTCTTTTTGTAGGTCTGTGTGCGTGCCTATACGTACGTGTATTTGTGTACGTTTCTCTCTGTAGGTCTGTGTGTGTACGTGCCTATGCGTGCGTGTATTTGCGTACGATTCTTTTGAAAAGGAAAGTGCACACCCTCGTGAAACTCGGCGCTCCAGGGAAAATCACCTTAATTGGAAACCAAGCGTGTATTAATGCACGGAGAATGACCCTAAAAGACGTCGAAAGTGTCCCCCAGCTGGCGTGTGCGGTCCTTTCTGTTCCCGAATATAGCGTAATGAATAAATAAATATATAAATAATCAAGTTTTTTTTTTTTTTTTGCGAAAAAGCGATAATAACTGTCAGCTTCACAAAGATATAAAAAAAGCCTACAGTCCAAGAAAAAAATGACGCCTCTCTCCCAGTCAAAAACAAAAAAAAAAAAAAAAATGTTTCTGTGGGACGGTCGAGGAATTTTGCTACAAAACGTTAACGGGGAGGTCGTTCGAGGCTTCAAGTGCAGGGAGGGTCGTGGTGTTTGAGCCCGCGTCAAATCGTGAAGGGCATATCGTGGCTATGAACGAATGGTTGAAGTAAGGTTTGGGTAGCAGGTGTAGGGTCGTGAGGTGCGGCACGAAATTTTTAGACCAGGAGACTCCGAACGGTGAACAGTCGGTGTGCCTCTGAACGCTGTGGTCGAGGTTCCGGCGGTATTTCGGGATAGACTGTTATGAGTTTCGGATGAACCTATTATGTTTTTGGGGAATGCATGTATGTTATGGTTGTTGGGGGTTAGATAGGGTGGGGGAGTGTGGAGGTTAGGAGAGTGTGGTGATTGAGGGTTGTGATAAGAATTTGTTATTGTGAGGTATGAGGAGTAGCGTGGTGGGGAGGATTGAGTTGGTAGGGGAGGAGGAGTTGAGAGGTTCTAGGGAAGCATGAGATGAGAGAGAAGATAATTGTGTAGTGTTTGTAGAAAGAGGCGGGGGATGAGGGGGGTGGGGTGGGGTGGGGGAGAGGGGGAGAGGTATGAAGGTGGGGGCAACGGTAGTGCTGTGGGGAGGTGTAGTTGAGTTTTGTGGGAAGTGATATCACTAAAAGCTGGTTTTATAAGGTGTGCGTGTATTGAGGCTGGTGGGGGGGCGGAGGTGGGAGGTGTGGGGTTTGGTGGTGAGGAGAGTTAGGTGGGAATGTCTGAGGATCGGATAGGTGTAGTGAATTGTAGGGTGGGTAATTTATTGAGTGTGCTGGAGGAATATCAGGTGTCAGTTTTGGGTGGGGGGTGTGGCAGGTATGTTGGTGGGGTAGTGAGGGTGAGGGGGAGTAGTGTAGTTGGGCTGGGTGTGGGATTGGTGTGATTGGTGTGGTTCAGACTGTTGTGGGGTGGGACATGGGTTAGTTGGGTGAGAGTTAGAAATACAGAGGCTATGTTATTAGCATTTAGATATCATGGAGATAGTTGTGTACTAGGACGGGGGAATTATAATTATAGTGCAGCGTGTTGTTGTTGTGTAGTGGATCTGTATGTTCTGTATGTGTATGGGGTTAATTGATCTGGGTGTTGTACTGCGTATCGTTTGTGACTTGTTGTTTGGTACTGTTGCAGATCGAGTTTGGATGACTGTGTTTTTATGTGTAGATGAGGAGAGATAGTAAAGTTAAATGGTTGTTGACTTAGATTAGGTACTTATTTGTATGTTCTAAGTAGTATAATGATTAGGATGAATGGTATACCGATGTAGTAGGATAATAGAGAGGTAGGTGAGGGGAGAGACGTGATTGTGAGTGGAGAGTGTGTAGGTTTAGAGATTGAGTGGTTGGAAGAGTTGTGTTGATGTTTGTGTGTCGTTGTTGTTTATAGTTAGGGAGAGTTGTTATAGGTTGGATATGTTTTT